>CP139509.1:503615229-504190436 GCA_021014915.2 Artemisia tridentata subsp. tridentata
TTTTTGTAGTGCTTCTTTGCTTTCATCTTCAACATCTTCTTTAGCTTTACCAGAAGAAGATTCACCAGTTGTTGAAGTTGATTCCACACTTGTACTTGACCATATTGGCATCCAAACATGATCTTGGTTTGTCTCCTTTTCTAACCTTGCCTCATCTGTTGCTTGTGAACCTGAAAAATCATTAGTTTTTGCAACAACAGGCACATAATTCATTAATTTGGTTAGAGTTTCGAGATCAAAAAGCCATTTTGGTCCTTAACCTTCTACATTGGATTTATCTTCCAAAAACTCCACATGTAGATTTTCCTCTACAATCATAGTTCTTGTGTTGTATACTCTAAATGCTTTGCTATTAAGAGAATATCCAACAAAGAATCCTTCATCTGCTTTACCATCGAATTTTCCTAAATGGTCTAAGGTATTGAGAATTGTCACATGACATCCAAAAGGTCTAAGAAATCCTATTGTAGGAGTTCTACCTCTAAAAAGTTCATATGATGTCTTATTGTGAGGCTGTATATCTAAAACTCTATTTTGGACATAGCAAGCAGTGTTGACTGCTTCAGCCCAAAAAGTTATAGGTAGCTTAGAATCAGCTAATGTAGCTCTAGCAGCTTCAATTAGTGTTCTATTCTTTCTCTCAACAACACCATTCTGTTGTGGAGTTCTAGCAACACTAAATTCTCTCCTAATACCTTTTTGTTTGCAGAAATCATCCATAACTCTATTCTTAAACTCTGTCCCATTATCACATCTAATGACTTTCACTTTCTTGTCTACTTGGTTTTCTATCTGTGTAATGAATGTCTTAAGGATGCTTGTAGTCTCATCCTTAGTAGATAGAAAGAAAACCCATGTAAATCTACTATAGTCATCAGTAATAACTAGACAATATCTCTTATGCATTATACTACTTACTGAAACAGGTCCAAATAAGTCCATATGAAGCATAGACAATGATTGATTGATAGAGTTAAAAATCTTGGGCTTACAAGTGGCTTTGTGTTGTTTGCCTTTAAGACAAGCAATGCATGTTTGATCATTTTCAAATCTTTTGTGAGGTAAACCTCTTACCAAACCATTCTTAACAATCTGATTTATGGTTTTAAAATTAATATGACCAAGCCTCCTATGCCATTTCATTGACTCATCCAATGTGGCCTTTGCAACAAGACAAGTTAAATCCTTTTTAGGAACAATGTTCTTCATGTCAACACTGTACATATTGCCCTTTCTAGGAATTTTAAGAAGTACTTGACTTTCATCAGGCATCTTAAAATCAGGAGAAAGTACAAGACATTCAGTCTCACAGAAAAGAACTTTGTTCTTTTTGTCACACATTTGTGAGACACTAAAAAGATTATAATTTAGCTCTTGTACATAGTACACATCTTCAAAATCTAAATTTCCAGTTTTAATGGTACCTTTACTGGAAATTTTGCCACCAACACCTCCTCCAAAGGTAACATAGCCTCCATCTATTGATTGAAAATTTGAGAGATAAGACTTGTTGCCTGTCATGTGCCTTGAACATCCACTATCTGAGTATCCTTGATCCTCTTGTTGATCAATTGAATGTTCCTGCACATAAATGAGAAGTATTAGTTTCTTTTGGGGACCCAAGCCATTACTGACTTGGATCTGCCTCTTGCATCAATGTAATTTAACCTTTTTAGAACAGTTGATGCAACATTGGATTTAGTTGAATTCCAAACCCAACATGCTGAGGCCTTAACAGCATTTGCCCTCTTTACCCAAGCAGCAGACTTAACTACTTGCCTACCAGAATTAACTGCTGGCTTAGCAGAATTAACTGCTGGCTTTGTAGTTGTCCCCTTTTGTTTCCAAACTTGTTTTTGGACCACTGCTTTTGTTTGAATGGGCCTTTGAACAGAATTTGGTGCATGTTTGTAAGATGTTTTTGCACCCTTAGCTGTTGATTTTGGGTAAACAGTCATATATGGTCTAGCAGAATTAACTTTATTGAAGCCAGACTTAACAGAGACTGTTGTGGGTTTACTTCTGTTAACCTTAGAACTAGATTGAAAATGAGATTTAGGTGTTTGCCTTTTGGGGTTCACTCTATTGTTTTCATACCCAGATACCCAATGGTTGCAGAAAGCTGCAAGATGGTCAAAACTACCACATGAATAACAAGCTTTGTTGGAAAAAGCAAAGTCATCACCTAATTGGTTAGACTTGAGGTTATTCCAATTTCTTTGGTTACCTCTGGGCTTTCTAGTGGATCTGTATTGTTCACAATACCTAACTGGTTGCCTAACATGTTTAATGTTTGATTTAGGCCTATCAGTATCATTTTTGACCACTTTAGGAACCTTTGTTCCTGCTTTTTTAACTTTTTCAGGTTTAGACATAACCTGTTCTTCTTCATCACTATCAGTTGTACTATCCTCAACAACTATAGCATCTCCTTTCTTAACAAAGGACACCTTGTCCTGATAAAATAAAGTTTTATCTAAGCTTTCACATACTTTTTCTATCTTAGGACTCTTAGTGGCCTTAGAACCATATTCCATTATTGGTTCTTGAAACTCAGCAAAACCTGTGTGTGCTAGGTCAACACCTGGAGGTGAAGGAACACCTCTATATGGTGGAGGAACATATTTGTATCCTAAACCAGACTTAGCTTTATCGATTACTTGAGCTTCCCAAATCTTATTCATTCCCTCTGAGGCATGAGCTAAAGCATCTACAGTTATCTTAACATTTTCAGTTTTATTATTGGCTTCAGCTAATTATTTACTTTGACTAGCAAGTATTTCATCTCTAAATGCTATGCCTCTTTGTAGAGCATTTAAATCATCAGTAAACTTAGATTCATTACATTGAAAGTGTGCAATTTGTTTTTCAAGAACACCTATAGCTCTTTTATGATTACTTAAATTGGCTAAGGCAATAATTAGTTCTTCTCGTCTATTATCAGCTTTTCTTTTAAGTTCTTCATTATATTTAAGAGCAGAACATGATTCAGAACATTTGGTTATGGAACTTACCTCTAAATCAGAGAAGGCCATTAGAGCAGTCTCAGTGGCCACAAGAGCAGCATTTGTTGGTGCTTCCTCTTCATCAGCCATGAAGCTCCAGTCATAGTTAACCCCATCTATGGCTAGCATAGCCCTTGGTTCTTCAACTGTGACTTCCTTCTTCTTCTCTTGCCTATACCATGTGCTTCTATTATCCTGCTTCCTTGGGTTTCTACATTCTTTAGCAAAGTGTCCTAACCTGTGACAGTTGAAACACTCTACTTTCTTCTTATCAAACCCAGCAGTTTCATTACCATCAATGGTAATCTGCTTACCAGTTCTCTGCCAGAACTTCTTAGCCCTCATGCTAAGTAAAGCAACCTGCCATTTGATGTCCATCTCTTCCAAATCATTATCATACAACTGATCAAGATCTTCATGAATTAGAGGAGAACCACTAGTTTGACTAGACATGAATACATAGAACGATGGATCTCCAAGTCCAGCAACATTCTTCTGTGAACTAGTAGAAGGACCACCATATGTAGCAATAGAAACACCTTCAACTTCATCTACCTCTTCTGACTTACTAATACTAGGAGATGACAAAAGTGCCATATTCCCAGAGCTAGTACTATAGATTCCAGACTTCTTTAGACTTTGTTCAACAATTTTGAAGTTGTTGAGCAAATCATTGAGTTTCATGGTTTCAATATCTAGCTTGTTCATCCAGACAACCACATGAGTATAGAACTCATCAGATAGACATCTCAAAAACTTCATGTTGAGATCTTCCTTTGCTATCTCAACACTCAATACACTTAGCTGACTGACAAGCTTGTGTAATCTAGAAAACAGCTTATCAAGAGATTCATTGCTATTTGAACTGAAATTTTCAAATTGTTGTTTCAGCAATGTCTTTTGTGTTTTCTTGGTAGTTTCATTACCACCAAACCATGCGCAAATCTCTTCAAAAAGAGTTTTTGCATCTGGATACTTGCTAAAGGATAGCATCTGTTCACCAGGAATGGTCATAAGCAACAAGTTTCTTGCTTTTTGATCATTTCTCTTCTGTATCCTTTCTTCATTTGAAACTGGTCCAGTATTTCTTTGTCTTACTGTTTTTCGGTCAATGATAACATCTGAATAGCCTAATGAAAAAGAATCACCATATGTGATGATATCCCAGAGAGCATAACCTTGAACCATAAAATATTGCTCAATTCTCAACCTCCATAGCTCAAACTCATTTTGTTTGATCATGGGAAACTTTGCAGCAACATTTGTAGCAGTATCCTGAACATCCATTTCTTAAGCTTCTTCTTCTAAATCAACTATATCAGCCTTGCTCTGATACCACTTGTTAGGGATTCGATACACGGTTAAGGTGGTTAAACCTTTTGTACTTTGTGTATATGATATATTGAGTTTATATGATTAAGAATGCGGAATCTACTTAATCACACTTAGAAGGTTATTTGTGTTATGGAAATGGAACAGTTGTGTTTGTTATATGACAATGAACAATGAAAGATTATCACCAAACGATTCAATATTATTAAGATAATAATACGAGTGATCTTAAGTTATCACTAGGGTTACAACCTTGAATCTTATGTTTCTATATCTTGTGATATTGTTTTGTTCTATCTTCTTGAGAGATATATTTTTCACTATAAGTTTAACACACTTATATCTCTAGTCTAAGATCTTTCTTTTATAACATAAGAAAGATCTTTACAATAATGTTAAGTCTTGTCAAACAACTTGCTAGCTTATCTTATGTGTGTCAGTAACTAAGATACAACATGTATCTATGTTTACAACTTGTTCTGTGAGTATAAGATAAAGACTGAGCACATGGGGTAAGATATTATCTACCTTGTATTATTGACTTTTAGTCAACAAGACTTAATATCTTCATCAAGCAGACTTAACTCTGATAGGCACCAGAATTAACACTTGACTTAACCACCAGACTTAACTTCAACGACCAGACTTTAACCAGCAGATAACCAGCAGTCTTAACTTTGGAACTCACCAGACTTAACTCTACTGCTACCAGATTTAATCACTTGAGAGATTTTCCCGATACTTAAACTTCAGAATATTTAATTCCCAACATGATTCTTGATTGATTATGACTCCATGGTTCTAAGTTAAACGAAAAGCTAATACTAAGATCGAATTGTGCTATTAAGAGTTTTCTCCACCAAAGAGTTGTCAAGTTTGGTTAATTGCTAATAGTGTAATAGGTCGAAAGAGACATTGTTAGTCAATTAGTTGTAAACCTTTGTCTATGAGGGTGTTACCTTATGTATTGATCATTTCATAACTAACTTGGTTAAACTTGGAAAACTAAAATAGTGTGGTTGTCAATTGCTTGTGAAACGAAAGCGAATCAAGTGATTGAGTTGTGTTAGTCTTGGTTGATCAAATCTTAAATATTGTTTTTGTCATCTTAAAATCTTGACGAGGATTGAAAGTGTTAGAAACAATAGGATTAGTACACCCACTAATTGAATTAGAACACCACCTAATTCATTGATCATAATCAAATGGAAACATTTTCATAATCATATCAAGTTAGTTGTGCAAACTAGTCTAGGCAAGTGTAGTCTTTATTTATTGAATTTACATCATCTTTATTTGCTTGCGATTAGAATTACTAATTAAACTCGATATTATATTGAAAAACACACAATCCCGAAAACTAAACAAATCCTAGTGAACGACCTCGACTTACCATAGTTATCTCATACTACAAACGGACGAGTATACTTGCTCGTATGTGTTTCATTTGAATCATTGGTAGATCGTGTTAAAAATTTAAAACTTGCACTCGAAACGGGCACATCAAGTTTTTGGTGCCGCTGCCGGGGATTTGATCACGTTTTCTTTGTGAAGTTTTTGTTTATAATTTTCTTGTCCAAATTCGTATTTCAATTCATATTCGTAGTCGTTATCGTTAAGCTCTAAAAAAAATTAGAAAAAAATTCTCTCTAAACCGCCGGTCTGAGCCTAGACCGCGGCGATCCTACTCTTGGTAAACCCAAAAATCAGACCGAACCGCCGGTCCAAACCCCCGACCGTCCGGTCCATCATCTCAGTAAAATTCAAACACATCCAAACCGCCGATCCAACCTTCGACCGCGGCGGTTTAACTTTCGTAAAAAAAAAAAAAAAAAAAAAAAAAAATTCTAAACCGCCGGTTCAGCCTCTCAACCGTCCGGTTCAACATTCTCGGTAAAACATTTTCATCTCCAAACCGCCGGTCCACTCTCCCCAACCGCCGGTTCACTTGCTACTGTTCATAAAAAAAATTAAACTTTTATTTTTCAAATCCTTTTCAATAGGGCTCATTCTTTTTGTATATGACCACTCGCTCTTCAAGCGACGAATTGAGCACACCATTGTCTAACCCCGAAAGTTTATGTCGCAAAAAGAGAACTCCATTCATTCCACCCGATCAAAGAATTCCAAGAACCAAAAACCCACCATTTGAAAACCTTTCCGAAGTTCATCCAATCGTTAATCTTTTTCTTGAATTACCATTTCCAATGGCCGACGATCGACCTATGTGGGACGCAAATAGGGTTGTAGCTCCTACACCCGCAGCCGCCATTGTTCCCGTTAATCTTGGAGAAAACTTTACTATTAAAGACAACCAATTTGATGGTTGAGTTAAATCCGATCCACACAAACATATTGCCTATTTCCTTGAAATTTGTGACATGTTTCGTTATGGAACTACTGATGCAGATGCAATCCGTCTTAAACTTTTTCCATCGTCTCTCACCGGAGAAGCGAAAATTTGGTATAACGAATTAAGCCCCGGAGTAATCACAACTTGGGACCAAATGAGAAGAGCATTTGTTGGACGTTTCTTCCCACCGGCCATGTTTGATCGACTCTTAGGTGAAATTTGTAGCTTTACTCAAAAAGAAGGAGAAAATCTTGTTGAAGCTTGGCTTCGAATGAAAAACATGCTCCAAAGTTGTCATGGGCATGGATTGTCTCGTGGTAATATCATTCAAATCTTTTACCATGGTCTCGATGACGCAACTTAAGGCATCCTTGATGCCAGAGGAATTTTCCTTTATAAGACCCCAAACGAAGCTTATAATTTGCTAGAAGACTGTATACTTCTTAAGATCGATTGGTCTAAAGATGAAAAAATGAAACCTCAAAGAAAATCCGTTGCATTTTCTGAAGCGACTAATGAAAATTCAAAAATTATGGATATGATGAAAGATCTCACTTCTAAAATCGATTCCAAATTCCAAAATATTCAAAAAGAAATCAAAGAAATGCGTGAGGGATGTACTCATTGTGGTGGAAATCACTCATCATCCGAGTGTGATGATAAACCCATGGGAGGTCCCGAAGCTGAAGCCAATTATGTTTATGGAGGATATCGAGGAGGAGGATATCGAGGAGGAGGATATCGTGGAAACTACTACGGTAGAAATTCTAGAGATTGGCAAGATCGTCCACCAAGGGATGATAACCGAAATTCCCAAACTCGTGAAGACAACCGTCAAACATCTTCTCGTGATGATAACCGTTCATCATCACAATCACGTGAAACAAAAAATGAAGAATCTGAATTCGAAAAAACCATGTGTGAGTTCGTGCATGCTCAAAAGCAAACGAATGAATTCATGAAAAATCAATTCTTCATGCTCAAAAGAAAAGTTGAACAAGGTCAAAAGAATCATCAAGCTTCTATCCAAGATCTTGAAACCAAATTTGGTCGTCTTTCTGATCAACTTGCTGCAAGACCGTCTGGTACCTTGCCAAGCAATACTCAAAAACCATCATCATCTGGAACTTATCGTCCACCGCAAACGAGAAATGAGCATGTGAATGCTGTATATACTCATAGTGGTCTATCTTATGATCCACCACCCAACCCAACCCAAACAACCACTATCGTTCATGATGATAGTGAGGATGAAGTAGAAGAAGAACCAAAAGAAAATGAACAAATTCCTACACCAACCGTTAAACCTACTCCACCGCTTAAACCATATAAACCAAGAATTCCATATCCTCAACGTTTGAGGAAAGAAAAGATGGAAGAGCAATATGGCAAGTTCATTGACTTAATCAAAGAAGTTAGGATCAACGTTCCTCTTGTGGATGTCCTAGCTGGAATGCCCAACTATGGGAAGTTTTTGAAAGAACTTGTGAGCAATAAAAGTAAAATGGAAAACATTTCCGCTACCTTCTTGAATGAAGATTGCTCAGCCATTATTGAAAATAAACTCCCGAAAAAACTCGGTGATCCTGGAAGTTTTCTTATCCCATGTACTATAGGAAATTCAATCACTTGTGATGCTTTAGCCGACCTTGGTGCAAGTATCAATCTTATGCCATACTCATTGTATGCGAAGCTTTCGATCAATACATTGAAACCAACAAGAATGAGTATACGTTTAGCAAATCATACTATCCAATATCCTGTTGGAATAGCTGAAAACATGCTTGTTCAAGCTGGGCAATTTGTTTTTCCTGTTGATTTTGTGATCCTCGAAATGGAGGAAGATAGCAAAGTTCCATTGATTCTAGGAAGACCTTTCCTAAATACAGCAGATGCTATCATTAGAGTGAAAAATAAAGAACTCAACCTTGGAGTTGGGGACGAAAGATTCTCTTTTTTGATTAATCAAGCCATGAAATATTCTTATGCAAATGATGACACTTGTTATAGCATTGATGTTGTCGATGAAATAACAGAGGAAACATTTGATGAGTTGCTTGATGAAAGAATTAAGACTCATAAAACATCTGGACAAATCAGTGATGAAGATCTCGACAGAGAATTCGCTGAATTTATGCAGATAGATACCGAAGAAATTTCTGAGGAAGAAAATACCAACTTTGAGGAGTTGGAATTCAATGATGATATGAGAATCAAAACCTCAATTGAAGATCCGCCAGTGAATCTAGTGTTGAAACCTCTTCCTGATCATCTGGAATATGCATTCTTGGAAGAAAATTCTCTACTTCCAATTGTCATATCTTCAGCACTCAAACCCGACGAAAAAGAACGTCTTGTTTCTATACTTAAAAAGCATAAAGATGCTTTCGTTTGGAAAACTTCTAACATTCCTGGAATAAGTCCAAACTTTAGCAAACACAAAATAAATATTGAACCCGATTCGAAACCTGTTGTTCAAATACAACGAAGACTCAATCCAAATATGAAGGAAGTTGTTAAGAAAGAAATAATAAAACTTCTTGACGCTGGAATTATTTATCCCCTTGAGGATAGTTCATGGGTGAGTCCTGTTCACTGTGTTCCGAAGAAAGAAGGAACGACTGTAGTAACTAATGAACGTAATGAACTTGTTCCTACTAGAACAATAACTGGTTGGCGAGTGTGCATTGATTATCGAAAATTAAATGACGCCACCAAGAAAGATCATTTTCCCTTACCGTTCATGGATCAGATGTTGGAAAGACTCGCGGGGAACAAATTCTTTTGTTTTCTCGATGGATTTTCCGGTTATTTCCAAATTCCAATTAATCCAGCTGATCAAGAAAAGACTACATTCACATTTTCTTTTGGTACATATGCGTATAGGCGTATGCCTTTTGGTCTTTGCAACGCACCAACAACATTTCAAAGATGCATGATTGCTATTTTTCAAGATATGCTTGAAACCTCCATGGAAGTTTTCATGGACGATTTCTCGGTATTTGGAGACTCATTTGAGTCATGCCTTTCCAATCTTGACAAAATGCTTGAAAGATGCAAAACTTCTCATCTTGTGCTTAATTGGGAAAAATGCCACTTTATGGTGACAGAAGGCATTGTGCTTGGTCACAAGATTTCAAGCAAGGGAATTGAAGTTGACAAAGCAAAAATTGATGCTATTGCTAAATTACCACCCCCGACTAACATCAAAGGCGTTAGGAGTTTCTTAGGACATGCGGGATTTTACCACAGATTCATAAAAGATTTTTCGAAAATATCTCGTCCTATGACGAAACTTCTAGAAAAAGATTCCGTTTTTTGATTTCAATAAAGAGTGCATCAAGGCATTCGAAACACTCAAAAATAAGTTAACAAATGCACCGATTATGGTTTCACCAAATTGGTCGCTGCCATTTGAACTTATGTGCGATGCAAGCGATTATGCTGTTGGAGCAGTATTAGGATAACGAGATGGTAAACATTTTTGTCCTATTTACTTTGCGAGCAAAACTTTGAATAGTGCCCAACAAAACTACACAGTAACTGAAAAGGAACTTTTGGTTGTAGTTTTTGCATTTGACAAATTTCGTTCTTATCTTGTTTTGTCAAAAACAATTGTATTCACCGATCATTCAGCTCTTAAATATCTGTTTGCCAAACAAGATGCCAAACCACGTCTTATCCGATGGATTTTATTGCTTCAAGAATTTGACATAGAAATCCAGATTAAGAAAGGTGCATAAAATGTTGCAGCAGATCATTTATCTAGATTAGAAAATCCTAATTTAGAGGAATTCGGTGAAAACGAGATTAATGATAATTTTCCTGATGAAACCCTTATGGGAATTGATGAATAAGAAGTTCCCTGGTTTGCAGATTAGGCAAATTATTTAGCTGGAGGAATATTACAAAAAGGTCTATCTTACGCTGAGCGTAGTAAATTTTTCGCAAACCTTAAAAACTATTTTTGGGATGAACCGTATCTATTTAAAATGTGTCCTGATGGCATAATTAGAAGATGCGTATATGGTTCAGAGACCCAAAAAATTCTTGATGAATGTCATCACGGGCCAACTGGAGGACATTATGCTCCGTCCACAACCGCGAAAAAAGTTTTTGATGCGGGATTTTATTGGTCAACAATTTTTAAAGAAGCACATACGCTTGTGAAAAATTGTGATGCATGCCAGAAGTCTAGTAATCTTTCTCGTAGAGACGAAATGCCACAAAAGAGCATACAAGTTTCTGAAATATTTGATATTTGGGGAATTGATTTCATGGGTCCTTTTCCTAAATCTCATAAATTCGAATACATCCTCGTTGCAATTGATTATGTCTCTAAATGGGCAGAAGCCGAGGCTTTACCCACAAATGATGCACGAGTAGTTGTGAATTTTCTAAAAAAACTTTTCTCTCGTTTCGGAATTCCAAAAGCTTTAATAAGTGACAGAGGAACTCATTTCTGTAACCGTCAAATGGAGAAATTTATGAAATGATATGGAGTCCACCATCGTTTTTCAACTGCATACCACCCTCAAACCAGTGGTCAGGTTGAAAACACCAATAGAGCTTTGAAAAGAATACTTGAAAAAACAGTCAAGGATACTCCTCTGTTTGGTCAAGGAAACTCGATGATGCTCTATGGGTGTTTAGAACGGCATATAAAACTCCAATTGGTACAACTCCATATAGAATTATATATGGAAAAACTTGTCATTTGCCATTTGAAATTGAACACCGTGCCTACTGGGCATTGAGACAATGTAACCCCGATCTGAAAATCACTGAAGAAAAAAGATTCTTGCAATTGCATGAACTCGATGAATTAAGACTCCAGGTGTATGAGAATTCCAAGTTGTACAAAGCTCGAACAAAAGCTTATCATGATAGGAAACTAAGAATCCGGAAAGAATTCAAGGCCAGAGACAAAGTTCTTTTGTTCAATTCTAGGTACAAATTCAAAGCTCCTAAGCTCAGAACCAAATGGTTTGGTCCATTCGTGGTAAAACATAGTTTTCCATCCGGATATGTCGAATTATATGACAAGCACGGTGGAACTTTCATTGTTAATGGACATCGAATCAAACTCTATCATGATGAGGAGCAATTGAATGAATTGTCAAGTGAAGAAATTCCACTTGAACTAATCATCAATCCAAAAAGGTCAGGAAAGAATCCCGAATATAAACCACGAAAGTAAGAAAGATTGAGTCGGGCTGATGACTCATTAATAAATTTAGCGCTTCTCGGGAGGCAACCCGTGTGTTTTTAAATTGTTTGTTTGTTTTTATGCCCCAATGGTTTCACCATAAGTGTGGGGGCCTTGCTAATATGAATAATAAAATCCAAAAATATTTTGCATTTTGTGTGTTTTTTTTTTTTATGATTATGCAGGTTAGGATGCTTGATCTTGAAGATGTGGAATCATTCGATCTCAATACCTGATTTAGAGATTCCAAAGCTCAGGCAGTATCATTTCTTTTATGTTCTATTTCCCTATTTTTATGATACATCGTTCTTTCCATTGAGGACAATGTCAAACTTAAGTGTGGGGGGAGAAAATAGGAAAATGAAACTGGATTTTAAATTTTCTATTTTTTTTAGCCTAATTTTTAATTTGTTTGCCCCTATAATCTAGTTGTAGGGGGAGGAAATAGGAAAATGAAACTGGATTTTAAATTTTCTATAATTTTTATTAGCCTAATTTTTAATTTGTTTGCCCCTATAATCTAGTTTTTTTCGCACATTTAGGATAATTTATATTAGAATAACTAGAATAATCCACTGATAACACATGTAAATTTTTGAAAATTCGAGATGTGTCCTGATTGACATTGCGATCCATTCTTAGGATTGATAACATTGCTAGCACAACTATAGCCCATTCCACTAAATTGTGAGGATTTAAGCCTATTTCATATAGCATACATCTTTTATGCTTGATCTTTTTGCTATGAGTGTGCTGGTGATCTTATTTATTCTAGAACTTGTACAAGCAAATCATTACCAGACCACAGTGAGATTACCTTGTGTGATATAAGTGTATTCGTGTGATAAGAGGTAACCTTAGGAATTAAACCAAATGGCCTTCCATTCTACATAATGATATATTAGCTAGCCACATCGGTTAGTTAACCACTTATATGGACCCATTTGTTAGCACTCAATTTTAGTGCTAGATACCATTAGTACACCCTCTGAGCCATCCTTTTCATTTTGTTACACCAGAAAAATATAAAAATATTTTACACCTTTAGCCTTAACCTTACCCATAGTCAAGTCTTGGTTGGTTACTAGCTACAAGGAAAGATGGTTGATATGTGGAATCCTTGAAAATGAGAAAGTTACGAACTCCATGATAATCTCATGGATGATCTATTGGTATTATGATCGTTGGGAAAAGAAAAAAAAAGGAAAAAGAGAAAATAGAAATAAGTCATCGCAATTGTATGGTGACAAGAATAGCCAATGAGCTATGAAAGTAAGATATCGATCAAGGATAGTTCTCAAGTTCAAAGGAAAGTGGTTGATGTAGCTAGTAGCAATGGGTTGTAGACTTTGACTATTTGTAAAGTTTTTATTTTGAACCAATTTCATAAATATATATCCCATGCCTTATTCCTACCTTTTGACTTTATGTAAAATTATCAAGTGTATGGACATGTAGTGACCATCCGATTTCTTGAGGAATTAGGTAACGTTGTTAGCGATCTAAGGTTATCCTTAGTGACCATCCGTTATTTGTTGATTCAAGAATTCGTTGTTAGCGAGCTATTATGTTTTGCATGAGATAGTTGCACATAAGTCTTATATAACCCTTTGAAGCCTTTAACCCAAATAAAAGTCCTCTTAGATGTTTACACTTGGTGCTTACGCCACGTCGGTGGAATTTTGTTTCTTGTACAAGCTTATGGTAATATGTGGATCATGATTGAGCAATGAGTGTTATTTTCTTATATACTCACCCACTAAACAAATGAGTGTTGAGTGAATTATACTTCATTCCTTTTCGTAAGGTGTCTTAATGTGTTATCAAGCAAGAGAATCATTAAGGTATTGTCAAACACCTCGACTTTTCATCTTTAAGCTTAAAAAGATGGATCTTATCTTGTACTTGTACTTGATGGATTTGCATCTCATTTTTAGAATCACTATAATTTATATCATGTGGATTTTTTCTAAAAATCTAGATTTGCTTGGGGGCAAGCAAAGTTCAAGTGTGGGGGATTTGATATTGCTCATTTTGTACATGTTTTAGTTGCGTTATTTCTATGTTTATGCATTGTATTTGGTTGTATTTGTGGACATATTATGCTCAAAAAGGTACAAAATATGTATTCAGGTTCAGGTACAATCAAGTTCAAGTAAATGGCTAAAAAGATGAAGAAAAGTTGTTAAATCAAGAGTTTTTGAACAAACGTAGAATTCTTCTCACAATAAAGGCTTTGGAAGATTGTTAAAGATAAAGAATCAAGTTACAATGATTTCCAAGTTCAAGAAAAGATCAAGAATTGATGAAATGAATGAAAAGTTATATGTAAAGAGTTATGGCTTGCTTCTTCAACCAAAGGTTCAAGAAATGAATCTAAGGTTTAAGTTCAACCCAAGGTTCAATAATATCATGCTATCCATACTCCAAACCTTGGGCCAGAATTTGAACCTTAGGTCGTGACTTCAAACCTTGGGTTCATGCAAATGCTGGCACACTTAATGGCTATCTTTAATGAACTAACTCTTCATATGGGTTGCCATTTCACTTCATTTACTCCAAGTGCAGAATTTTTATGACACTTTGGGCTCAAGTATTTTGCTTGGTGACCAAAGGGAGTCATCTTATATATATATGTATGCTTGGTTGAGAGAAAAGATATATGTTATCATCATTATCACCAAAGACAACCATATACCTAGACAACTAATCATAATCAACAACTACTACAACTTATTTTACTCTCAAAGGGGCGACAAGGGAAGAAAAACGTAGGAAAGGAAGAAGCTTATATTCACCAATCATCAATTTAATCATTCAAGGAATCTTTGTTGATCATCTCACAAGTGTTCCTAATTCATGTAATCATCATTACAACTTTTGTAAGACTTTTTAATTATTTTTTCAAGTGATAAATTTCTTGTGGTTATTTCTTTGTTTGCCATGAGTGGCTAAGTGCCTTGAGCACTTGCCTAGATGATGTTTGTGATATGATTCTTGATTGATTATGACTCCATGGTTCTAAGTTAAACGAAAAGCTAATACTAAGATCGAATTGTGCTATTAAGAGTTTTCTCCACCAAAGAGTTGTCAAGTTTGGTTAATTGCTAATAGTGTAATGGGTCAAAAGAGACATTGTTAGTCAATTAGTTGTAAACCTTTGTCTATGAGGGTGTTACCTTATGTATTGATCATTTCATAAGTAACTTGGTTAAACTTGGAAAACTAAAATAGTGTGGTTGTCAATTGCTTGTGAAACGAAAGCGAATCAAGTAATTGAGTTGTGTTAGTCTTGGTTGATCAAATCTTAAATATTGTTTTTGTCATCTTAAAATCTTGGCGACGATTAAAAGTGTTAGAAACAATAGGATTAGTACACCCGCTAATTGAATTAGAACACCACCTAATTCATTGATCATAATCAAATGGAACCATTGTCATAATCATATCAAGTTAGTTGTGCAAACTAGTCTAGGCAAGTGTAGTCTTTATTTATTGAATTTACATCATCTTTATTTGCTTGCGATTAGAATTACTAATTAAACTCGATATTATATTGAAAAACACACAATCTCGAAAACTAAACAAATCCTAGTGAACAACCTCAGCTTACCATAGTTTTCTCATACTACACACGGACGAGTATACTTGCTCGTATGTGTTTCGTTTGAATCGTTGGTAAATCGTGTTATAAATTTAAAACTTGCACTCGAAACGGGCACATCAAGTGCGAACTCCACCCATCATGTGCAAATTTACAACAAAATCATTTGAGCACATGTTGAGGGGGAGCATTTGAAAAATATAAAACTCTCAAAGTGTTAGCAAAATGTGTTTCATAATCATGAACACTTTGAGAGATTTTTCAAGGATTTGGTTAATAGCAACATAGGATAGTCGTGGAGGTATAAGGTGGCTAAGGTTAGGAAAACCGTCCTATGATCCACCAGAGCCGGAGGGATCTACCCAGGGACAATACCGAATAGTTAGTATTAGAAAGTCCTTAGGTATGATCATGAAAAAAGGAGTAACATGAGAAAGGAGAAAGAAGGGGTTGAATAATTAAAAAGAAATGAAATGAGAAAGAGTGAAAAGAAATAGCCCTCTAATTATTCAGCCTTAGGGCAGAAACCGGGTTCAATTCATATGCTACTGGTTGTTACTAAGGTGACGCCGGTATTGAAGCCACGACGTCATGGACCCAGTGACGCACTGCACTAAACCTTCTAAGCCATTCAAGTTCTCTTAAAAGGACTTGCTTCATTCTCACGGGGAACTGTTGACATAAATAATGCCTAAAAACATTATCAATATTTATTCATATCTTTATGTTTTGATGATCACAAAATGTAAACTCATTAAAACATAAACTTATCAAATAAACAAGTATTTAGTTGTAAATATTCATTTCTACAACTTAATCACTTAAGGTATGAATAAACAAGTGCTTAATGCATTATATGATCAAAGGAACATTTTCTTAATAACTAGATTTTTTATAAAACATCAAAAACATTTTATATATTTTTGAAAAACATTTTTGGTATTAAATAAAAATGTTTAATCTTTTATAAAAATATGAATTCAAATTTTTAACCAAAATCAGTTAAAATGTTCCAGAAAAACCTTCCCTACAAAAGGACAAAATTGGCCAACGTTCAGTAGGGGCGGCCCCCTTAATTTTACTAGGCGGCCCCCTTAATAATTAAGGGGACCGCCCCCGCTCCAGTAGGCTCCAGCTGTCCAGATTTTTCCCTATAAATACCAGCCTTCCCCTGGATTTTTACTCACCCTTTTTGCACTAAAACTTTCTGTTGTAGATCTCATTTCATATCTAACAAAAACCTTTGATCATGTAATCTTAAGTATTGGTTTCCAAGTGATCCAAGCTTCCACCATCCAAGTGCAAAAGAAGAATACTTCTATCAATCAAGATTAGAAGTATTACAACTTAGTATCATTTTGTTACTTAAGTTGTGTGTTTAACAAAGTTTGTAAATTATTCATTCATTTGTATGTAAGGTGTGTGTTGTAGATTAGTGTTGTGTGTAAGTAGTGAAGATGTTGTATAAGTAGTTGTGGTATAGAAGTTGTGAGGTCAAAATGTAGAAGTCGTGAAGCCGTGGTGTAGAAGTTGTGAAGCCGTAGCTTAGAAGACATGAAGTCCTTGTGTTGAAGTCATGAAGCCGTAGCATAGAAGCTGTGAAGCGGTCGTGTTAAAGTTGTGATGTCCTAGTCGTGAAGTCCTAGTGTTGAAGTCGTGAAGCCGTAGCATAGAAGTTGTGTAGCGGTCGTGTTGAAGCCGTGAAGTCCTAGTGGTGAAGTCCTAGTGTTGAAGTCGTGAAGCCGTAGCATAGAGGTTGTGTAGCGGTCATGTTGAAGTCGTGAAGTCTTAAGTCATGAAGACATAGTGTTGAAGTCGTGAAGCCGCATCATAGAGGTTGTGTAGCGGTCGTGTTGAAGTCGTGAAGAAGTCGTGAAGCCGTTGTGAAGACGTTGTGAAGAAGTCGTGATTAAGTCGTGTAGAAGTTGTGTTGTGAAGTTGTGAGATTGGTTCTAGCTACGATTAGAACTCGACATTTAGCTTTGTGTCGTTAAACCTGTGTAAGCCAAAGTTGTGTACGGTTTTCTCCGCCATAAGGGAGCTTATTGAAGTTGTGAAGAAAACTCTCGAGCAAGGTGTGCTCAGGGAGTGGAGTAGGGCAAGGAAGGTGTCCTTGTAGCCGAACCACTATAAATCTCTCGTGTCTCGGTTAGATCTTTCCATACCTTATTTATTTCTTTACTTGCATCGTCATTACTTTCATACACATAGGCTTATATAATTGCTAGTATTAATTAGAGGTCAACTTCACATAAAGATCAAATTGAAAATCCATTCAAGAAACCAAAACTTTTACAATCAATTTAAAAGAATACATATATAACTAATAATAAGATTTATGTTTTATTTTTCATAACAAACTAGAATCTAAAGTTTTCAAAAGTATAAAACAAAGGTTTCATAATAAAATTAAAAAGACGTAAAACTATTCAACCCCCCTTCTAGTTTTCCACAATTGGTATCAAGAGCCACGTCAATCAAGATCTTTAAAATATACTGTATTTTAAAACTTGAATCGATCTATGGAATTCGAAAAATATCTAGAAGGGGAATCTTTGCTAAAACCACCATTATTTGAAAACTATACTTTTCTTGAATGGAAAAATAAATTTGAAACTTATATGAAATCAATTGATCTAGATCTTTGGCATGTCATTTCGATTGGTGATTTTGAAAATCAAACAAAAACGGATTTTGAAAGTCAAATTGATTATTTGAAAACAAAGAATGAAATAAATAATAAAGCTAAAATAATTATTTATAAAAACATTGCCGAAAGTTGAATATGAAAGAATATTCTTCTGTAAAACGGCAAATGATATTTGGAAAATTTTCTAAAACTTTCATCAAGAAAAATGTCAAGCCAAAGATGAGGATTTTAATCTTGTACATGAATTAGTTATCTTAGAAATTTAATAGATAAACTTTTAGATAAAATAGATACATGTGCTACTAGTTCAAATGTTGTTAATGTAGGTGTTAGCGACGAAGACTACATGAATCAACTCCAAAGTGAACTCAATCCAAAATCATGAAGTGACACAGACGAAGGAGAAGATCATGATCCGTACAAGACATGTTCGGGTCAAGCCACTTTGGTTTAAATATGATCATCATCTGAGACATTACGAAGAAAAGCTAGGACGTGAGGTAAGTTCTCTATTTAAAATTTCATAAGTAATTACTTCATGCATATAATCTTATTAATGCCTTAGGATATGCTTAGTCTGATAGGTTGCTTTGCCTTTACACTTTAGTTATATTCGTTCTGTGGCTTAATAAACTAGAAACCCTTTAGTTAGCCCCCCTAAGTGTTAGTGAACCAAGCAATCTTCATATTTGGTACTCTTCGATAAGTAAATTTAGGAACTTAATTTCTTCTAAAAAGAGAATGACTACTGGAGAATCTATTGACTAGAAACTCAATTTGACCTAACGGTTGAATTGCTTCTATGTGAAAAGTTGGGTGTGTGTAACCCGTAAAAACGGTCGTGTTTAGCCTGAATTGAGCACCACTAGTAATAGTCTCATACTTATTCTCCAACTTGAATACATTATTCTTCCTAAATATACCTAACGATGGTTTACTGTTATGAACTTTGCTTTTCACTAGAGCTTTTCATTCCTAGATTTATGTCATCTTGCGTATATAAAATTTCTAGATGTTTACTTGCTCCTATGTGATTTGACTGCATGCCTTCGTAATTATTTGTTTAGTTGTTAAATGCATTGTCATTATAATAGCTTTTGTTTTTCTCTAACTACTATGACATGATGTATTTTTGTATTTTGTCATAATACATGCTTAAATGTCATAGGATATGTAGAAAGAGGTAGCATGTGACAATAGACTTGAGCATGAGATCTTTATAAACCACTATTTTTAAACCTATAATTAATGGGACTTGTTTTTAAATTTGTAAAAACTTCACATTTTGGAAAAATGATTTTTCAAAAGATTATGACACATTCCTATTAAACATGTTTCACCATCCTACCTTTCTTCCAAACTTGTGTCTATAATTACGTGTTTATCAAAAACCAAAGATTGGAAAAATATGTTTTTTTTCCTCATAAAAACATTTTGAAAACAAAGCCAAAACTATTTCATTAATATATTTTTCACATCCACATAAAACCTACTTTCAAGCATTGTTGAATAATGCCAAAAACATTTCTTTAAATCATGCTTGGTGATCTCATATATGTCATATATACTTGTGTATATGACACTTATAAGTGAACTAAATCAAAAATGAAAAATCATGGTTTACTTATTTAAGATCTCACTTGGTACAAGTCTAAAAGTCCATGCTATCACAACTCCACATTCCCTTGTACATAGATAATCAATAGGATTAATTAACTAGCCTTTTAATCTTCCTAAGTATAATACTATGAATTACATGGTGCTATGTATTATCTTCTTGTCTAATATATGTATATACATGTTATATGCTTAATGAGTAGTTTGCATGTTAGATAAAGTTGCTTAAATAAATATGCTTAGCATATATGAGTTATTAAATCCTAAATTTCCTTGAAAGAAGTTGGACTTGCTTGAAACTAAACCCAAAAACACAACCTTTTCTACAAATTTATGCCAAAAACCCATTTCCAGTAATCTGGAAGTCAGCAGATGGGCGGCCCCCTTAAATACCCAGGCGGCCCCCTTAAAATTAAGGGGACCGGCCCCTATTTAAGGGGACCGGCCATCTGGAGTGACGGATTATTGATTTCTTTTTCAATTTCCAACCCATTTTATCCTATACTCCCCAAAATTCACAAACACATTTTATCACAAACCACCCTCCAAAATTTACCTTCCACAATCACATCATCACTACACCATACATACCCATTTGGAGGAGGAAGCTTGACATTTGCCATAACCCAAAAAATGATGTTGTTCAAACTCAACCAACACCTAAACCTCATCCTAATGAACCCTTTCACACACATAACCTATCATCCATATGTCCACCTTCATTCACTCATAATTACCCAAGTTCACAAATGTCTCCACCACCAAAAGTGTCACCACCACTTCCACCAAATAACAACCACTCTCCATTATCATCACCTTCCACTCAACACTTGAAGTTCATTGAAGAACTCAAGGAAGCCCATGAGCTTAATGCTCTCCTTGCTTTGCACCTTGCTCAAAGCAACTTAAACCCATCACCATCCATATCACCATCATTACCATCATCACCACATCACTTGAGTCAAATTGAGAAACATGTCAACAATTGTCCTTGTTGCATCTTTCTCCAAAATCAAACCATCATTAATATCATCACCATCCATCTCACCATCATTACCATCATCACCACATCACTTGAGTCAAATTGAGAAACATGTCAACAATAGTCCTTGTTGCATCTTTCTCCAAAATCAAACCATCACCTTAAATGAGCGTCTCACTTGGATTGAGTATCTTCTCACTAGATCTAATCCAACACCACCACTTGAACAACATCAAAACCCTCATTCAACATGGTCAAGTCCAAGCTCTCCACCTCCAATTCCTCTCTCAACACTCTTTCCAATATCCATACACCCAAACTTACAACCCCATTAATCCAACATTTTTTTTGCCCCCTCTTTACCATCATCCATCCAAAATAATCCAAGTTTTCATGTCTCAAGCAAGTCCAATGGATTTCTTAGGCAATTTAAAATTTTCTACTTATTGCATGCTATAAGCAAAATATGTGTTGTATCAATAATTATGCTTTTAACATAATTATTTTCAACTAATGAATGCTTTATTTCTTGTCTTTAATATATGATTGTTATGCTTATTGCTTGTATACTTGATATCATGATATATATACATGCTTGATGATTAATAACATGCTTATTCCGTAATATGTTTTAAATGTATGCATGCGTAATTAACATGTTTATGTCACTATTTAATCATTCTTGATGTACATGATTCAAATGGAGCTTGCTGCAAAAACACCCGAAAAATGACCCTTTTCTGGAAATTTTTCAAATTTGGTCGCCTGGGAAAACACCAGATGGGCGGCCCCCTTAATTCCCTAGGCGGTCCCCTTAATTTTAAGGGGGCCGGCCTACAATTAAGGGGACCGGCCATCTGGGCAGTAAAATTTACTGTTTTCTTTTGCATCTTGCGACCCCTTTTATCTAGCCCAAACCTTACCTAAATCAACCATCACCTCCATCAAACACCCATTTTCATTCACCATGCTATCACCAAAATCATCTCTAAGACACCAAAACTCCATCACCACCACCTCAATGCTAATCCCCAAGTGCACCAAATGCACCATCAAAAACACCCTTTCATCCATCAATAACCACATCAACTCACACCTTTCATCACCACCATCAAGAGCATCAACTCCACCTCCTACTCAAGAACCTCCATTCACCCAACTTGTCATTTCCATATCACCAATAACACCTCTTGATGCTCATTTCTCATCATCACCAATACCACCACATCCACAACCAAACCACCATCTTTGGTCTTAGAGATGAGATACACTACATGTTTTCATCCCTTGAACACATGCTTAACAACCAACCTCCACCACAACCTCCATCATTTTCACCCACTACACTACCACCACCTTCATTCTCACCAAATTAAGCATATGCAATGCTTAATCAAAAATAATTTTTCAAACCATTTTGTGTGCAAGCCCCATGGAAGATCATGTACTCCTATAATGATTATGTAGATTGCATTACTTACTAGCTAATGTAGGATTGAATATAATCTTGGATGGTTGTGTATTGATACACAACATTTTTAATGAATGTCCTTATATGCATGCTTATTTTTGCTATATATATGCTTGTGCTTCTAATATTTTTCTTGCAAGTATTCCATATATCGATTCCTTGGTGCCCTCAAACGAGGGGGAGCACACATCAAGGGGGAGTTCGCGTTCCGACAAATTTTGTCTCTAAAACTTGTCGGCTCAACCTTTTTGATGCTACAAAAAGGGGGAGAAGTGAATATAAACTCACTAAATACTTGTCCAAAAATAACTTTTTGGATTTAATGAGTTTAGGTTTTGTAATCATCAAAAAGGGGGAGATTGTTGACATAAATAATGCCTAAAAACATTATCAATATTTATTCATATCTCTATGTTTTGATGATCACAAAATGTAAACTCATTAAAACATAAACTTATCAAATAAACAAGTATTTAGTTGTAAATATTCATTTCTACAACTTAATCACTTAAGGTATGAATAAAAAGTGCTTAATGATTATATATCAAGGAACATTTTCTTAATAACTAGATTTTTTATAAAACATCAAAAACATTTTATATATATTTTTGAAAAACATTTTTGGTATTAAATAAAAATGTTTAATCTTTTATAAAAATATGAATTCAAATTTTTAACCAAAATCAGTTAAAATGTTCCAGAAAAACCTTCCCCACAAAAGGACAAAATTGGCCAACGTTCAGTAGGGGCGGCCCCCTTAATTTTACTAGGCGGCCCCCTTAATAATTAAGGGGACCGCCCCCTATTTAAGGGGACCGCCCCCGCTCCAGTAGGCTCCAGCTGTCCAGATTTTTCCCTATAAATACCAGCCTTCCCCTGGATTTTTACTCACCCTTTTTGCACTAAAACTTTCTGTTGTAGATCTCATTTCATATCTAACAAAAACCTTTGATCATGTAATCTTAAGCATTGGTTTCCAAGTGATCCAAGCTTCCACCATCCAAGTGCAAAAGAAGAATACTTCTATCAATCAAGATTAGAAGTATTACAACTTAGTATCATTTTGTTACTTAAGTTGTGTGTTTAACAAAGTTTGTAAATTATTCATTCATTTGTATGTAAGGTGTGTGTTGTAGATTAGTGTTGTGTGTAAGTAGTGAAGATGTTGTATAAGTAGTTGTGGTATAGAAGTTGTGAGGTCAAAATGTAGAAGTCGTGAAGCCGTGGTGTAGAAGTTGTGAAGCCGTAGCTTAGAAGACATGAAGTCCTTGTGTTGAAGTCATGAAGCCGTAGCATAGAAGCTGTGAAGCGGTCGTGTTAAAGTTGTGATGTCCTAGTCGTGAAGTCCTAGTGTTGAAGTCGTGAAGCCGTAGCATAGAAGTTGTGTAGCGGTCGTGTTGAAGCCGTGAAGTCCTAGTGGTGAAGTCCTAGTGTTGAAGTCGTGAAGCCGTAGCATAGAGGTTGTGTAGCGGTCATGTTGAAGTCGTGAAGTCTTAAGTCATGAAGACATAGTGTTGAAGTCGTGAAGCCGCATCATAGAGGTTGTGTAGCGGTCGTGTTGAAGTCGTGAAGAAGTCGTGAAGAAGTCGTGAAGAAGTCGTGATTAAGTCGTGTAGAAGTTGTGTTGTGAAGTTGTGAGATTGGTTCTAGCTACGATTAGAACTCGACATTTAGCTTTGTGTCGTTAAACCTATGTAAGCCAAAGTTGTGTACGGTTTTCTCCGCCATAAGGGAGCTTATTGAAGTTGTGAAGAAAACTCTCGAGCAAGGTGTGCTCGGGGAGTGGAGTAGGGCAAGGAAGGTGTCCTTGTAGTCGAACCACTATAAATCTCTCGTGTCTCGGTTAGATCTTTCCATACCTTATTTATTTCTTTACTTGCATCGTCATTACTTTCATACACATAGGCTTATATAATTGCTAGTATTAATTAGAGGTCAACTTCACATAAAGATCAAATTGAAAATCCATTCAAGAAACCAAAACTTTTACAATCAATTTAAAAGAATACATATATAACTAATAATAAGATTTATGTTTTATTTTTCATAACAAACTAGAATCTAAAGTTTTCAAAAGTATAAAACAAAGGTTTCATAATAAAATTAAAAAGACGTAAAACTATTCAACCCCCCCTTCTAGTTTTCCACAGGAACCCTGCATAATCTATCGACCGCTCATTACGAGTTATGTTGATATTGAAACAGGAGACACCGCTCCAGTCTCCGACTACCAAAATAGCACTTATCGAGTCTAGAGACACGAGATGCATCATAAGATCTCATAGGAACACGTTTTACTTCTACACTGGTTGTTCAACATTAAGGACACCAGATGTAAACTTACGAGTCCTCGCAGATCTTAGCAATCTGCCAGAACATTTATGAAGGAATTTACAAATGTAAATCTCAGTGATTGAATGGAAATTCCTGCCAGGGTCAACATCAAACAGCCCTGAAAGCAGGTCACTTCGGTAATTTCTTGTGAATTACGCTTAGTGGTCGCGGCGGTTTTCAAAATGGTCTAAAGTCGTGGAGAGTACTCCAGCGACTCACCTAATCGTTGATGTACTACGGTAGATCTTGTATACCCTCTGGGGTATCCGATTTAGGAACGGTCTTGATAAGGATAAGAGATAGTTTTCACACTATGCTGTTAAAAAACTCGAAATCCGAACCTGTAAGCACCGGTCGTTTTATTGCTAACTGTCGTATGTAGGAACACCTGACAGTTGTAGCTGATTGCAGTTGTAGCTGATTACCAAACAAGATGCCAATCCTTCACCACATGCTTACACTTAACCATCATCTTGTTCAAAGAAGTCATGATAAACTTAAAGACCTTCAACATTGCTTCAGCAAACTCTGATGCTGAAAATCATGACCCAGAACCGTGTGAGCATGTCGGTCCAAAGTGTACCACATCACATGGAGACCTACTACTGAGAGATGACTTGGAGACATATATTGGATAATAACTTTAAAGAATACGCTAAGATAATCCAAAACAAAGAACAGTCATCACAAGTTCACTGCTGAAGGCACAAAGATCGATGACGTTGAAGAATCAAAGACTACGAGCTATGAAGTCAAGATCATATGACAGAATGCTAGAATTCTAAATATTATTTCCGGGGTGACCTCCCTTAGGGGGAGATTGTTAGGAATGTAAATATTCATCTAAAGACTCGGTCACCCCGAGTACACATTAGCGTTCAATAGCTCGTAGGAATATTAGTACTATTAGTAATAGATTGGTTATTTCAGTATTTGTGGAGTGGGTCGGATCTTTACCCACTGTCAGCTCGCTCCACAGCCCACACGGGGCACGTATTATTGTACCTATATATACCCCTCTCCACCTAGGGAGAGGGTTGGAACTCCTTAGTATTTTCAATACAGCCTTCATCTTTCTCTCTCTGCAAGTTCCCACTCTCCTCTCTCTCTCTAAAACCCACGGCCAAATCCACTTTTTTATGTGTTTGAATGTTATGAATATGTTACAGGTAAGGTTTCTGAGGTCAAAAGACGAAGCACTAGGCAACATCATCTCCTTTCTAAAGCGTATTCAAGTACTTCTACAAGCTCCAGTAAGGATCGTAAGAACAAACAATGGCACATAATTTACAAATCAAGAGTTAAGAGCTTACTTTGAAGATGTTGGAATCACACATCAGACATCAGTTGTCAGAACTCCACAGCAGAATGGAGTAGTTGAAAGAAGAAATCGAACTCTTGTGGAAGCTGCTCGCACAATGCTGATTTATTCTAGTGCGCCGTTATTTTTATGGGCTGATGCTGTTGCCACTGCTTGTTTCACTCAAAACCATTCCTTAATCCATCCAAGATTCAGTAAAACCCCATATGAGCTAGTGAACAACAGAAAACCTGATATCTCTTACCTTCACGTGTTTGGCTTTGTGCTATCCAACGAACGACAGAGAAGATCTAGGAAAGCTGAAAGCTAAGGGTGATATTGGAATCTTCATTTGATACTCAGAAAAATCAAGGGCACTCAGGATGTATAACAGAAGAAAAAAAAGGATAATGGAGATGATGAATGTGAAGTTTGACGAGATTTCACAAATGGCTTCTGAGGACTCGCTCTAGAACCAATGCTTAATCTGGTGGCTTCTAATCAAAACAGATTAGGACCCGCAACAAACCAACAGACTTCTGGACACATTAGTTCAGGACTCGTACCTCAAGGAGCTCAATCAAAAACCACTGAAAAACCTTCGGAACAAGAACTGGAAAATTTCTTTGAGTTAATGTTTGATGAATACTATGGTGGAACTTCGACAAATGCATCACAAAAATATTCCGCTGCACCTGCTCGAAACCATCAACCACAATCACCACCACAAGATGCATATACTACAATCGAAGCTGACACACCAACTCCCTCAACATCATCGACATCTACTCCAGCAACTCCGGTATTTGAAATTGTTCTACCAAGAGTTGATAAGCAAAACCAAAGTACACCACTTCAAGAAGAAACAACACATAACCAAAACGATCTTGCATTAGAAGAAGAAGTATTCGAAAACCCGTTTGCTACGGATTCAGCTAAATCATCTTCAAGGTTACAAGAACCATGTAACGCGCACACGTTAAACCCAAGGTACCCTTCTACACTCTAGTGGACTAAATACCATCCAATTGAACAAGTTATTGGTGAACCTTCAAGGCCAGTTCAGACGAGAAGACAACTTGCCACAGACCCCTAAGTGTGTATTTACATTTGCTCAATAAGCCTCAAAGAACCAAAGAACATTCGGGAAGCAATGGCAAAAAACGCATGGATAGAAGCGATGCAGGAAGAAATCTTCAATACCGTTTACATGATAGATGGGAATTAGTTCCAAGACCAATTGACAAACTTGTTATTGATCTCAAATGGTTATGGAAGAACAAAAAGGATGAAGAAATGACTGTAATTCGCAACAAATCTCATCTCGTGGCTAAAGGATTCCGACAGGAAGAAGGGATAGATTTTGAAGAATCATTCGCGCCAGTAGCAAGACTTGAAGCAGTCCGGATTTTCTTAGCCTATGCAGCTCACAAAAACATCACAGTATATCAGATGGACATCAAGACGGCATTCTTGAATGGAACTCTGAAAGAAGAAGTGTATGTGAGTCAGCCAGAAGGATTCATTGACAAGGAACATCCAGAATACGTCTACAAGCTAAAGATGGTCATTTATGGTTTAAAACAAGCTCCAAGAGCGTGGTATGATGAACTATCATCTTTCCTGAAAAAAAACAATCTCACCAAAGGAACTGTTGATCCTACCTTGTTCACAAGAAAATACAAAAATGACATTTTGATTGTTCAGATTTACGTGGACGACATTATCTTTGGGTCCACTAATCCGAATCATTCAAAACATTTTGAAAATCTCATGAAAATCAAATTTGAAATGTCCATGATGGGGGAACTTAAATTCTTTCTTGGTTTACAAATACACCAATCCCCTCGTGGTATTTTTATTAATCAAGCTAAATATACAATTGAGATTTTGAAAAAATATGGTATGGAAAAATGTGACTCTGTTGGTACACCAATGGTCACTTCACCAAAAATCGGTTCTAATTTATTCGGAAAACCCATCGATCAGAAGAAATATCAGAGCATGATTAGTTCTCTCATGTACCTTACTGCTAGTCGACCCGATATTCATTTTGCTATTTGCTTATTAGCACGGTTTCAGGTAAGGCCTACCGAACTTCACCTCTAAGAGGTTAAATGGATCTTTCGGTACTTACGAAGAACCATTAACATGGGACTTTGGTATTCGAAGGATTCTGAGTTTAAGCTAACAGCATTTTCAGATGCCGACCATGCAGGTTGTCAAGTTACAGCAAAAAGTACATCAGGTGGAGCATAATTTTGGCTGAAAAGCTAGTAGACTGGTCGTCACGAAAGCAAGATTGTACTACATTATCAACTGCAGAAGCCGAGTATGTGTCTCTATCTGCGTGTTGTGCCCAAGTTCTATGGATGAGGACACAACTAATAGATTATGGCTTTACTTTCGACAAAATACCTTTGTATTGTGACTCGAAAAATGCCATAGCCATCTCGTGCAATTCAGTACAACACTTGAAGACCAAGCATATTAGAGTCCGCTATCACTTCATCAAAGAGCATGTAGAAGAGGGTACTGTTGAATTATTTTTTGTGAAGAAAGAATACCAACTCGCCGATCTATTTACTAAAGCCCTTCCAAAAGAAAGGTTTGACGATTTAGTTCGACGAATTGGCATGCGAAGCCTAACTCCTGAGGAGCTAGAACGTCTTCTCGAATTTTCTTGAAAATATTTTCAAAATAGCTTCGATGTAAATATTTTTGAAAAACCAAATACAAAATTTGAAAAACCAAATACAAAAATATAAATTTTAAAAATCCAAAAACATTAAAAAATTTCAAAAATACAAAAACAATATAAAATAAAAAAAACCAAAAATATTCTTCTCACGACATGTCTCTCGTATAATCGATATTCTATACGTATCTAGAAATGTCATTCAACAATGATACGGACATGTACAGATGCTTGAGCGAGAGTTCACTAAAATGTCTACTAAAACATGTCGTTTCACAAAACATTTCTTCACAGTGGCTTTCGGATACTTCAGTACGAAACCCGGACTTAAATGATGACTTCTGATTATTTCAAATTAGAACTCGTAGTTTCAAAGACGAAATCATTTTCAAAATGTTCGAGTCTAAACAAACGAAAAGATTTCACCACAAAAACTCGTTTTTACAAAAAGACTTGTGTACATCTAAGTACATAAATCATTTTTCAAAAGAATCCTTGAGCACATGATCAAGATTTTTTAAAATCTTTCAAACTATTCTGTGCTCAAGATAACTCCCTCCAAACCCTTAAAATTGATTTTAAACTCTATGTTTAAAAACATGCTTTCTTTAAGGGGAGTATAAAAATCAAAATCAAAATGTTCCGATTTCATGCAAAAACAAATCCGTCTATCTCTCCAAAAACCTTTCTCTTAATCAGTTGATACAAAAAATATCACGATATGCTATTTTTAAGGGGGAGAAGACGTGATTAAAATGTGATCAAAAATGTTTAAAGGTTGTGGTTGAATTTCAAATGAGCTCGACTCAGATATAACCAACGAATTGATGAAGTTTAATTGTCAGTAGTCAAAAAGACTTGTCCTGGACGGGTAATAACTTCAAGCTGGTCTAACCAGTGATGTAAGCGTGTCTCGAATAGGACTTGTCTAAGTAGAATGTACCGTCTCGAGAGACTTTCTTTGAACTTGACCAGGACGTGTAATAATTTCAAGCTAGTCTAACTAGTAATGTAAGCGTGTCTCGAATCGGTCATGTTCACTGTAAATCGATCAATGATTCCCAACATTCTGACCCATCTGATTTCCTGCATACTGACCCAACTGATTTCCTGCATACTGCCCTGCATTCTGCATATTCTGATTACCCATCTGAAATCTAGTAGCATATCCTTGCTAATTCCCAATAAATCCAACCATTTGTCCTCCTTGACCCATATTGAAACTCGGCTGTGCAATCTGCCTGTTGCGAGTATTCAATGAAATCCTTTGGTTGTTGTTGGTTGGTGTAGAATAGCGCCCTTGGAATGCCTTTGTCAAATAAGCAAATGCTTGTGTCAAAGCAGCAGTAGACTCATCAGTGTCATTGAACTCTGGTTCTTGGAATTGTGGATATTGTTGTTATGGAATAACATGTTGTTGTTGTGGGATTACAGCAGTTTGTTTTTGTGGAATGTATTTTTGTTGCATGTAGTTGTGAGTGGAAGATGATGATGGTTGATGTTGTGTGTTCACTGGTAAAGGTGTTGGTGTTTGAGCAATGAATGCAAGAGGATCATGATTCTTTGCCAATCTTTATTTCCTAACTTCATTAGCCTCAGCTTGGTTTTGCTTCAAAAAATCGTAGATCTGATCATAATTCACCTGATGTAAATCCTTGGTTTGGTTGACAATAGTGACATATCGTCCCCATTCTTCTTGAAGATTGTTGATGAACTTGATGTTGCTCGCGATTGGTCTTGGTGTCAATTTGTTTCTGATTAGCTCATTCATTAAGGTGCAGAACCTGGTATAGTAGGATTCAATGGATTCTCCAGGAGTGGATGTAAACATCTCCCATTCAGTTAGTAGCTTGTTTTCAACATCTTGTTGCCCAATTTCTGTTTCACGACATAGCCTTCTAACTCATTCCCACATGTCATAGGCAGTTTCACAGCTGTCGAAAGCAGCAAAGATCTCTCGCGATAATCCTAGTTGGATTAAGTGCATTGCCATATCATCAACGTCGATCTGCTTCTTTGTCTTCTTCTATGTATTCTGCTTCTGTTTGTTCACGAAAGAATGGTAGAACAGGAGGTGTTCCATTTGGATCTCCAGGGTCTTGATTTTTTTGAGGCTTGATGGGTTCATTCTTAATAAATTGGAGCAGGAGTTTACCATCAGGCTTGGTTTTGATGTAACGAAGCATGCGACTTATCCATGGAAGATACCCACCTTTTTCAAGCATAGGAGGACGGTTTTCCGCACCGGCTGCATGAATGTCTTACTGAGTTGCCATTGATGAAGTTATGTATGATAAAGTTGATCTTGGATCGGTTCAACGATGTAGGAGTTGTGTTTGCTGAAAGTTAGGTTCAGTTGTTGTAGTGAAATTTTGGTCTTAAAACTTAAAATCGTCGATAACTTCTTTCCAGAGTGATTTCAGGCTTCAAAAATTTCGTTACCCGACGTAGTGGGGTAACCTCACAATATTTAGGCTGTTTCGGTCGTTTTGACAGGTTTTTCGCTGAAAACGGAGTTACGGTTCAAAAGTTATGGCCGTTTGAAGTTTTGTCGTAAAAAGTCAAACAAAAGTCAACTTTGAAGGTTCAATTCCGATGACTTTGGTTCAATTCGGATGAATTTGGTCCAATTCCGATGACTTTGGTTCAATTCCGATGAATTTGATTCAATTCCGATGAATTTGGTTCAATTCCGATGACTTTGCTTCAATTCCGATGACTTTGGTCCAATTCTGATTGCTTTGGTTTAATTCCGATGACTTTAGTCCAATTTCGATGAAAACTGCAATTTTGATGAAAAATGCAATTTCGATGAACCCTTAGGAAATTGCGATAATATCTACCTAATTTGTACAAATTAGAAGATTTTTCCTTAGTCGAAGTATTCCACAAACTTATACAAGCAAGGGAATACTGATGTAACACCCCCTAATTTGTGATATAGCAGCGGAAAAGTAATTAGGGTGTTACGGGGAGGATCAAGGATGACTTACAAGAGTGATGATAATGAATTTTGGTACGTTGGAACGTAAACAGAAACACAAGACTCGCTCGAACTCAAATCGTATAATACTTATATACTAGTACCTCGTTTGACTTCAAAGATATTAAACCCGGTCGACTTGATTGTTTCTGGACTTCAAGGACTTAGTAACCGGGTTATAGGACCATGGAAAATGTTTTGTGCATGTGGGAGAGTGAGTGAGTGAACTAGAACACAAGGACTTTAACCTACGTTCGATAGAAACAATATATACGTTTAGGTATAAACCCATATATTCGAATGAGCTTTCAACCAAGGTGGTGAGAGCTTCTGGTCTTTCGTAGGTATTTTTGAGAGTGAGAGATAGTTAGAATGAAGAGATTGAGTATGTTTTAGAATTCGATGATCAAGGAGTAAGTTATACGTTTATTTATAATACGTATTGAATTATATGGACTTTTCTTCCTCCTCAACTTGCATGGACTATTCAACTGTCAGTGAATGGGAGACTTTTCTATCATCTTAGGACTCTAGAGGTAACATGGGAGAGCACACAAAATGGTACATGTCTTGTGACTCACAAATGGATGTCGACCACCACTTATATCTCACACGATTTGGAAAAATCGTGTAGTAACTTATTCGTGCTGATGAAACTCAATTGATAACATGGAAATATGATAGGAACAATATTAGGATTACTTAGAAACGAACCGGAGTCAAAATGGTTTAGTTTTGAATAATAAACTTATGTCGAATTGGGTTGTCTAGGCCGAATAGATTGCCTTTCGAAACCACCTCAATACTTGTCACAAAATTCTGAAATTTGGAACCCTTATAGTTGGCTAAGTTAGAAATGAGATGGCATAAAAATATATAGTTGTCGCGTTTAAGATTTGAGCGATCGGGAAGCTTTTTGGAGCTAGATCCTAATCGAACATACACATGAAATCAAATATGATTTTGGGCTTGGAATATGGCTGATGAATAGTGCCGAGGGAAATGAAGTTGGGCTGGAAAAATGAGTAAGGCCTAAAGAGAAATTAGAGTATAATTAACTTAATGAAATAATTAAGTTACGTCCTGTCACACCCCCAGAATCGGGTCCAGCGGAAGCATACATGTAGCTGGGGTGCAACTCAATTGGTATCACAACACAAGTGCAAAGAACGGTTTTCAACTCAATCATTTAGAATAACATTGTTTAACAAAAATGTTGAATTACATTGTTAAAAGTAATGCGGAATTAGGCCCTTAAAAATATAGTTTAAAACGGTCCCTGTATAAATATCAGAGTCTTCTATGACCATGCCATGCCCTGCCAAAGCCTCCAGTAGCGTGCCTTTGCTAAATACCTGAAAATACATGCTAAAACGTCAACACGAGGTTGGTGAGTTCATAGAGTTGTTGTAAAATGTAATGCCTTTGAATAATGATTTCCCAGCAAAGGCATTGTAAATCCACTCAGTCCCAAGCCTTGGCCATAACAAGACTTGCAACCTGTGTGTTTACAACCCACTGCCAAATGAGTTTTGGTTTGGTGAATAAAAGTAATATGTGGACCACAAGGTTCACAGTACATTTGGTTTGATCAATACATTCGATGATGTGACCAGTTCATTCGTCATGTGACCCGTTCATTCGGTCATAATACCCGTACATTCGGTTATGTGACCCATTCATTTTGTCATGTATGTACATAGTAGTGGAGCCGGTTCATTCGGTTAAGTATGCATAATGTTTGAAGTGCTTGTGTCCATGAGTAATAAGAATTAAGTGCAATACTAGTGAATACACAATACATTCGGATGAATAACAAATTCATAAGTGGAGCAAGTAATGCCTTGATGAAACAAGTGGCATAATCAAGTAAATCATGTATACATTTGGATGAAAATGAGCATGTATTCTCCCCCAAAACAGTTATTCAAAACGTACGAAAGTAGGGGCTATGAAACTCACCTGGTATGATAGCTACGATGACAAAAGTGAATACACTGAAATGAGGCACGATCTCTAACCGCGACCTAATATGAATGATGGAATCTAATGTAAGAAATGAGATGATGCTGCACATGCAAATACGTATGTTATCGATACCACTCGATGATTTTGGAAAATAACGTTTATCGTCGAAAAATACATTTTTGACGTCTCGTTAAGTTAAATACTACTTTTCGTGTAAATATGTTGAAACGGTACTCCACGATCCTTGTTTGGTGTTATATTGGTTAATATAATGTTTTCGTCGCAAAATAACTCTTTTTACAACTTTTGAAAATATGCCCGAACGGCCTTGTAAAACTAGCCGTGAAATATAGCTCGTTATGTGTTAGAAATAAAACTCAACGTTTTTGTAAACCTTGTAACAATATCTAAATATCGTTATATTCAACTTTTGATCAACCGCGCCTCGATTAGTTAGATAATCGGCTATCAATGTTTTGACTTGTAAAAATACTAGTTTTCATACTTGAAACACTTTAATGTAGTGAGCTGTCAAAATAAGTATTGAATTGTCGGGCTTTAAATGTGTATATCTCGGTCGTTATAAGCTCGTTTTCTACGTTCTTTATATCCACGGGTTCGTATAAATATAAACTAACATATTTTCAATGGCTCGGCTCATCAAGATCACGGCTAACGACTCATTTTGCCCCTTAAAGTTCGGCAATCAGCACCTAATTTTCTGAAACAATAGTTTTCGTCACCCAACTTCGGAAAATCATATCTCCTTCGTTATAAGTCCGATTTTAGTGATTCCGGCGCCCACGGTTTCGTTTTTGAAAGTACTTTCTGAATATTTAGACCAAAATAGTTCAAAAATTACTGAGGTTTCCAGATCTGCCGTTTATGGACAGACCCTCATCTATAATGTTTAAAATCCATTTTTAAAGTTCTAAACTTACTCAAATCTCTTCAAATCAACTCCACAAGTTCGCAAATCCTACCATACACCTTCTTAGGGTGTCATGGGGTCCTAAACATCACCAACCATGGTGGGTTTCAAGGGAATAAGCATAGGATAATCAAAACCCATTTTTATGTAATAAAAACCTAATAAAGTGGTATGGATCATACATACTTGCATGTTTTGTTACTAGATCATGAAAATACATCAAGTAAATGTTTAAAAGAGTAGGAAAATGATGGGTAACTTACTTGTGATGATTATTGAAAGATGGTGATGAAAACCCTATTAATCTTTGTGGTTTTTATTTCAAAACCCAAACTAGATTACTACTAGGACTTGTTAAACACTTGGATCTTGAAAAATTGATGACTTCTTGTTGGTGTTCTTGTTTGGCCGAATATAGAGAGAAGGAAAAAGGGAAGAGAAGTTGCTAGTTTATGTTTTGTTTAAATGAAGATAATGAAGTGAAATATCTAGCAATCTTGTTATGTAAGCTTAGTTAATTAAATGCATGTGCATACTAGCTAGGGGGGCCTTGGCGTGATTTAGGGGAAAGGGTGGAAGATTTGTGGGCTAGTTAATGATGGTGTCCAATTGTACAAGTATTAGCTAGTTTAAATTATATATTGGGTGTTATCGGGTACCGAGTTATCTTGAAATAAATCGTGACGAGGTGAAATAAAATATGACGATCTTGTAAAAATTATGAAATTGTATTCCTGATGAGAATCGGGTGTTAAAATAATTATCGAGTTGAAAATTCGCAAACCGACGCTGTTATAGGCGTTTTCCGGAAAATATAGCAAATGGTTTTAAAACACCGGGTAAATTAATAATATAATTTTTATATCATTATAATAAGTATGAAAATATGTTAGGATCATTGTCGGGAGTATCGGTTATATAATTAGTAGTGAAAACTGAGTGGTAACGTTAATTACAAATTAATCATACGTAAATAGAAATAATGTATGTCCGTGCATGACCTAGGATACTGATGATGTTACTGATGATATGTAGACTACTTCTAGTCTATATGACGGGTCCTTAATGATGATGTATGAATACACCGCTAAACCTCACCGGTTACGCGTATTTGAAGACCCGTAAACCCAGTTTACGAAGTAATGAACGATAACCATGAATAGTGAATTCTTCCGGGAATGAATAGTGTCATGTGAATAGTAAAATTTCTGAACGCTTCTCAGAATCTCAAATTGACTCCGAAAACGATGAATAGTGAAATGTGAATAGTGATCGGTGAATAGTAACTGATGAATAGTAATTTCCCGAGATGAATAGTGAATATGGAAAATATCCTGAAAATGCGGGTTGTGACAGTCTCCACCCGTTAAAGGAATTCAGTCCCTGAATTCAGTTAGCGTTGGTCTCTGGAGGGTACTCGGTGAAGAGACGTGGATATATGAGTCACATTGCGGTGATAAAAGATAAAACATTCATTAGATCGGAATCGTAATAGTACATGAAGTTCGTACGATAGAACACAAAGTGGACACAAAAGAAATACAACACTAGAGGGTTTACGCTTCCGTTTAAATAGATAAGGCAGAAGTTCTCTTCTTAACCATTGTCATTGTTGTTGTTGTCCTGACGAGCTTCGCACTTCAACGAACTCTTCCTCCATTCTGGTTTCTCAGCTCTGGACATTCACTCTTGAAGTGTCCAATTACTCCACACTCATGGCAGGTTACCGTGACTTTCTGATGCATTACGAGGGTGGGAGCCTTGCAATCCTTGGCTTTGTGTCCGACCTTTTGGCAGTTTCCACATTGAGTGGGGCAAGGTCCCTCGTGGTGAAACCGGCACTTGTGGCACTTGGGCAAAGTCCCAGCATATCCTTTCCTTTTACTTGGTCCTGCAACGTAGGCCTTAACCATTTCATGTCCTTTGTTTGGCTGCCATACTTGATCATCTCGTTGGTTGTCATCCCTTTTCCTCTTGTTTTCGTTGTTGTTGTGGTTGTTGTTGTTGACAGTAGTTTCTTGCTTCACTACTTGAGCCATAAGCTTTTGAGACATTCTGATAGCCTCGTCCAGTGTGTGTGGTTCAGAGGAAATCACATCTCCTTGGATGTTGTGAGGTAGTCCACCAGTGAAATTTTCTAGCAGCTTTTCATTATCTGGAACCATAGTTGGACATAGCACAACCAATTCTTGAAATCTCCTGATGTATGTTTCGATATCATTACCTGTTGTCACTAGCTCGTAAAACTCTGTTTCCAGCTTCTTTATTTCAGTGCGTGGACAGAACTTCTTAGTCAGCAACTTCTTGAATTCATCCCACGTAAGCTTGTGAGCATTTTCCATTCCCACGGGTTTTGCATAAGAATTCCACCACGACATAGCTTCCTCAACAAGTGTACTAGCAGCAAACTTTACCTTGTACTCCTCTGGACAGTTACATAGAAGAAACACAGATTCTATCCCTTCATACCAACGGATCATAGCAGTGGCTCCTTCAGTGCCCTTGAATTTTGGGGGATCTCCACTCTTAAAGTCCTTGTATGTACATTTACGACCATTAGTACCATTAGCAGCCATTCCGGCAACTCCTGCGGTTTCTGCCCGAGAAGCGGCTTCAGCAGCCCGTGCAGCTACGGCCTCCCTTTCAACTACTAGTGCTGCCTCTATACTATCCGCAACAAGCTTCCGAATAGCAGCTGGTGTCATAGTTGAAGTAGCTTTCTTTCGCGGCATAACTCTTCAAAACAATAAAAGGAGGGTGAAACGTAAATAAGACGTTTTCTAGAAGTAGATGTTCTGAGTGGCTTGTCATAAAATGAAAACTTGAAGTCGTTATGATTAGTTGACATGCTTCTAGGCGGTGGTTCACGAGGGAAATGAAGGCATGAATGTTCTATAATCTTGGTTAGGAGGTTGGATTCATCCCTATAAATGTTTCTTGGTGAGCATTCGTACCATAACGGATCTTGTAATTCGGTCAAGCCAATGCTTTCTAGATTATAGAATTTCGGCGATCAGGCCAGTGATAGCGGTTCGGATGGTTTAGTGATACTTTGAGATTTCTGTTGAGTTTTGAATGGTCTTAATGTACCGAGGGATCCTCCTCATAGATGGTATGGAAAGCCTTTCCTAAGAAGGTCTTTGATAATATCCACTTATTAACATTGGGAGTAGGGAGTGATGAGTAACCTAGGAATCCCTAGAGTGTCGTCTAATCCTTGTATATGGGACTGGGGAAAGGAAATGATAGTGATGGTGAGAAGGGAAATGACTGTAACAGTCGCTATATGAACAATGGTGAGGAAGTCAAATAACAATGATGAGGAATTCACATAACAATGATGAAAGAGAGTACGGTGATGTAAATGTATGGTGCACAATGGGAATGTCCATGAGATGCAATGATTTATCGGCGCACTTCCACTCAGTGGTAACCGAAGTGGTGTAGGTGTGAAATGTTCTTGCAACGTTTGAGTACGCACACCTGAATGAAACATTTGGAAGTTGGGTAGAGAATTGATCTGGACAAAATTTTATTATAACCATTCTCAGTATTGCAAAATTCATCTCTGAGTCGGATATAGGTGGTCAGCCTATGTCCCACTATCCCGGGTCGAATATAGATGACCAGTCTATATTCTACCGAGGTTCCATGAATTTTGAAATACTCAGCCCAGTTATACTAATACCATGTCCTTTACATATGAAAAGATGTTCTGAAAGACTAATGCAAATGACCAATCTCGAGGTCGAATAATGAAACTACGCAAGGAAAAAGGCGTAACAATGAAACGCATATGATATGTAAGCATACTAATATGGAAGACAAGTATGGTAATCAACTAGAATAAGTGAGTGTAATCTATCTGATAATGAGATACAAATCTCATCAATTATGTCAGCAACAAACCACAAATGAGGCATCAGCTTGGCAGGCAGGCACGTGGCGGTCATAGGATTAAGTTTTCGTGAATGTAGCTATAGTCTAGGTTTTAAAAACACTCAGTTCTCTATAGCCGAGGCTCTGATACCCATTTTCAGGATATTTTCCATATTCACTATTCATCTCGGGAAATTACTATTCATCAGTTACTATTCACCGATCACTATTCACATTTCACTATTCATCGTTTTCGGAGTCAATTTGAGATTCTGAGAAGCGTTCAGGAATTTTACTATTCACATGACACTATTCATTCCCGGAAGAATTCACTATTCATGGTTATCGTTCATTACTTCGTAAACTGGGTTTACGGGTCTTCAAATACGCGTAACCGGTGAGGTTTAGCGGTGTATTCATACATCATCATTAAGGACCCGTCATATAGACTAGAAGTAGTCTACATATCATCAGTAACATCATCAGTATCCTAGGTCATGCACGGACATACATTATTTCTATTTACGTATGATTAATTTGTAATTAACGTTACCACTCAGTTTTCACTACTAATTATATAACCGATACTCCCGACAATGATCCTAACATATTTTCATACTTATTATAATGATATAAAAATTATATTATTAATTTACCCGGTGTTTTAAAACCATTTGCTATATTTTCCGGAAAACGCCTATAACAGCGTCGGTTTGCGAATTTTCAACTCGATAATTATTTTAACACCCGATTCTCATCAGGAATACAATTTCATAATTTTTACAAGATCGTCATATTTTATTTCACCTCGTCACGATTTATTTCAAGATAACTCGGTACCCGATAACACCCAATATATAATTTAAACTAGCTAATACTTGTACAATTGGACACCATCATTAACTAGCCCACAAATCTTCCACCCTTTCCCCTAAATCACGCCAAGGCCCCCCTAGCTAGTATGCACATGCATTTAATTAACTAAGCTTACATAACAAGATTGCTAGATATTTCACTTCATTATCTTCATTTAAACAAAACATAAACTAGCAACTTCTCTTCCCTTTTTCCTTCTCTCTATATTCGGCCAAACAAGAACACCAACAAGAAGTCATCAATTTTTCAAGATCCAAGTGTTTAACAAGTCCTAGTAGTAATCTAGTTTGGGTTTTGAAATAAAAACCACAAAGATTAATAGGGTTTTCATCACCATCTTTCAATAATCATCACAAGTAAGTTACCCATCATTTTCCTACTCTTTTAAACATTTACTTGATGTATTTTCATGATCTAGTAACAAAACATGCAAGTATGTATGATCCATACCACTTTATTAGGTTTTTATTACATAAAAATGGGTTTTGATTATCCTATGCTTATTCCCTTGAAACCCACCATGGTTGGTGATGTTTAGGACCCCATGACACCCTAAGAAGGTGTATGGTAGGATTTGCGAACTTGTGGAGTTGATTTGAAGAGATTTGAGTAAGTTTAGAACTTTAAAAATGGATTTTAAACATTATAGATGAGGGTCTGTCCATAAACGGCAGATCTGGAAACCTCAGTAATTTTTGAACTATTTTGGTCTAAATATTCAGAAAGTAATTTCAAAAACGAAACCGTGGGCGCCGGAATCACTAAAATCGGACTTATAACGAAGGAGATATGATTTTCCGAAGTTGGGTGACGAAAACTATTGTTTCAGAAAATTAGGTGCTGATTGCCGAACTTTAAGGGGCAAAATGAGTCGTTAGCCGTGATCTTGATGAGCCGAGCCATTGAAAATATGTTAGTTTATATTTATACGAACCCGTGGATATAAAGAACGTAGAAAACGAGCTTATAACGACCGAGATATACACATTTAAAGCCCGACAATTCAATACTTATTTTGACAGCTCACTACATTAAAGTGTTTCAAGTATGAAAACTAGTATTTTTACAAGTCAAAACATTGATAGCCGATTATCTAACTAATCGAGGCGCGGTTGATCAAAAGTTGAATATAACGATATTTAGATATTGTTACAAGGTTTACAAAAACGTTGAGTTTTATTTCTAACACATAACGAGCTATATTTCACGGCTAGTTTTACAAGGCCGTTCGGGCATATTTTCAAAAGTTGTAAAAAGAGTTATTTTGCGACGAAAACATTATATTAACCAATATAACACCAAACAAGGATCGTGGAGTACCGTTTCAACATATTTACACGAAAAGTAGTATTTAACTTAACGAGACGTCAAAAATGTATTTTTCGACGATAAACGTTATTTTCCAAAATCATCGAGTGGTATCGATAACATACGTATTTGCATGTGCAGCATCATCTCATTTCTTACATTAGATTCCATCATTCATATTAGGTCGCGGTTAGAGATCGTGCCTCATTTCAGTGTATTCACTTTTGTCATCGTAGCTATCATACCAGGTGAGTTTCATAGCCCCTACTTTCGTACGTTTTGAATAACTGTTTTGGGGGAGAATACATGCTCATTTTCATCCAAATGTATACATGATTTACTTGATTATGCCACTTGTTTCATCAAGGCATTACTTGCTCCACTTATGAATTTGTTATTCATCCGAATGTATTGTGTATTCACTAGTATTGCACTTAATTCTTATTACTCATGGACACAAGCACTTCAAACATTATGCATACTTAACCGAATGAACCGGCTCCACTACTATGTACATACATGACAAAATGAATGGGTCACATAACCGAATGTACGGGTATTATGACCGAATGAACGGGTCACATGACGAATGAACTGGTCACATCATCGAATGTATTGATCAAACCAAATGTACTGTGAACCTTGTGGTCCACATATTACTTTTATTCACCAAACCAAAACTCATTTGGCAGTGGGTTGTAAACACACAGGTTGCAAGTCTTGTTATGGCCAAGGCTTGGGACTGAGTGGATTTACAATGCCTTTGCTGGGAAATCATTATTCAAAGGCATTACATTTTACAACAACTCTATGAACTCACCAACCTCGTGTTGACGTTTTAGCATGTATTTTCAGGTATTTAGCAAAGGCACGCTACTGGAGGCTTTGGCAGGGCATGGCATGGTCATAGAAGACTCTGATATTTATACAGGGACCGTTTTAAACTATATTTTTAAGGGCCTAATTCCGCATTACTTTTAACAATGTAATTCAACATTTTTGTTAAACAATGTTATTCTAAATGATTGAGTTGAAAACCGTTCTTTGCACTTGTGTTGTGATACCAATTGAGTTGCACCCCAGCTACATGTATGCTTCCGCTGGACCCGATTCTGGGGGTGTGACACGTCCTATTCGTTGAGAACTTGTTCCGTCATTTGGTGAATTTTGTAATTTTGTAATCACAACCAAGTAAGATAATAAGAAAAAAATTCAAATTTCCCATAAAAATGGTGATTAAAATATTGACAAAGATTAATATAAAATTAACCGTTGTTAATTATAAGGGATTTTTGCGGTTTGTTACAGTATCCACCTCTAACTTTTGAACTTCGTCCCGAAGTTCAGGTTTAAAATGATTACTAGGGTAAAGGATTATGGACAAAGGGTTGTCGAGATATTTTCATTCGAAAATGGAGAAAACGAAATTTCGTTAGATTTATCCGTACTAAATGAAGTAAACTTAAATGTTGCAACTAATGAATCCAAGGGCTGTGAATATTGAAAATAATGGTCAGGAATAGTGGAAATTTAACGGCTAGTGAACAGTAAATACTAACGGTCGTGAATAGTGCTTCTAACGGTCGTTTTTGGTTCCAACGGCTAGAATTTTAGCCTATAAATATCCAACTTAACTTCCTATTCTTCCACCAACCATTTTCTCTCATTTAATACTTCCAAAGATGCCGAGCCTAATTACTACGATTGCGATCATATTTATCATCGTTGTCGTCACCTATTTGACTTTCGTTCCGGATGAAGATTATGAAGTTGTGGTCGGGCTTTTGGTATTCCTAATACCACTCACGGTCCTATCATATGATGTGGATAAGATACGGAGGCGCTAGTCTCGAGCTAGGGTTGTTTAAAATGTATCCTTGTTATGTTTCTATGTAATCTTCAATAAATGTGAAATAAAACTTATTCGTCTTTATGCTTAGGATCTATTGGCGATTTTATGTCTTTTATTGTAATCCTTGTAACATTAGCACTTCCGATGCAAATTATATTTCTATGTATTAACTTTCGTGGTTTCTAATAAAATTGGTGCTATTTGTGCTTTCCATAAGTCTTTGTGCATTCTTAGGGTTTTACTATTTGTACTTTTGTCTGCTTCTTATCATAAAGGTAATGGGTAATAGGTGTAGACATCTATTATGGTTGGTCAAAAGATATATTTATGAACAGTTTATTTTATCTCAAGAATTTTCTTTTAAATGAAGATTGTTATTAGAAAATTTGAAAAGATAACTGTTCCATTTATGACATGATTTTTCCTAAATTATACATAGGTAGCTAGGCTATGTATAATTGAGGACCAAATGATGTGATGCTTGGCTCAGTCACAGTGGTATTTATGTTTCTTTAAAATTGTTTTTGGTGCTCAGTCACAATAGTTTAGTCACAACGTTGAACACCATCTAATTATATTCAAAAGAATTTAGAAAATTTTTGTTCATACTATGGTGATGAGTCGGGAATTTCTAAAGTAATACTAGGATATCTTTGGTATAACTTAAGTTTTGGGTGAAAATTCTTACAAAGTAATAATCTATTATTTGGTCTGAATTGGTGTTAACTAGATTTCTAAGGTGATATCGATGTATTGCTACGTAACGATTTTGAACAAAGCAAATGGAATAGGAATTGAATTAGACGTAGATTATGATTATTACGGATATATTATAAGATAGAGTTTTCACACGGTAGAAAGATAGTGGTTACCCTTAGGTTACATCCATCGTACCTAAGGTAAAGTATAAAAGGAATTACAACTCTAGAGGGTTTGAACTATGGTTTTATCTATTACAACAGGAATTTCTCTTCTGTTTAAACATTAATGTCATTCTTTGACGTTGTTAAGGTTCTAAAGAGTTTCCATTCACTTCCAATGGTCTTTTTGTACTAAATGGTATTCTGGGTTGGGCACTGATTCTTGCAGTATCCCGTTTAACTTTTTGATCTAAAATCCTTTGGTATTGGTGATGGTAGGGTTGGTCATTTCTTCTGGAGCCTTAAGGTGAGCTGGTCTACATTCTATGAAACTTTCATGGTTATGCTTACAAGGTATAGCCGTCTTCTTTTCTTCTCTTGCCATGTAGTTGCTAATCGGAGGAACTATGGTTACTTCAAGTATTACTGCAATGATGTTGGTTACTATCTTCTGGATATCTTCAGTACTTCGTTAGGCCCTTTAGTGAAAGGATATGGAGCTAATTATTTCATTGATGATAGACTGAATTGAATCCCTACTGTAATCTAATTTCAAGATATGTCTGGGTAGTATCGTAGATACATGATTAACTCTAGGTATGGGATTGCTAAGGAACAAACGATTCATCTACAAACGCTGGAATTCAGCAACTTTCTCTTCATTCATCAAGTTTTCTTCCGATATTTTTGTCTTAGGAATTTCTATTGTTTTATCCTGGTTATGGTATGTATAAGGAATCATAATGATCATAGGTAGTATCATGGCAGGTCTGGATATAATCACTAAAATCAACATCATATTAACAACTTGATTGATTGTTTTTGCAAAATAAATGATACAAGGTCTTTTATTAATGCTCCATTGATTTGAGTGGAGTCATTTGTCTACTAAAGAGAGTAACAAATGATGAGATTTTTCATGAGAGTATGAGGAGTCATTACATGTATGCGTAGCATCATGATAGAGGGAGTTTATTTACACAGAGATATAACAAAGGAGGTGGTTATAGATTAAAGGTCGGTTACAAGTTCTGAGAGTTTTCGGATTATTGGAAAATCTGTCAACACTAACCAAAAATTATTTGGTTTAGTAGGTACAACAACGATACATATGAACTTAAGATCAGTTATGTCTCTGACGTAAACGTCTAACTTCTGCTTCAAGTTCCAGTTGTGCAGTTTTCATGTTTGAGAAGCGTTCCTGGCACATGTTCATCTGATTAGACAACATGGTTTCTAAGGCGGAAATCTTTTGACCCTGGTTTCTTGCCATATTCCTGGCCATCCATAAGGTTCTTTCAATATCTTCAGCTCTATTATGTGTCTGGGCATAGCCTCTACCCAAACTGTGGTTTCTGGAATTAAAGTTCCTAAGTTCCTGGTCGTAATTGTCTTTCTTTTTACCAACATTCATTCCTAAGTCAAACACTGCTCGTCTCTCGACATCTGATCTTCTGTACAGAATGTCAATATTACAGTCGTATCATTCAAAATGTAATGATTGTAACTCTTCCAGCTGTTCAGTATGAGCGTCTAGTGTGTTTGCTTATTGGTGGATAAGAGTCTATATTGAATTACGAGGGTTTATATTATAGTCAGGGGAATTAAGTAAAGATACATCATACGGAATGTATGGTATAGAGAAATCTGGAGCGTCAGGAAATGGAGAATTTGGCTCAACATCTTTCCAAATTGTTTCTTGATGTAAATTCTGTCCAACCTCGAATGTTGTCGGACCACCAATCAACTCTTCATCTGAATAAGATTCTGTAGCTCTTTTGAGTCTCTGACGTGGAGGCGAGTAAGTAGGTAATGATGGGAGTATCTGAGTAAGTTCCGCATTATGCTGGGTTTGAGATATTAATATACAGAGATCTTCACCATCCGGGGTGATCTGATACATAGGCGATGTATGAGTAGTAAGAAGGGCAGTTTTGATAATATCAACAGGTTTGGAAGACATGATACCGTAGTAACCGAAAAAAATAGTAATTATAAGTAATTCGTACGTTATAGATGTAACGGTAAGTGGGAAATAATGAAGTATATGAGAGTAATTTATCAAGCATGAAAATAATCTTAACAGATAACTTATTGAGCACGGCAGTCTGCAGACACGGAGGGCGTAAAATGGTATGGTGTAAAATCATTTATTTTGAAATTTGTAGTTATAGTTTAATGTTTGAAAACATTTAGTTCTCTATAACTTTGGCTCTGATACCAATCTGTAACACCCCCTAATTTGTGATATAGCAGCGGAAAAGTAATTAGGGTGTTACAGGGAGGATCAAGGATGACTTACAAGAGTGATGATATTGAATTTTGGTACGTTGGAACGTAAACAGAAACACAAGACTCGCTCGAACTCAAACCGTATAATACTTATATACCTCGTTTGACTTCAAAGATATTAAACCCGGTCGACTTGATTGTTTCTGGACTTCAAGGACTTAGTAATCGAGTTATAGGACCATGGAAAATGTTTTGTGCATGTGGGAGAGTGAGTGAGTGAACTAGAATACAAGGACTTTAACCTACGTTCGATAGAAACAATATATACGTTTAGGTATAAACCCATATATTCGAATGAGCTTTCAACCAAGGTGGTGAGAGCTTCTGGTCTTTCGTAGGTATTTTTTAGAGTGAAAGATAGTTAGAATGAAGAGATTGAGTGGGTTTTAGAAGTCGATGATCAAGGAGTAAGTTATACGTTTATTTATAATACGTATTGAATTATATGGACTTTTCTTCCTCTTCAACTTGCATGGACTATTCAACTGTCAGTGAATGGGAGACTTTTCTATCATCTTAGGACTCTAGAGGTAACATGGGAGAGCACACAAAATGGTACATGTCTTGTGACTCACAAATGGATGTCGACCACCACTTATATCTCACATGATTTGGAAAAATCGTGTAGTAACTTATTCGTGCTGATGAAACTCAATTGATAACATGGAAATATGATAGGAACAATATTAGGATTACTTAGAAACGAACCGGAGTCAAAACGGTTTAGTTTTGAATAATAAACTTATGTCGAATTGGGTTGTCTAGGCCGAATAGATTGCCTTTCGAAACCACCTCAATACTTGTCACATAATTCTGAAATTTGGAACACTTATAGTTGGCTAAGTTGTCGCGTTTAAGAAATGAGATGGCATAAAAATATATAGTTGTCGCGTTTAAGATTTGAGCGATCGGGAAGCTTTTTGGAGCTAGATCCTAATCGAACATACACATGAAATCAAATATGATTTTGGGCTTGGAATATGGCTGATGAATAGTGCCGAGGGAAATGAAGTTGGGCTGGAAAAATGAGTAAGGCCCAAAGAGAAATTAGAGTATAATTAACTTAATGAAATAATTAAGTTACGTCATATTCGTTGAGAACTTGTTCCGTCATTTGGTGAATTTTTGTGATATCGTAATCACAACCAAATAAGTTAATAAGAAAAAAATTCAAATTTCCCTGTAAAAATGGTGATTAAAATATGGGATAATTACTAAAATAGCCCAAAACCCAAATGGGATATTTCTACCCCGGTTGCCCTGGGCAATGCCCCCAGTTGCCCAAAAAAGGGCGATTGTTGCCCAAAAAATACACTGGAAATCCTTCGGTTGCCCTAAAAAATGCCGGTTGCCCTGGGCAACACAATTATTTTTGGATTTCGGGTTAGACAGGGAAGCGCCCATTTGTGTTTGGGCTATTTTTGTCATTATCCCTTAAAATATTGACAGAGATTAATATAAAATTAACCGTTGTTAATTATAAGGGATTTTTGCGGTTTGTTACAACTGAGTAATCGTTGGATCATGAAGTTAAGTTGCAATTCCTATGAACCCAATTTCGATGAACCCAATTCCGATGAACCAATTCCGATGAACCCTTAAAATGCAATTTCGATAAACCCATAAAAATGCAATTCCGATGGACGAACTTATTTTTTATGATTCAATATTACGACTAAAAACAAACTTCTAAACAGTTTCTATCGACCAAAAACCTTAAAAAATACTTAAATAACAATAAAGTTGAGACCTTTAATGTTTATAACCAAATTTGAAGAAATTTGATAAGTAGCCAAAACTTTTTAAATCGATACGAAACAAGTTTTTTGATGTTTTTGATGCAATTTTTTGCCAAAACTCAATAATAAGTAGCAGAACTATAAGAAAGACAACAAGTTTAACCTAGAAAACGTAAAAATCAAAGCTTTTGGAAGAAAAACTAACGTTTTTATAAAGAAAAATGCAACTTTTGCAAAACTTTAATTAAAAAACGAAACACAAACAATCCTAAATCATTGTTAGGCGATTGATACCACTTGTAGGACCTTAGATCTAGTAAACTTTATCACACAATATTGATCAACGATGGTGGTACAAGAGTATATAAGGGTATGGTGCGTTAAGACTAGAGAGAAAGTAGTGTGATGAAGAGAACTTTTATTAAAGCAAAAACACACACATACAAACTCAAGCACACCTTACAAATGAGGCTTTGGTGTGCTTTTATACTTGGAGAGGGACGCCCTAAAAGGCTTGGTTATGGGCTTGGATTGGGTTGGATTGGACTTTACATAAGAGACTAACTTATATATAAATACTAACCTATTAGATTAATCCAATTTACAAGCCCTTTGATTATTCTACTATATTTTCTATAACACCTTTACAAAGTTCGTATGACTAGAATCACCGCCACTTTTCTTTAATGCTAACAATATTATATCGACTAATTTATATATCTTTTATTTTTTTAAATAATTATAAATAATTTTAAAAGCATTTTTAAATAGAAATCGACTTAATACGTTAATAAAATATTATTTTTGTGAATAAACTAATTTATATATCTTATAAAATTAATTTTAACAAGTATAAATAATTTTAAGCGCACTTCAACTACAAATATAATTTTCATACCTTAATAAAATAGTAATTTTGTGAATAAACTAATTTACATATTTTAAAAAATTAATTTTAACAACTATAAATAATTTTTATTAAATTGAATACAACTTTTAGCGACAGCAATGTTGTCGTTAAAAGTGTGGCGGGATTTTTTTTTTTTTTTTTTTTTTCTCGCGGGTATTTTATTTCCGGCAAGATTATAAAATTTTGTAATTTAACTTTTAGAGACAACTCATGTTGTCGCCAAAACTAAGGCGGGATTTTTAAATTTTGCGTTTATTTTATTTGTTATGTTTAGCCTTTATTTTAGCTTGTGTTGAAGTCTAGGGGGTTAAGTGTATTTAGTCAAATAGCAATAGTTAGCTTGAGTCTAAAGCTACACGTTTTTCCTTTTGTTTCCTGTTTTCATAACCGACTTAGTTCTTGTCATTGTAAAAGTCAGTTTGTCCTTCCCCTCATCTCTATAAAAGGAGGTGAGGGGGGAAGGGGTCTTGTACGTCATTCTTTCAAGGTTTAATACAAACGAACTGTTAAACCATCTTGTGTGTTCTTTACTTTTCTGTCGACATCATAACTAGCTGTGGTGTGTTCGACTTCACGATCGGGATTATTCCGCTCTAGCAATCAAGGTTGTTGGTCGACAAGACTAACAAGTGGTATCAGAGCTCGGTTCGCGGGTTTCGCTGGTTGTCTAGGATCGATCAAGAAGGGTTCTTTGGTGTTCGGTTCTCTGGAAGGAGCAGGAGGTTATATCCTGTTTGGGCTACCAGTTTATCGACAACAAAGGTTTTGGTGTTCAGGTTTTTTGGACGTCAAGGGGCAGCAGGTTAGTCGACAGTTAAGGGTTCTTGGGTCTTCGATTGTCCGGGTTTGTGACAAGGTGTAGAAGGCTTAAGGTTTTGTTGGTTTTCGGGTGTATCGAAGATCGACAAGTTTTTCTGGTTTGTTTGTTTTTTTCTTTGTCGACCAAAATACAGAGGAAGAAGATCGAAGACCAGTAACTTCAAATTATTTGAATAATATTATTTTATTCTCACTAGTGGAAAGTACAAGGTTAATAATAACTTAATATTATTATTTGGATAATATTTGAATAATAATAATAAGGTTAGTATATTATTTTTATTATTCAATAAAAGATTAAATAATTTGAAGGGTATTGCACAAGGGACTTTGTAATTTGTGATTGTGAGGTTTAATATATCACAAGGTTTAGCAAATTAACAAAGGGATTAAAGAATGACGGGAGCCAAGTTTGAAATCGAGAAATTCGATGGAACTGGTGATTTCGGGTTATGGAGAGTCAAGATGCGTGCTTTATTAATCCAACATGGATGTGAAGCAGCTCTGGAGGTTTTACCCGCAAATATGGATGCTACAGTGAAAGCTGAGCTAAACAAGAAAGCTCACAGTGCCATGATTTTGTGTTTAGGTAACAAGGTTCTGAGAGAGGTTACCGGGGAGACGACTGCAGCGGGCGTTTGGTCCAAGCTTGAGACTTTGTACATGACAAAGTCCTTGGCCAACAAGTTGTTTCTAAAGAAGAAGTTGTATACATTCTACATGCCGGCTGGACGTACGATCTCCGAGCATATAGATGAGTTCAACAAAATCGTTCTTGATTTAGCAAATATTGAGGTAAAATTCGAGGATGAAGATCTTGCTTTATTATTACTCACTTCTTTACCAGCATCATACAAACACTTTGTGGATACCTTGCTTTATGGACGGGAAGCTTTGACTTTGGAGGATGTGATGGCCACACTGAATTCAAAGGAAATCAAAGAAAGGTCTAAGGCGAAGGGGGATGATGGTGAAGGGTTATATGTGAGGGGAAGAACTGATCGCAGGAATTCGCATCAGTCTAGGGGAAAGTCAAGATCAAAGTCTCGAGGTGGAAGACTCAAGTGCTATATTTGCCAGTCTGAGGAGCACTTGAAGAGAAACTGTCCAAAGAATAATCGCAAGAAGTCAAATGGTTTCGTCAAGAAAGATGATCAGCCAAGCTCCAGTGGTTCGATTTATGACGGTTCTGAGGTGATGATGGTTATGAGTGCAGAGGCTCTGCTAGATTGGATCATGGATTCAGGAGGTTCATACCACATGACACCCAGGTTAGATTTATTTTTTGATTTTCTAGAATGCGATGGGGGCAGGGTACTGTTGGGTGACAACAGGGAGTGCAAGATCAGAGGTATTGGCAAGGTAAGGGTACAACTGAAAGATGGGTCAAGTTTTGTGTTACACAATGTCAGGTATATTCCTGAATTGAAAAGAAACTTGATATCGCTGGGAACTCTTGAAAAAGAGGGATATACCGTAAAAATGCAGTCGGGCAAAATCAAGGTGATTAATGGTTCCAGGGTTATTTTATCTGGAACCCGAAGGGATAATTGCGTATACTCTTTGGATGGCCATGCAGTGGCGGGTGAGCTTAATGCTAGTGTTGAAGAAAAAGACAGTCTTGCGCAGGTTTGGCACAAAAGACTGGGACATATCAGTGAGGTGGGACTTCAGGTGCTAGAAAAGCAGGAGCTGTTTGGAAAGAAGAGTCTAGGTAAGCTCGATTTTTGTGAGAATTGTGTTCTGGGAAAGTCACATCGAGTCAGTTTCGGTGTAGGAAGGCACACTACTCAGGGAGTGATAGACTATGTTCATTCAGACTTATGGGGTCCGTCTCAGGTGGAATCATTGGGAGGTAAGAGGTATTTCTTATCTATTGTTGATGATTATTCCAGGAGGGTATGGGTTTATATTCTCAGGTTCAAACACGAAGCATTTGGAAAGTTCAAAGAGTGGAAGCAGTTAGTAGAAAATCAGACTGGGAGAACGGTTAAGAAGCTTAGGACAGATAATGGTCTTGAGTTCTGTAACCGGGAGTTTGAACAGTTGTGCACAGAGAGTGGGATTGCTAGACATTTGACAGTTGCCGAGACGCCGCAACAGAATGGATTAGCAGAACGGATGAATAGAACTCTCATGGATAAGGTACGCTGTTTATTAATTCAGTCTGGATTGCCCAAGACCTTTTGGGCGGAAGCGACATGTACGGCCGCATATCTTATCAATAGGTCACCATCGACAGCGATTGAGAAAAAGACACCTATGGAGATGTGGTCGGGACATCCAAGTGATTATGGGATGTTGAGGATTTTCGGCTGTGTCGCATATTCACACGTTAAACAAGGTAAGCTCGAGCCTAGAGCGGTAAAATGCGTTTTTTTGGGGTATCCTGAAGGTGTGAAGGGGTACAGGCTATATAGGCTTGATAATGAATCACCTAAAATAGTCACTAGCAGGAACGTGGTCTTCAATGAAAGTGTCATGTACAAAGACACATTGAAGGATTCTGGTGCAGGTACTGATAAGTCTGTTGAGGAATTACAGGTTGAGGTGGAACTGCAAAGGTTAAATAATCATTCGCTTGAGGAAGATCAGACAGATGATCAGGAAGATGGCGATGATGAAGATGCAGGGGATCAGGATCATGATCAAACACCGGATCTCACAGATTATCAGTTGGTTCAGGATAGAGAGCCAAGGACAAGAACGAAACCTTTGAGGTTTCGAGATGAGAGTAATATGGCTGCTTACGCGTTTGCTGCAGCAGAGGAAGAAGATACTCATGAACCATTGACATACCAGGAGGCAGTTGCTTGTGAAGATAGTTCTAAGTGGAAAGCTGCTATGGATGAAGAGATGGATTCTCTGAGGAAGAATAAGACCTATGAGTTAGTAGATCATCCAGCTGGGCAAAAGCTGGTGAGCTGCAAATGGCTGTTCAAGATAAAGGAAGGGATTAAAGGTGTTCAAAAGCCTAGGTACAAGGCAAGGTTGGTGGCTCGTGGATTCACACAGAGGGCAGGTATTGACTATAATGAAGTATTTTCACCTGTAGTTCGACACACATCTATTCGGGTTATACTTGCATTAACTGCGTGTAGAGATTATGAGCTGGAGCAGCTTGATGTAAAGACGGCATTTTTACATGGGAATCTTGAAGAAGTGATCTACATAAGGCAGCCACCGGGATATGAACAAGGTAACAAGGTATGTTTGTTAAAGAAATCCCTTTATGGTTTGAAGCAGTCACCTAGGCAATGGTATAGGAGGTTTGATGAGTACATGCTGAGCAACGAGTTTAAGCGTAGCAGTTACGACAGCTGCGTATATTACAGGAGTTATGCACCAGGTGAGTATATCTATCTACTGTTATATGTAGACGATATGCTGATTGCTTGTAAAAGCAAGGCTGAGATTGGGTCTATCAAGTCTTTGCTTAATAAGGAGTTTGACATGAAAGAACTCGGGGAAGCAAAGAAGATTCTTGGTATGGAGATCATCAGGGATCGGAGTCGCAAGATTCTGAGGGTGTCACAATCCGGGTATGTTTCTAAGATTTTAAATAATTTTAGAATAGACAATGGGAAATCGGTTCAGATGCCATTGGGTGGGCACTTCAAGCTGTCGTTGAAGGATTGTCCGGTTAGGGATTGTGATGTTGAAAGTATGAGTAAGGTGCCGTATTCAAATGCGGTTGGGAGCTTAATGTACTTGATGGTGTGCACGAGGCCAGACATAGCGTATGCAGTAAGTGTTGTTAGCAGATATTTGGCGAATCCAGGTAAAAATCATTGGGAAGCAGTGAAGTGGATTTTGAAATATTTGCGGGGTACTGCAAACGTGGGTTTGGTGTTTGGGACAAATCATGGCAACCATGTGGACGTAACAGGTTTTGTTGATTCAGACTACGCAAAGGATCCGGATAAAGGTAGGTCGATCACAGGTTACGCGTTTTTAGTACAGGGATGTGTTGTAAGCTGGAAGGCAACGCTACAACACGTGGTGGCTCTTTCAACTACAGAGGCGGAGTATATGGCCCTTACGGAGGCTGTGAAGGAAGCTATTTGGCTAAGGGGACTCTTGGAAGAGTTGGGCGTGGAGCTTAACACTGTGGCAGTTAATTGTGATAATCAAGGCGCTATTCACTTATCGCGGAATCATGTTTTTCATGAAAGGACTAAGCACATCAATGTGCGTTATCACTTTATCAGAGAGGTCTTGGAAGCAAAGACGGTTGAAGTTCTGAAAGTGGGTACTGAACACAATGCTGCGGATGCCTTGACGAAGGTGGTACCTGGACACAAGTTTCAACACTGCTTGGAGTTGCTGAGCGTTGGTATAGTCTAATATAAAGCCTAAGGTGGAAATTGTTATGTTTAGCCTTTATTTTAGCTTGTGTTGAAGTCTAGGGGGTTAAGTGTATTTAGTCAAATAGCAATAGTTAGCTTGAGTCTAAAGCTACACGTTTTTCCTTTTGTTTCCTGTTTTCATAACCGACTTAGTTCTTGTCATTGTAAAAGTCGGTTTGTCCTTCCCCCTCATCTCTATAAAAGGAGGTGAGGGGGGAAGGGGTCTTGTACGTCATTCTTTCAAGGTTTAATACAAACGAACTGTTAAACCATCTTGTGTGTTCTTTACTTTTCTGTCGACATCATAACTAGCTGTGGTGTGTTCGACTTCACGATCGGGATTATTCCGCTCTAGCAATCAGGGTTGTTGGTCGACAAGACTAACATTATTTCCAGGCAAAAAAAAAAAATTAAAATATAATCTCACTTTTGGAGACAACTTAGGTTGTCGCCAAAAATGTGGCGGGTTTTTATTTATTTTCGCGGCTATTTATTTTTTGGTGAAAAATTAAAAAGTTTGTAATATCACTGTTGGCGACAACATGGGTTTGTCGCAAAAAAGCTTGGTCAATACATTGCAAAAAGCGTTGAAAATGTGGGCCCCCTTAACCTTTAGCGACAACCTTCTGTTGTCTCCAAATGTGTCCGTCCCTAAAAGTCCTTTGCGGTGTAGTGGGACATTTCAGTGATGCTAAAGGTTGACTAAGTAAATGAAGCTCCATAAACAAACATTTTTCAAGTATTTAAAATTGTTAATCCACCCAAACATGATGCCGTACAATATAAAAATGGCATAGGTACGTATGTATGTTTACGAAATTAGAGTTGTGATCACTTGCATAGTTTTTTAAGCCATATATGTAGTAGCTAAATTACGACATTTCATCAGTAAACCCAGTTGACTTTGATCAAGTCAGCAGGGCCGTCTCTGAGGATTTATAGACCTAGGCCGAGCAAAAAGAAAGGAGCTCGGAAGCTAGGTGCAACAAATTATATAATATAAACTAAAATATAAAAACGATATGTAAGTAGGTTTTTTTATGTAGGTTAAATTATATGGTTTAATTTTTGGATGATTGTTAAGATTTGTAATGAGCTTAGTTATATATATATATATATATATATATATATGTATATATATATATATATATATGTATATATATATATATATATATATGTATATATATATATATATATATAGAGTCCGGATCGATTGAGAAGAGTTTTAAATTGAGAAGAATGAGAAATAATCATGGCCACTTATCTCATAAAACTAACTCAAGGGTATGATAGGTATTATACAACTCTCATTAATTATATTTAATTATGAACACATTTAATGATAATGGTTATCCCTACATTCTCTACGATGAAGATGGTTACCCCCATAAAAGTGATAAAACTAAGAAATTACCTACAGTTAATCATTGAATCGTTATTAGTAAATGAGTTAATGATTCAAAAGAAAAAAAAAAAACAAAACGGACTCATCTATCGATTCACTAATCCAAGTATGATTCAAAATCAATGACTACCAATTTGTTTTAATGATTCACTTATTCGGTTATGATTCATTAATCAAAATTTGAATCAATAATCTGGTTATCATTTGGTTTTGATTTACATATCGAAGTATGATTCAAAATTAAGACAAGGAAAAAAAAAACCCACTATATTGTTTGATTCACTAATTCAAAATGATTCAAATAAAATAACACTAACAAACTCTTTAAATGATTCAGTGAATGCAAAACTATTATAGTTAATTAAATCGTATAAAGACGTCAAGAAGAAAAAAAAAAAATTGAATCGTATATAACTATATATAATTGTTATTTTCTTTGGTTCCATTCAAGACTTTTGATTTTAAAAATTGAATCGTATACATCAATTGCTATTATTGCTATTATGATTTTAAAAATTCAAAATTTATTACCATAAAGGAGTCATTATTTTTCATCTAATGTGTCAAGATTCATTTTACTTTTATACCCTTTTCACTCTATTAAATAATATTTATGAAATATTAAAATTAAAATTTTTCAATGGCCTAGATCTCTTCTCAATCTTCTCAATCTAAAAGTCTTCTCAATGGAACCGGATTCTATATAGATATATATATATATATATATATATATATATATATATATATATATACACACACACACATTAAAAAAAATTAAAAATCGGGCCCCCTAAAAAATCAGGCCTCGGCCGGTCGCCCACTTCGTCCAACCCTCTAGGCCGGCCCTGCAATTCAGCAAACAAGTTTCACGCCGAATAAGATTCATTGCAATTTACTCGTGCGAAGAAATTGCATCACTTTAACGACATTCAAATAGAGTTTGGACCGATACTTGACACTCAACAAATACTTGACGCCGATACTAAATTACTATTGAGGTTGCAGAATTTCATGACACCGGTGCTCGACACCTTCTTCGATGATTTGTACAAAACTCTATAGCTCTTCGGTCGAGTAATTTATCTTGATTGTCCCACAATCTTTGGACTTTGAACATTTCGGTGATACTAAAGGTTACGGGAGTTGATATTTTATAGTCAAATATCACAACTTGTGTCATAAGTATTTAAGCAAAAGTCATAGGTTGACCGAGTATATGAAACTCCATAAACAAACTATTTTATAGTATTTAAAATCGTTAATCCATCAAAAGAGGGAATCTTTGCAATATTTGTTGAAGATCCTTGAACGTGGTTGTCAGTATTTAAAGTAGGACCCCCTAATTGATCGATTTCATCAGCGTTTATCTAGTTGGAAAGCAAGAACCCTCTCATTTGGTGGTCGTTTAACCTTATGCAAATCCGTCTTGGGAAGTTTGGGGGTGTATTACTTTTCTACTTTTAAGGCACCTAAAACGGTTATTAATAAGCTTGAAGGTATCCGTAGGAAATTCTTTTGGGGTGGGTCTTCGGATTCTTATAAAATTCCTTGGATTGCTTGGGATAAGGTCATCTCTTCTCCTAAACAAGGTGGTCTTGGAATTGGTAGCTTAATAGTAAGCAACCAAGCTTTGTTGGCCAAATGGTGGTGGAGATTCTTGATTGAAGATAATGCCTTATGGTGGAAAGTTATTCGCTCATTCATGGTCCTCAAGGAGGTCTACATGATACATCCTTGATTCGAAGTAAATCAGGTCCATGGTATCGAATTGCTAAGCTTAAGGATGACCTTCTCAATGACTATGGGATTAACTTGCCCTTGATCTTCAAAAAAAAAGATTGGTAACGGGGATTCTACACGTTTTTGGTTGGATAATTGGTTGGGCGGTCCTACTCTAAAAGAAACTTTCCCTCACATTTTTCGTTTAGACAATCAACCGAATTGCTTGGTTTGTGATCGGGTTCCTGATACTACTAATGGACCAAGCGGTGCAAATACTCTAAGCCCTAACACCCCTGTCCATTCCAGCAACATTTTACCCCCTAATCTTCACTTTACTTGGGCATGGACAAGGCCTATTAGATCCAATATTGAGCAAGCTGAGATTGTGCATATTTCAAACAAGTTGTGAAAACGTAGAGGAGGGGTGAATACGTTCCCGTTTTAAAACTTTAAAACTTGTTGTATCAAATGTACGATTAAGCTTGTTGTAATGTGAAAGATGTTACGTGAAGTTTATGACTAGCATATACTTAAGCAAGTTGTCAAACAATTATCACAACACAAGCAATCATATAATGCAAACATAAAAGTAAAGTGATAAGTAAAAGAAAGCGCAAACCGAACACGATGATTTATAGTGGTTCGGTCACGGAGCTCCTCTCCGCCCTACTCCACTCCCCGAGTACCCAACTCGAGAGTTACTTCACTAGATCAACAAGCTCCCTTCTCGGCGGAGAAAAACCTTTACAATCGTCGCTTACACTTTATCCGGTACTAAGCTAAACACCGGGTTCTTTACAAGAGTAAAACCACTCCCGTTGGTTCTTTAACAAGGGTACAACCACTCCCGTTGGTTCTTTAGCAAGGGTACAACCACTCCCGCTATGTTTTATGGCCCAACATAGAAACCTTGTGTTTTATGGCACAAACACATAAACCACCTAATCTAGTATGAATAGATTACAATGATGATCCATGACATAAATGGGTCATGGGTATGAATGGCTAATCTAAATGAACTTCCATTGATAGGAAGCCTTCAATGGATGAAGATCACAAGCTCCCTAAACTTGTTGTGATGGATCTTCATATATGCATATGGAATCTACATGAACTTCTTGAATAAGAAGTCTTCAATCATTGAGGATGTCAAGTGCCCTTGAATCTTCATATGTTGGAATGCTTTGGTGGATAATGACTTCAAGATCTCCTAACCTTCTTGGTGGATCAGGAAGTATGCTATACTTGAGATGGATGATGACTCATGATCTTGGGCTTGCTTCACAGGATCATATTGAGAGTATGCTTACAACATAATGAAAGTTAGTAACATTATGATCATTGTGAAATGGGTGATTAAGTGTGTTTCTACATGGTTTTCTATTGTTCAAAATGTATGCAAAGGGTAGAGGGAATGTGTATTATAGTGGGATAAACAATGGGTAAACAATGGGCTGCTATTTATAGCCAACAAGAATTTAACAGCTAAGAACTTATTTTCATATTTAACTAGTTCCAAACAATCACTGGCATGTACAGAATTTATACCATCTGTCTTTTTTTCAGAAAATACACGGTCACGAAATGCACTTGTTTTATTTTGACTTTTACAGACTTTACCAAATCGAAACCCTGTTATTAAACAAAATTCTTTACACCCGAACTCTAATAAATCATCCCCAATTTTGAATTGCAATGGTGGGGAATTGGACGATATGTTAGAAACTTTTACCTGATGTTGTAAAACAAAATGCATCAAATGGCAGTCATTATCGCAAAACCGAATATCCAACCACGGACCAAAGACTGTGTTTCTAAACAACCTTTCCCGCTTTTCATTCTTCGACAAAATGTCTTTGATATCTGTAAGCAACTTCACTGTAGATCGAACAGCGATTTTACAACTGTACAACTGAATCGGCATATCGAATTACACAATTACATAAAAAATTTGGTAACAGGGTGTTAAGGAATAATGATTTGGTAGTTGTGTGATGCTTTGCCTGTGGAGAAGTCGTACCAACAGTTGATGCCGTACTTTGGTCGGACACGTGGCATCCCGTAGTTGGTCGGACAAGTTGCCCTGGTCTAGTATAAGAATTTTGTGAGATCGGGTCGGATAAGCAAACGCATTGGGCAACTGGGGCATATTAGTAATTATCCCTTTAAGTAAATACAAACAATTTGGTTTTGATTCAGTAAAGTTGTACAGGAGTTCTGCTCTTGGAGTTTTTTATATGAGGGTAAATATAGACATAGCCCGGTCGCTCAAGTGTTGGGCTTTTTTGGCCCAAAAAAAGTCGCTTTCCCATAATAGCCCAACACTTTAAGCGACTGAATCTGGGAGTGACATGTGGCGGAAAAAAGTCGCTTAATTCAAAAAAAGTCGCTTAAGCGACTTTTTTTTCAAACTACTGCTAGTGCATCTGTTTCTACTGCTGGGCTTAATCGAAAGTCGCTTAATTTACAAAAAGTCGCTTAAGCGACTTTTTTCCGCCACATGTCACACCCAGATTTAGTCGCTTAAAGTGTTGGGCTATTTTGGGAAAACGACTTTTTTGGGGCCAAAAAAGCCCAACACTTTACTAAACCGGGCTATTTGTAGAATTACCCCTTTTATATGCTATACATTTTGCTTTAGCAATAAAGAAAACCACTAACAAAACAAGAGCATCACTTGCATAGTTTTTTAGGCCATGTAGTAGCTAAATTACGACATTTCATCAGTAAACCAGTTGACTTTGATCAAGTCAGCAAACAAGTTGCACGCCGAATAAGATTCGTTGCAGTTTACTCGTGCGAAGAAATTGCATCACTTTAACGACATTCAAATAGAGTTTGGACCGATACTTCACACTCAACAAATACTTGACACCGATACTAAATTTCTATAGCGGTTGCAGAATTTCATGACACCGGTGCTCGACACCTTCTTCGATGATTTGTACAAAACTCTATAGCTCTTCGGTCGAGTAATTTATCTTGATTGTCCCACAATCTTTGGACTTTGAACATTTCGGTGATACTAAAGGTTACGGGAGTTGATATTTTATAGTCAAATATCACAACTTGTGTTATAAGTATTTAAGCAAAAGTCATAGGTTGACGGAGTATATGGAGCTCCATAAACAAACTATTTTATAGTATTTAAAATCGTTAATCCACCTAAACACAGGGAATCTTTGCAATATTTGTTGAAGATCCTTGGACGTGGTCGTTAGTATTAGACGATAAATGGCCCAAGCCTTTACATTTTAAAGCTTCAATTGCACAGAAATACACTATTTGCATATTCAAGATTACAATATTATCGTATTCATTTCTTGTTTGTATTTGTCTCGACACAACTTCTCCTTCATCTTTTATTTTATTTCAGATTAAAAAATGTCTAAAGGAGTTAAAGGAACGGCTATTGGTATTGATCTTGGAACCGCTATTGGAATTGATCTTGGAACGACATACTCATGTGCTGCTATCTGGATGGGCAGCAAGAATCGGGTGGAGGTCATCACTAATGAACAGGGAAACAGGATCACCCCGTCTTGTGTAGCTTTCAATGATTCAGAGTTATTCATAGGCGAGGGTGCAAAAAATCAGATAGCAAGGAACCCTACTAATACTGTGTTTGGTAAAATCTTTATATTTTAAGATTTCTGTAACTATTTTATGCATTCGTGTTTCTTTTTTTTTTTTTCTTTTTTTTTATTTTATTTTAAAGTGCTAATCATAATCGTTCTAAGAATTTCAGATGTTAAGCGTCTGATTGGAAACAAATTCAGTGATCCTCAAGTGCAGAACGACATGAAAATGTGGCCTTTCAAGGTTATGAAAGGGGCTTCTGGGAAACCAAGTGTTGTAGTCGAGTACAAAGGTGAAGAGAATAAATTTGCACCTGAAGAATTATCCGCCATGGTTCTCAAGAAGATGAAAGAAACTGCAGAACTATTTCTTGGAGAAGAGGTAAAAAATGCTGTGATCACTGTTCCCGCTTATTTCAATAACCGACAACGAGAGGCAACAATGGAAGCAGGGGCCCGTGCAGGCCTCAATGTTTTGCGTTTGTTAAATGAGCCGACAGCTGCTGCAATTGCGTATGGTGTGGACAATTTATCTGACAAAAATTGGAACAAGGATAAGAAGACTGTATTGGTCTTTGATTTGGGTGGGGGAACCTTTGATGTATCTCTTCTGATAATAAGCAAAACAGGTGTTATTGATGTCAAAGCTGTTGGGGGCGACACTCATTTAGGCGGTGAGGATTTTGACGCAACTCTCGTTAATGACTGCATAAATGAATTCAAGAAAAAAAACACTGGTGTTGACATACGAGGTAATCCAAGAGCATTGGGGAGGTTGAAAGTTGCTTGTGAGAAAGCAAAGAGGGATTTGTCAGCTACCTTTTTTGCTCCAATTGAAATCGATTGTTTGCATGAGGGCATTGACTTTTCTACCACAATCAGCAGAGCCAAATTTGAGGAACTAAATGCAACTTACTTTGACAAATGCATTAAACTATTAGAAGAATCTTTACGTGATGGTGAAATGAAGAAGAAGGACGTGGATGAGGTGGTTATTGTTGGGGGTTCGAGTAGGATTCCAAAAGTACAACGAATGGTGGAGGAGTTTTTTGGTGGGAAGACACTTTGCAGGAGTTTAAATGGTGACGAGGCTGTTGCTTCAGGTGCAGCCATCTTGGCTGCAAGGTTAACTGGAAATGATGATGATCATGATATGAAGCAGGACGTGGTGCTACTGGATGTCATTCCTCGCTCGTTATGAATTGAAGTTGAGAGTTATGATGGTGAAAATGGTCACATGAAAGTTATTATCCCCAAGAATACATGCATACCCACAAGCATGAAAACAATAGGTCATTCATTTGCCTATCAAACATCAGTACGTATCTCAGTATATGAAGGTGAGGGGGTCAAAGTTAAGGACAACTTATTACTTGGCAGCTTCAAATTCGAAGGCCTTACACCAGGTACCAATGGGAAGTCGAATGTTGAGGTTAGCTTCAATTTGGATGTTAATGGGATCCTTCTAGTCTCTGCAGAGGAAATATCCACAAGCAAGAGAAAATCAATCACTATTACTAAAACCTGAACTTTGTCAAAGTGTTTTAACGTATTCAAACTTACGCGCTTTTGCTTCTGATGATATTTTGGGTGTCGTTTGTGCGTATATCGTCTAGTTAACCTGTAAAAGAAACATTATTATTATAAATCACTCTTGGTCATATTGTCGATTTATGTATTAGTTTATTACTAAGTCTGTTTGACAACCAACCCAATTCTCCTAGACAATTTTAAATAGTAATGTAAATGAATCGCTCGTCATCATCATTTTTTTAATTCTATCAACGATATTAGTGTAACTTACATGCAAGAAAATTTTCTATTATCATTTAGTGTAATTTAAATGAAGTATTGTATGTTACTTTAATTTATACTAGCATGATACCCTGCAATGCGACGACATCAAAGATGAGAAAACTACGTGTTAGGCGGTGATAAACGACAAGAACGATGACTTGTCAGTAATTGTTTTTGCAATAGCGAGATGACGGACTCTTCATTATATAGTCGAGTTCGTCATCTTGAACCAACATTGTTAATACAAATATCGTCCCAAAAACGTTATTTATAATTTACGATCTTTGCTTAGTTTTGTTAATGACAATTACAAAGTATATCTTTAAGCAAATTATAAATACTAGCTAAAGTCTCTTTAGAACACATTTTACATTTCACAAGTTTACTTGAAAATACATTTCATACATATACATGATTATTTCCTTAAAAGGAAACTTTATTTCTTAAATGATACAATGACATCATGGCATGCATCAAACATATAATCTTGGTAAGATCTTGTAATATCTTGGATAGATCTTCAAGTAAGATAGTTGACATTGGATGATCTTGATATGACAACACAAAGATATGGAGAGATTGGAGAGATTTGGAAAATCTCTTAGCTGTCTTACCTCTGGCATGTCCACGGATCCCTTCGATATAAAGGACGGATCCCTTTTAAGGGATCCGCCGGATCCGTCGAGTGTGTATCAGCTTGCCTATAAATAGCAAGCTGATCACTTGGCCTTCTCATCACTCATATAGCTAAAGTACATACTCATTCATATTACTAACATCATTCATTCATATCATTTGATCTATCTTTTGTAGCAAAGAAGATTAAGCATCAAGGTTCAACACAGAAGTGTAAACCTTTAGTATAGTTACTGTGTGATCTTTGTGTAATTCACACATCATTATTTGTATCATTTATCTCAGTGAGTGTGGTTAGTGTTTTAGTCCTCAAAACACAAAGAGTGTAGGGAGTGGTTGTACCCTTGTGAAAGAACTCGACATTTAGCTTAGTGTCGGTAAGTATATAGGCGACGTTGGGTTAGTTCTGCCCTAAAGTAGAACTCAGTGTTTAGCTTAGTATCGGAAAAGGAAGTAAGCAACGTGTAAAGGTTTTCTCCACCTAGAAGAGAGTTTGTTTCTTAGTGAAGGATAACTCTCGAGTTAGAGGCTCGAGGAGTGGAGTAGGGCAAGGAAGAGATTCCTTGTAGCCGAACCACTATAAACATCCGTGTTGTGTGGTTTGATCTTTCCTCTCTTTACGTTTCATATATATTGTGTGAATACTTGTCTGAGCTTGTTTCTTTTGAATTAACATAAAGTAACAAAGCGAATTAATTTTAATCGGTAAAACTATTCAACCCCCCCCCCCCCCCTTCTAGTTTTCTACAATTGGCATCAAGAGCTACGTTACTTAAGACTTTTAAAATATATTGTATTTTAAAACTTAAAACGATCCATGGATTTTAAAAACTTTAAAGAAGGACAATCTATGCAAAGACCACCTCTATTTGAACCAAATTGCTTTATATATTGGAAGAATCGCTTTGAGACATATGTAAAGTCAAAGGACATAGATCTGTGGTATATTATTGTTGAAGGTGATTACAAGCCCATTAGTAATGATATTTCGGGTGGTCGGGATGTAGGAGCTTCTCTTACTCGTCACAGTGATGAGCAAAAGAAGTTGATTGCCAAAAACAATGAAGCCAAAATGATGCTTTACAATGCCTTACCTAAGAAAGAATATGAAAGAGTTTTTATGTGCAAAACGGCTAAAGATATTTGGCAATCTCTTATTATCACTCATCAAGGGAACTCACAAGTCAAAGATAACAAAATTTATCTTCTTGTTCAACAATATGAACAATTTGTTATCTCTGAAGATGAGACCATTGATGGTGCTTTTGCTAAGTTTAATACTATTATTACATCTCTTAAAGCACTTGATGAATTTTTTTCTAGTAAGAACTTTGTCAGGAAATTTCTTAGAGCACTTCATCCTAAGTGGAGAGCAAAGGTGACGGCTATTGAAGAATCTAAGGATCTCTCAAGCATGACACTTGATGAGCTTATAGGAAATCTCAAAGTTCACGAAATGGAGATGGAAAAGGATTCAGAAATAGTTAAAGGGAAGAAGGAGAAAATAAAGTCCATTGCCTTGAAAGCTAGAGTTGAATCAAGTGATGATGAAGACTCTTGTTCAAGTAGCGAAGACGAAGAATATGCCATGGCTATAAGAGATTTCAAGAAGTTCTTCAGAAGACGAGGAAAGTTCGTAAAACCACCTCGTGAAGAAAAGAAATCTTTACGAAAAGACCGTGATGATAAAAAGGGCAAGTTAGATAGGAAGTGCTATAGATGTGGAGATTCTGGTCACTTTATAGGTGAATGTCCAAAGCCTCCAAAGAACAAGTCTCAAAAAGCATTCATTAGTGGAGCTTGGAGTGATAGTGAAGGAGATGATGATGAGCCTAAAAACAAAGAAGTTGCACTTATGGCTCATGACACAGAAGAGGTACATTCTGACTCATACTCCTCTATAGATGATGAAACCTTAGAAATATAATATAACAAGCTGTGTGATATCACATTAAAAATCATCAACAAAAATAAATTCTTGAAAACTAAAACAACACTTTTAGAAAAAGAAGTGTATTGGCTTAAAGAAAAAGAGATACGAATGGAAAAAGGGAAAAATAGTAAAGATACATGTGTCTCTTGTCAAGAACTAAAATTAGAATTAGATGCACTAAAAACTTCACAGGAAGATCTCATTAAGCAAAACTCTAAGTTTAAAAGGTTTGATAAAAACATAAGTTGTGCAGATGAGATAATGAAGATGCAAAAACTTCCTCATGATAAAACCGGATTAGGTTTTATGAAACTAGGAACCTTAAGTGACTTTAAGAAACAAACTGTGAATGAAAAAGAAACTGTTTCAAATAAGTCAGAGGCTCACGGATCCGACGGATCCAATATTTTGGATCCGCCAGTTGTACCCAAGGGATCCGCGAGTACAGTAGTTGAACAGAAGGTTCAGAAAACAGACCGTACTGAATTTGTTAAGGTCACTAGAAAACCTAGCACTAGTACAACTAATAACAAGCTAAAACCAGCTGTGTTTATAGGGAGAGGTCAAGCTAGGAATGAGTATAGAGTTAAAACAACACAACAGAGACCTCAAACTAGTTTTCCCAAACACCCCTTTCCTAAGAGTAATATTAATTCACAACATCATTATCAAAATAATTGGAACCAAAATATGCCTTGAAACTTTCAAGGTCCCAATTACATGCCATGTAACTATTATCCTCCATTTGCTTACATGAACCATGATAATGTTATGTTCAACACAAACGGACCCATGAGATATTGGGGACCAAACGCTTGAGTCTTTATTGAACTTAGGTGTGCTTAAAAGTTGAACTTGAACCTGATGAGTGGATCAAAGATAGTGGGTGTTCAAGACACATGACGGGAAACAAAAGTCTTTGTCCACTTACCAAATGTACGACGGAGGTAATGTCACATTTGGTAGCAAGCTTAAAAGTAAAATCATCAGAAAAGGTACAATCTCTCATGACTCTCTCTCTATTGATGATGTTGCTCATGTTGATAATTTAGGTTTTAACCTGCTTAGTAAAAGTCAATTGTGCCGTAAAAAGTATAACGTCCTTTTCAGTGAAAATGGAAGTAAAATACTTAAAGATGGCATAACAGTAGGAAAAGGTGTCTTAAAGAATAACGTATATGTTATGAAATTAGATAAAACACCGAAAGACAAGCTTTGTCTTACTTCTCTGGACGAAAACTCAACCTTATGGCATCGACGCTTAGGTCACGCCAATATGAGGTTAATTCAATCCTTATCATCCAAAGAACTCGTTAGGAACCTACCTAAGTTAAGATATGACCAACACTTTTGTGATGCTTGCAAAATTGGGAAACAAGTGCATAATAGCCATAAGGCTAAAAACATGGTATCCACATCTAGATGTCTAGAATTATTACATATGGATTTGTTTGGCCCGTCGGCTATACAAAGTTATGGAGGTAATTTTTACACCTTAGTAATAGTAGATGATTACTCTAGGTATACATGGACTAAATTTTTGAAAACCAAAAATGAGGCCTTTGATAAATTTGAAATTCTAAGCAAGAAAATTCAAAATCAACTAGGATGTAACATAGTATCTATTAGAACTGACCATGGTCGAGAATTTGACAATGAAATCCAATTCGAAACATTCTGTGATAAAAATGGAATAACTCATAGTTTCTCGGCTCCTCGAACTCCACAATCTAATGGTGTAGTAGAACGGAAAAATAGGACAATTCAAGAAATGAGTAGAACTATGTTAAATGAACAAAACATACCTCAAAAGTTTTGGTGTCACGCAGTAGATACTTCCACATATATCCTAAATAGAGTTTTAATTAGACCATTTTTAAAAAAAAAACTCCTTATGAACTTTATCGAGGCAAAAAGCCTACTTTAGGATATTTTAGAGTGTTTGGAAGCAAGTGCTTTATTTTAAACACTAAGGATTATCTCACCAAATTCGACCCAAAGTCGTATGAAGGTATATTTCTAGGATATTCATAAACTAGTAAAGCATACATAGTTTTGAACAAGGAAACCTCAAGAGTCAAGGAATCATTGAACGTAACATTCGATGAATGTCCACCTCCCTCTAAGACATCACCTTTGGTAGATGATGACTTAGTTGAAAACCAAATGGTTGATAATCAGGAAAATGTTGAAAATGATAAAGAAGATGAACCAATAAAAAGAGATTTAGTCAACATCAAAGAAGATAAAAGTCATCCATTAGAAAACGTCATAGGAAAACTCAATGAAAGAACATTAAGGTCTAAAGCTCAAAATGAAAGTAATTTCTTTTGTTTTGTTTCAACAATAGAACCTAAAAATATAAATGAAGCAATAAAAGATGAATCTTGGGTCATTGCGATGCAAGAAGAATTAAATCAATTTATTAGGAATGACGTTTGGACATTAGTTCCTCAACCTAAAAATCAAACCATAATTGGTACCAAATGGGTTTTTAGAAATAAAATGGATGAAAATGGCATAGTATCTAGAAACAAAGCTAGACTAGTAGCACAAGGCTACAATCAACAAGAATGAATAGATTACGATGAAACATTTGCACCCATAGCTAGACTTGAGTCTATTAGAATACTACTTGCATATGCATGTGCACATGATTTTAAATTAATTCAAATGGATGTCAAAAGTGCATTTTTAAATGGCTTTATAAATGAAGAGGTATATGTAGCACAACCTCCCGGCTTTGCCGATTTTGAAAAACCAAATCATGTTTACAAATTAAAGAAAGCTTTATACGGACTTAAGCAAGCACCAAAAGCTTGGTATGATCGACTTAAGACCTTCTTAGTTGACCATAAGTACTCCATGGGCCTAGTAGATAACACTCTCTTCACCAAGAAAAAGGGATCACATATTATCATCGTCCAGATATATGTGGATGACATTATATTTGGTTCAACTTGTCAAGAGTTATGTGATGATTTCTCAAAAATCATGCATGATGAGTTTGAAATGAGTATGATGGGGGAACTTAACTTTTTCTTAGGTCTCCAAATAAAACAATTAGAAGATGGGATATTCTTCAACCAATCAAAGTATATCAAAGATATGCTTAAGAAGTTTGGTCTTGAAGACTCTAAACCAACGAGAACACCTATGTCCTCCGAAGCCAAACTCACAAAGGATGAAGAAAATGAATCCGCAGATAACACTAAATATAGGGGAATGATTGGTAGCTTACTCTATCTTACGGCTAGTAGGCCGGACATTAGGTTTAGTGTTTGTCTATGTGCACGTTTTCAAGAAGATCCCAAAATATCTCATCTTGAAGCCGTTAAACGGATATTTAGGTACATCAAATTCACTACACATGTAGGATTATGGTATCCCAAAGGAACGGGTGCAGAAACCATAGTGTATGTCGACTCAGACCATGCCGGTGACTATGTTGATAGGAAAAGTACTAGTGGTATTTGTACTTTTGTAGGATATTGTCTCACCTCATGGTTCGCTAAGAAACAAACAGCCCTCGCAATCTCAACAACAGAGGCAGAGTATGTGTCTGCAGGAAAGGCGTGTCAACAAGCACTGTGGATGAAACAAGCTCTAGTAGACTATGGAATCGAACTCAACGACATCCCCATTCTTTGCGACAACAAAGGAGCTATCGACCTCAGCAAAAATACGGTCCAACACGCTAGAACCAAACACATTGAAATACGTCATCATTTCCTACGCGACAATGTTCAGAAGGGAAATATCTCAATTGAGAAAGTTTCCTCAGAGGACAACATTGCCGACATTCTCACAAAACCTCTCAAAAGAGAACCCTTCAACTACCTCAGACTTGGATTAGGATTAATGGAACTTAGTGATTAGAATAGACAATAGCATAAACCTTAGTTTAACCTAACTCAACACTAAACCAAAAATTGTGTTTTGATCCCGCGGATCCAAACGATAACAAAGGCGGATCCTTTGTTTTGGATCCGCCGGATCCGTCACATGCACAGGTTGATATATTATAAAATATACAACACCATGTACTATTCATCACTCTCCTAAAACTTATCACCTACTGAATTCGTCCCATACTTCACAAAATTCACAAATTAAACCATTGTTCTCAACCAAATTCTGCTCCAAACATCAATGTAAGTATCCTTATCATGTTTATACTCCTGATCTGCGTCTAGGATTTCTATTTCATGCACAAAACCAAACCTTGGGGTTATGCATAATTCTTGAAAAATCATGAAGCATACTTTCTAAATTGCATAACAAATCATGTTTTTCAGAGTTAGGAATTGCATCTGATAGTACATTGTCATCATTCATCAAAAACCCCATGAGAAATTTTTGCTAAAATATTCTCACGACTAGGAAAAACGGTTTTTTTGACATTGTTCATACAAATACAAAAACGTTAGGTTTTAAACATCACTTGCATCATGTCTCTTGAATGCTAAAGAGAATACATAACTAATATGTATTTTCGGGTACATTCAAATGTAGCTACATTGAAATAGGAGCGTTTGGGTTATCTCTTGTTTTATTATAAAACTTGCATAAACATAATTTTCATGCATCAAAATGAGTCGAGATAATCGCACCTCCACATTGTCCCCATGTAGGCACACACTAGACATATATATTTCTTTTTGATAATTTCAACTAAACTATATTTTTTTTTTCATGTCTAGGATAATCATGCCTCCCGTCACCAACTATGATCACAAACACACCGTCAATTACCTACCTAAACACCATAAAACCAAAGGACTTAGTGACCAACAGGTTGAAACTTTCAAAGCCCTAGAAAAACACTACGTACATGAGGGTAGGTTTGTAGAGTCCTCATTCTATGAAGGAACAAATCTTAGGGAACAACTAGCGGCCATTCACTTTGATTCCCTCCTAGATATCGACGAACCAATCATTCCACGATTCATTTTAGAATTCTATGCTAGCGTCATTCTAGAGTCAAATGATCATGGTTACATTAACATTCGCTTCAGTGTCAATGGAACACAATACAACATCCCCTTAAATCAATTCGGTGAGGTCCTAGGAGTTCCAAGTTATGGAACAAGTGTCTATACCGATAAATGGTCATTAACTATTCTTGAGTCAAATCTTGAACGAACGGCACCATATGCCACTCCTTTAGCCTCAAAAGAAGTCATTCGTGAGCATCTCTTCATTCCTAGAAACAACCCCACTAGAATGTATCGAGGTAAAGAAGTAGCTAGAGATCCGTTTGCTATGGAGCAAAATGAGATTAAGCCCGAGTTTAGGAAATTGGAAGAAGTCTTAAGGGCAAATGTCATGTGTATGGTAGGAAACCGTGATCACATCAATGCTTGTCTTTGCCACATGATGTACAATGTGTCAACCCGTCAGCCCTTCAATCTTGCTTACTATATCGCCAAGAGAATGGCCGATATTCCAGTTCAAGGAAAAATGGCATTACCCTATGGAATGCTCTTAACCCGTCTTTATCTAGCATTTGCACCCATTCCTAGAAATGCCTTAGGCTTTGTTCCCGACTATGATGAGATCCAACGCACCTTTGCTCCCTTAAGCGACCATAGGGTAGCGCTTGATAAAGGCAAACGCCCTCGTGTTCCAACCTCATCATCTTCATCATCAATGAGTGACGATGACGGCTTACCAAATTCAAGACTTCCTCCACCCGAGTACTTGAGACAACTTCCACCAATTCAAAATGAATCACCTGAGCATCGTCAAATGAAGGGAATGGTGAAGAATTTAGGTCGATGGATCATGAAGCTTCACAAGGGAATGAAGAAGTTGAAGAAGAAGTTGAGTTGATAGGAGTGTTTGGAACTAATCGTTTCTAGACAATGTTATGTTGAATGGTTATGTTATTAACTTGTTATGATACTACTTGAATTGTATGTGAACTAATCAATCCTTGCAGGTCGATAACACTTAGTGTTATCAATTTTCCAAAAGTAAGCCTATGTTTGGCTTAACTTCTATTAAGGTAAATTCATATGATCGGATTATTCTATGATTAAATATGTGTTGGTATCATCATATTTAGTTGTTTTGCATTACATATTAGATGATAGATATGCTCCAAGAAAATTTTCGGATTTTTGTCAAAAAACGCGAAATATGACATTCTCTCTGTGATGTTTTAGCATTTTTGCCAGATGGATTCGGCGGATCCCTAACTTTGGATCCGCCAAGTGTTAGCGTTGGCTCCATCAATTGACAACCTGCGGATCAGGCGGATCCCTATTTAAGGATCCGCACGCCTTGTCGTTTGGATCCGCAGGTATAACAGTCAAACTCTTAAAACTTTTCGACTCATCCCGATTCTTTGATTCTAGTCTCTAGTGTTCTCTAGATTAGGCTCACTGATCACTAATAACACTTAGAATGATTAGGAAATTCTTAGAAACCTAAGAACAAAATTTCCCACCAAAATTTGAATTTTCAAATCTTAGGAGTAAGTTACCTTTCTGTTTAAAGTAAGGAACCCTTTTTAGGGATCCTTCAAATCCGTGGGTACATCACATCACAGGATTTTCCACTACCCCTTAGCATTTACTGCATATCTTCTTCTTCTTACTCAACATAAGTTCTATGGATTGACTTATGTGATGTGATTTGCACAAATTTTTGTTCCAAATCATTTAGAACCAACATTCTCTATTGGATTCACATCAAATCCAAACACACAGACTCATATACCTTCTGCCTATAAATTAGTGCTTTAGGATCATCACTTCACACAACAACCATTTCCTCTCCTGTACATCTTAGCTATCATACTTCAACATGACTAAGTCAAACAACTCTTCCACATCTAGACCTTCAAGAAGAACAGCCCGCATTAGTGTTAAACCTTGTTGTTTTATCAACTTAGCTAACTCCTCATCTGAGGAAAATTCTCCTCTCAATATATCATCACCCATTGCTAGTGAAAATTTCCTTACACTCTCCACCCCAACACCATCAAATGTTGTTATACAAACACCACCACCAACCATTACTCCAATAGCCACTACTCCACCACCGGCTCCAAACCAACCTGTTAGATCACCATCACCACCAAAATCACCCAAACTCCAACCCTTGGAATTATTTAGGACTCCTCCTACATCACCACATCTTGATGACTTAGAAGAACTTTCACCAAAATTACCCAATCTTCCACCCATGACCTTTGAAGGTCAACAACCCATGCTTTTTCACCCGGTTTACCCGGATATCCATGGCCCTTTATACCATGATGCACAATCATCCCAACCTCAACCACAACCTCTATCACCCACATCCACTCTAGTTGCCATTGACGAAGCAATGTGGATGAATATGCCTCAAACCCAAGAAGAGATTAGTGAAGAGCTCAACCGTCTCTACACTCTCTCGGGTATAGTTGATCACCGCCTAAATGAAGCCATGGACATCCAAAATATACTCATGAACTCCCTCCAAACACCACCAACAACCAATGAACAACAACAACAACCATCCAACAACAACAACAACCAACCACCACCACCACCACCACAAAACTTGGAGCCTAGTCTTCCTCCCGGTTTTTCAAGTCATGATTGCGCGCATTGTGAGAGAACATCTCACTTGGCCCAAAGGACCAACATTTTGGTCCATGAGCTTCAAAACGAGATGAGGTTCATCTTGAACCATGTTCTCGAGCGTCTCAATGCCATCTCTCATCCTCCTCAATAGGAGCTTTCTAGTCTAGTTGTTATTGGTTTAGGACTTTTTATTTCTTGCTAGGATGTCTTTTTATTGTACTTGTAACATCATTTCATCATTGTGACTTTTGTCACAAAATTTTCAATATCTATGAATGTGATGTTTTATGCTTATGAGTGATCAACATACTGCATATTATCATTATCTTTGATAACTAACATCTTTATATAGCTTGTTGTACTCTATATCATGATTGCTTTAGGTACAAATAATCATCAGACACTTACTTTGACTTTTTAAAGTCAAAACATATTAAAAGGCTTGTTTGGAAGAACACTTCATATGCATTCTACTTCTTCATTGAAGTTATTCATCACTAACACTTCATTTGCAGCATATCATACCCTTCAAAAGTATACGTTGGTACTCGAATAATGGGGAGTATACACCGAGGGGGAGCATATCATATTCTAACCATTTGTTTTGTAGGATCATGCATCATTACCTTGTTACTCCATTTAGGGGGAGTATCAAACAAGGGGGAGCTCTTAAAGTTCTCAAAATCGCATTCCGCTACGCAACTCTTCTTTTTGTTTCGACAAAAAGGGGGAGAAAGGATTAAGTGTGCATAACTGTGAATCATCACAGTACATATACTTTTTGCATAAAAAGTTTTTAAACTCAAATAAAACAAACTTAATCTATATTTTAAAGAACTCATGCTATACTTATTCTTTTGCTCAAAAATATACTTTATGTTTTGTCATCAACAAAAAGGGGGAGATTGTTAATACAAATATCGTCCCAAAAACGTTATTTATATTTTACGATCTTTGCTTAGTTTTGTTAATGACAATTACAAAGTATATCTTTAAGCAAATTATAAATACTAGCTAAAGTCTCTTTAGAACACATTTTACATTTCACAAGTTTACTTGGAAATACATTTCGTACATATACATGATTATTTCCTTAAAAGGAAACTTTATTTCTTAAATGATACAATGACATCATGGCATGCATCATACATATAATCTTGGTAAGATCTTGTAATATCTTGGATAGATCTTCAAACTTACGCGCTTTTGCTTCTGATGATATTTTGGGTGTCGTTTGTGCGTATATCGTCTAGTTAACCTGTAAAAGAAACATTATTATTACAAATCACTCTTGGTCATCGATTTATGTATTAGTTTATTACTAAGTCTGTTTGACAACCAACCCAATTCTCCTAGACAATTTTAAATAGTAATGTAAATGAATCGCTCGTCATCATCATTTTTTTAATTCTATCAACGATATTAGTGTAACTTACATGCAAGAAAATTTTCTATTATCATTTAGTGTAATTTAAATGAAGTATTGTATGTTACTTTAATTTATACTAGCATGATACCCTGCAATGCGACGACATCAAAGATGAGAAAACTACGTGTTAGGCGGTGATAAACGACAAGAACGATGACTTGTCAGTAATTGTTTTTGCAATAGCGAGATGACGGACTCTTCATTATATAGTCGAGTTCGTCATCTTGAACCAACATTGTTAATACAAATATCGTCCCAAAAACGTTATTTATAATTTACGATCTTTGCTTAGTTTTGTTAATGACAATTACAAAGTATATCTTTAAGCAAATTATAAATACTAGCTAAAGTCTCTTTAGAACACATTTTACATTTCACAAGTTTACTTGAAAATACATTTCATACATATACATGATTATTTCCTTAAAAGGAAACTTTATTTCTTAAATGATACAATGACATCATGGCATGCATCATACATATAATCTTGGTAAGATCTTGTAATATCTTGGATAGATCTTCAAGTAAGATAGTTGACATTGGATGATCTTGATATGACAACACAAAGATATGGAGAGATTGGAGAGATTTGGAAAATCTCTTAGCTGTCTTACCTCTGGCATGTTCACGGATCCCTTCGATATAAAGGACGGATCCCTTTTAAGGGATCCGCCGGATCCGTCGAGTGTGTATCAGCTTGCCTATAAATAGCAAGCTGATCACTTGGCCTTCTCATCACTCATATAGCTAAAGTACATACTCATTCATATTACTAACATCATTCATTCATATCATTTGATCTATCTTTTGTAGCAAAGAAGATTAAGCATCAAGGTTCAACACAGAAGTGTAAACCTTTAGTATAGTTACTGTGTGATCTTTGTGTAATTCACACATCATTATTTGTATCATTTATCTCAGTGAGTGTGGTTAGTGTTTTAGTCCTCAAAACACAAAGAGTGTAGGGAGTGGTTGTACCCTTGTGAAAGAACTCGACATTTAGCTTAGTGTCGGTAAGTGTATATGCGATGTTGGGTTAGTTCTGCCCTGAAGTAGAACTCGGTGTTTAGCTTAGTACCAGAAAAGGAAGTAAGCAACGTGTAAACGTTTTTCTCCACCTAGAAGAGAGTTTGTTTCTTAGTGAAGGATAACTCTCGAGTTAGAGGCTCGAGGAGTGCAGTAGGGCAAGGAAGAGAGTCCTGTTAGCCGAATCACTATAAACATCCGTGTTGTGTGGTTTGATCTTTCCTCTCTTTACGTTTCATATATATTGTGTGAATACTTGTCTGAGCTTGTTTCCTTTGAATTAACATAAAGTAACAAAGCGAATTAATTTTAATCGGTAAAACTATTCAACCCCCCCCCCCTTTATAGTTTTTCACAAACATATATTTCAATACCACATTAACAAAATTTACCTTCATAATCTCCGAATGAACGATCACCCCTATCCCCTAAAAGTTCATTTTTAAACTTAAAAACCATAGAGAACAATGTAATTTGCATAAATTATTTGTAACAAAAACTTAATTGTGATTATATCGTTTTAGTTTATGGTTGCATTTAGAATTTTGACCAAATTAGTTACATTGACTCGTCTTTAATTTTCATTTACAATTCAAAATGGTTAATATATGTTCAGGGCGGAGTCACTATTTGAAAATAGGGGGGGGGGGGGGGATTGGGGATTTAACGTAAAAATTAGAGTAAATTGCATTTTTGGTCCCTAAGGTTTGGCCAAATTGCAGGTTTGGTCCCTAACGTTTCGAAAGTGCAACGGTGGTCCTCATTTTGAAGTTTTTGCTGCATGTTTGGTCCCTGATCAGCATCAAATGACTATTTTTTAACTCATGATTTAACTTAAAACCACAATAATTAGGAACTAAACTAAATTAAAATAGAATAACTTGACAAGTAAATTATTTTGATGTTATATCTGATTGTTAAATTATTCGAAATATCAATGAGAATAAGGGGGCTAATTGCCAATATTATTAAGAAATTAGCTTATGGGCTATATAATTAATGAATAAAGTGAGCTTTATGAGTGTCTTATCACCCACTAGTCACTCTACTGGCTCAACCCATGTATATGTTTGTATTGCGTGTATAATAGGTGATACCTCTTAAAATTTTAAGACAAAATTATGGATGTTTCATAATAGCGTAAGATGCAAACTAATAATAGTACCTTCGCCAAGTTAACTATTGAAACTAAAATAAAAATAATAAAATAAAAAATACATTTGATGGGTCATGGGATATCAACATTAACATAAATGACAACATGTCCATTATTAAGCTGAATTCATGTTTAGCCGAAATTTCTTAAGCTGCACTCGAGCCCTTATTGTGCTTTTATACCGAGCCAATTTACACTATTTTTATTGTAGAATGCTATACACACAAAAACAAATCCACAAAATCATCCGCAAAATAAGATGTCACTTCCTGAATGCTCAATTAGAGAGAAGAGAGAGAAACTCTAAAAAAATAAACCAATCAAGGAGTGACACCTCCTTTTGTGGATGATTTTGTTGATTTATTTTTGTGAGTCTAGTATTTTTATTTTTTTTTCTTCTCGAAAGACACTTAGGGCCTGTTTATTTGGCACTTAATCATCCCTTAGCTAACATGTGTGGACCCAAAAACACATTATTTAATATTTTTTTTAAATGGGCCTACTAAATTACCTTAGCTAAAGGCATAAAATTTCATCTCCTCCCCAATAAAAGGAAGAATCAGACGTGGACCCCATGTATGACCCCACAATCTTTATATGCCACTTATTTTGGTAAAGAGGCCCTTAAAGTGCTTTTACACCAAGTCAAGTTACACTATTTTTCATGTTTATCAAATTTTCTGAAAGTTAATTAATAATATTACAATATTTTTCATTTGGAATAGTATTTAACAAACACAGCTTGAGCCAACACACTACTCTGCTCTTACTTTATTTAACTATACAAAGATCACTAAACTTGCTGGCACTGTTAATTTGGGCTTACAAGCCAAAATTACATTTTTTTTTAATTGGCTATGTAAAGTAAATGGAGACGAATATTTGTGTTGAGTGTTACCTAGAGGTGTTTATGGGCAGTATGGCCTGATTCAGATATGAAATTTGATGTTTAGGTTGGATCCGACGACATGATAAAATACGACCCTCATGATTAGACCATGTCCTTGAAATATGGTAAAAGAAAGGTGCATTTTACATATTGGATTTTCCATAAAATTGAATAACAATGAAAAGATTAAAGTCATAATTAGGGGTTTAAACGATTCGAGTCGAGCCGAGTACTGTCAAACTCGAGCTCGACTCGAATACTAAAACTCGAGCTCAAACCTCGACTCGAGCTCGATCAAGCTTTATATTTCGAGCTCGAGCACGACTCGTCATATAAAACTCGAGCTCGAAGCTCGACTTGAGCTCGGTTATTTCCACATTTAAGGCTCGAACTCGATGAATACTCGACATATCAAGCTCGACTCAACTCGATATGTATGAAAATTAAGTAAATACATGTATATAAAAGGGTAAAAGTGTAATTTATTTGAAGCTCGATAAGGCTTACGAGCAGAGCATTTTCGAGCTCGAACTCGACTAAAAAATATACTCGAGTAGCTTGAACTCGAGCTCGACTCGTTTACATCGAGTCGATTTCGAGGAGTTTACGTGTCGATCCCGAGTATGTGCTACAAATTGTTTTCATGCTGTGATACATCGTTTTCATGTTTTTGGACATATATGTGTGATGATCCGATTATGTTCTACAAATTGTTTTGACTGTGTGTACATTAATGCGCAACTGTTAACTATCTTTGAGAGCCAAAACATTATGATAGATCTATCGGGGTAGCTCCCCTCTGTGTGTACTGTTTATGGTTGTGACATTGTGATAGGTTCAGTTGGCACGACACTATTTTGTTTGGATAACATGTTCATAACTTGCATTCATTTGCACTAATGTCCTACACCATTATTCACAGCTTCGTGGTTTAACATTTCAAACCTACAAGCTCACCAACATTATGTTGACGTTTTCGAGTATCCATTTTCAGGTGTTAAGAATGAAGGTACTATAGAAGGTTGAGTATTGGCCCGACTTAGCAAGACTTAGACAAGACTCTTTCGGGTTATAACTCGTGAAGCTGCATTTGGTTATTGCTTAGTGATGTTGTTTAGCTCTGAGACTCGTGATAATTTGGATATTTGTACTCATCCCAGTTGCGGGAGTTGTGACTTTTATGTGTTCTATGTATTACATTTAGTATTTCTCTATTGTGACACCTTGTGTTCTTGACAATGAGGTCATACCCCGTAAATGCCATTCCGCTGCGCCGTTTTTGGGGTGTGACAGATTGGCATCAGAGCCAAGGTTATAGAGAATTAGGTGGTTTAACCTAGACTATAACCTAAGAATCCTCATATAGTTTGATTTATAGGAACTATGTGTGCGAATATGTGACACGAAGTGATGATGATAAGTAAATGCAGCATGATGCTATCCTAAAAATGCCTGGCCAGCGTTTTTACGATAACATGATGCGGCATGGACTTATCAAATTCATGGATTGTCAGATAGGAAGTTAAGTGTAGTAGCACGACACGTATACCGACCTATCCTACCTATTTCCTATCTAATGTTTACCAATGTCCTACTTGTAGAATCATGCCTCCAAAAAGGTCGACTCGAGTTAACCGAGGTGTTCCACCATCGAGGGGTGGAAGGACTGGTGGGCAAGGAGGTAGAGCAGGTGGTCGCGGCACTGCGAACAACGCCAACGACAATGTGAATCCCGACCTTTCTGCCATGATCGCCGAACAACTACAAGCATTGCTACCCACTCTCGTCACTCAAGTTGGCGATCACATCAGTAACCTAGGAAACAACGAAAGCGGTAATGACCATGCAGACAATGGCATTGGTAGTGACCACAACAATAATGGCAACAACAACAATGGTGGCAAGGGATGTTCATACAAGGAGTTCACGGCATGCAAACCGATGGACTTTGATGGCAATGGAGGGGCACTGGTGTATACAAGATGGATTGAGAAGATGGAGGCAGTGATGGACATAAGCGAATGTGCAACTCACCAGAGGGTAAAGTACGCTGCAAGCTCGTTCACAAGAAAGTCTCTGACCTGGTGGAACACACAAATCCAGGCCAGAGGAAGAGAAGCCACCTTAGGAATGAGTTGGGATGACCTTAAGGCATTACTGAAGGAGGAGTATTGCCCAAACAATGAGATGCAAAAACTAGAGCATGAGTTCTACAACCATGCTATGGTAGGTGTTGGTCACGCGGCTTATACGGATCGATTCCATGAGCTTGCCAGACTGGTTCCTCACATGGTCACTCCTGAATCTAAGAGAATCGATAGGTATATCTATGGTTTGGTCCCCGAGATTCGCGGGATGGTGAGAGCGACCGAGCCCGCAACGATTCAGAGTGCAATACTGAAAGCTGCAACCTTAACAGACGAAATGGTCAGGAGTGGCATGTTGTCCAAAAGTGGGGATAAAAGGAAGGCCGTGAGCGAGCCAAGTAAACAAGGAGGTGAAAAGAATAACAATAAGAAGGCAAAATGGGAAAAAGGATTCGTGGCAACAACCACGGACAAGAAAGGTTATGTAGGCCCTTACCCTATGTGTGCCAAATGTAACTACCACCATCCGGAGACTACGTCGTGCCGAGTGTGTTTCAATTGCAAAAAGGGTGGTCACGTAGCAAAAGATTGTCGGGCAGCAACAAAGCAAGTGACACCAGTAAATGTTGTTAACCCAATAGCATGTTATGAGTGTGGGAACCCATCTTCAAAATGCGTGCCCTAGGTCGAATGGGATACGGGGACAAGTGCAAAACAACCAGAATCAGGCTGTAGCAATTGGTGGAAACAATGCTAACCGTGTAAACAATACAAACCGTGGGAACAATGGCAACCCAGCTCGTGGTCGGGTATTTGTGATGAACACTGAAGAAGGACGTCAGGACCCGAACATCGTGACGGGTACGTTCTCTTTAAACGACCACTATGCTACTGTGTTGTTTGATTCGGGTGCCGATTATAGTTTTGTCTCCACTAAATTCATGCCCTTGTTAAATATGGAACCCAGTAGACTAGACTTTAGTTACGAAATTGAAATAGCAAATGGTCAAAGGGTAGAAACAAATAAGATCGTTCGCGGGTGCAAACTCGAGTTAGAAGGCTACACCTTTAACATCGACTTAATACCATTCGGACACGGAAGCTTCGACGTGATTGTGGGAATGGATTGGCTGTCCAAGCATAAGGCTGAAATAATGTGTCATGAAAAGATGGTCCGAGTACCACTACCAAACGGCGAGTTACTTAAGGTCTATGGAGAATGACCTGAAGAAAAAGCAAGGCACCTCATGAGCATGAAAGTAGACGAGCAAAAACTGGAAGATATTCCAGTCGTTTGAAACTTCCCAGAGATTTCCTGATGACTTGTCCGGATTACCCCCTACACGAGAGGTCAAGTTTCACATAGACCTAATTCCTAGAGCAATGCCGGTTGCAAAATCTCCCTACCGCTTGGCACCTACTGAAATGGAGGAGTTGTCTGATCAACTCAAGGAGCTTCAAGACAAAGGTTTTATCCGACCTAGTTCTTCGCCATGGGGAGCACCGGTATTGTTCGTCAAAAAGAAGGATGGTTCCTTTCGGATGTGTATCGACTACCGGGAATTGAACAAGTTAACAATTAAAAACCGCTACCCTCTCCCAAGAATTGATGACTTATTCGATCAACTGCAAGGCTCACGATACTTCTCCAAGATAGATCTTCGTTCCGGTTACCATCAGTTACGAGTACATGAGGATGACATTCCAAAAACCGCGTTCAGGACTCGATACGGTCATTTCAAATTCACAATTATGCCTTTTGGGCTAACAAACGCGCCTGCGGTTTTCATGGACTTGATGAACCAAGTATGCAGGCCATATTTGGATAAATTTGTCATCGTGTTTATCGATGACATTCTAATCTATTCCAAGACAAAAGAGGAGCATGAAATGCATTTGAAGTTAATCCTAGAGCTACTCAAGAAGGAGAAACTGTACGCTAAGTTCTCGAAGTGCGAGTTCTGGCTACAAGAGGTCCAATTCCTTGGACACGTGGTTAACAAAGATGGCATTCAGGTTATAAAACCCAAAAATCCGTAATCGCGTTTTATTTGAAAATTTGAACTTAACCAAAGTTTAATTAATATGAAAAATTATATTAAAACTCTATGATATAAATATGTACATATTATCAGTTTTATCCTAAGTAAATAACTAAACTCTCCTAATATTAACCTAAACTATAAAAATTTAGCACACTCTTTATATTTTATTCATACTACACGTTTTCTCCTTGAGCTCTAGGAATCAAAATTTGAGGTACCTCCATTTCACACGTCTAAAAGAAAATAAAATAAAAAGGATAAGCATAAATTGATGTAACCAAATATTGTACCAAAAATAAAAGATTTTGATTGCCCTTATCTCACGCCATACATATCAAGTAAATTATTAATTTTTCCCAAAATAACACACACGTTTTGCCATAATTTCTATAAGCCGTTCCTCTCATTTCAATCTCATAATCTCGCCTAAATAAATGCAAAACTTTTGACTGCCTTTCTGAAATCCCATTTATCCCATTTAGAATAAACACACCACCTTCATTCTCCCCCAAGAAAAACTCAAACACGCATATCATTGTACAACTCTTCATGATCACACGCACAAACCTAAACAAACTCCAACTTCATCCCATGCATGTGTATAACACTGTGTGACCTATTTTCACCACCTTTAAACCGTGTACAGCCCAAGTATTTCTCAGCAAATGTACAAGGGTCAAAGGCAAACATAACCCAGTTTAGTTAGGGACTGTGATCGTGTATACTTCGGTGTCCGATTCCTATTTGTGTTCATGGGGACTCCAAGACTTGGCTGCTCCTGTTTTCATTTGAGGATTAAGGTTTTTGGTTCGTGATTATACTTTGGCTGTCCGGGTTCGATTAGGTTTTGGGTTCTTTGTAGTCTTGTTTCGCTCCCTATATCCGACCCAAATGTATCTCCTTCATGTCGTCCTTGTGTTTTGAATACGATATATGAGATTTATATACACGTATGAAACAACTAAAACTAAGCTTTGTTCGTTTAAAACGACTATACGTATGAAACCTATTGTAAAAAACAAAAGATCTAACCTTTATCACACCAATATATATAATACTTATAAACTTAATATGTGTACCAATGATCTGATATGACGAGATATATAACATAAGAACAATTTATCCTCTATCACCCAACTGAGTATATGATATTAGAATAAGCTTAATGGAAAGAAATGAAACCAGTAAATGATACAGTAGAGAAATATATATGGCGTGTAAATCAAGAATGACAAGAATAAGAGAAAAGAATATGGTACAGTAGAGAGATGTATATGGTACAGTAGAGAGATATACATGAAATGATAAAACATGTAAGCTTATATGTATACGTAATTGATGTGTGAAACGAATCTTATCGTCTTGATAATTAAGGTAATATGGATGGACATATATGTGTGCATGCATGTGTGTGAGTTGGAGTGGTCATAAAACGTGGTACTGACTGAATGAAAAAGTGTCGAGAAGGTGTGGGTTATATTGGTAATACGAACATGTTTCTTTTAGTCTAAATTCCGTTAAGAGATGTTGATACAAATCGAAGTTCATTTTGATTTATTAAACGGTGTAATAGGTCTTAAATCTAAAGTTAACATGTTAAGCCTAGACTTTGGTAAATTACAATTTAGCCTTAATCTTTGGAAAATGACACTTTAGACTCTAAATTATGATAAGTTGACACATTAAACCCTAAACTACGATATTAGTCATTTTTAACCTTTAAGTTTATTTAATTATCATTATAACCCTAAAAGTTACTAATTCGGGAAACTTACTAAATATGGAAAGTTACATAATATGGAAACTTACCTAATATGGAAACATGCTAATTTTGGAAACCTACTAAAAATAGAAAGTTACTAAAAATAGAAGGTTACTAAAAGAGGAAAGTTACTAAAAATGGAAATAAGCCCTAATATGTAATATGAACAACATCAATGAGTAAACAACTTATAAAACAAGTTATTAATAAGTACTACGATATCATGTGTAGATTCTGAAGAGGAGTATTTCCCATTCTGTGATCCTTTCCTTATTCAGCTTTTCAAGGTACAGATATTCTGACCTTATCTCTTAAGGTTTCTCATGATTCATGCACATCTTTTGATATTAGTTTTGATTATGATACCTTTGATCTGAGCCTTCCTAGTATGGCTTCCTTTGACTTATGCTTTATTTGAACCTTTGCTATGCACCCTTAGATTTGTGAACCTTTGGCATTTGAACTTTGATATGAACCTTTGCTTTGAACCTTTGATATGAACCTTTGACATTTGGACTTTGATTATGACTCTTTGATGACTTAGACATTTGACTTTGATATGATATGACATTTGAACACTTCAGTTTGATACCCGAGCCAACATGGCCGTGTCATTGATGCACCAATGGCATGACTCTAGTGTGGTTGAGTGATGTTCCACACCGTCCCATTTTGATTATGATATGCGCACTTTATATTTGTTATGGCCAATATGATTTGTTCGGGGGCGTATGGATGCATCCTAGGTTCGATTTGTAATTGAGTGGATATGATATGATATGATATGTTCGGTGACTGATGCATGGGTGCAATCCACGTCTTTCACATGTTCGGGAGCTGATCACTCCATTGGTTACTTGAGGACTCCCCTCCTATTACTTTTGGTATTTCGAAGTCACCCTTCCGAATACAATGGTTACTTATGCTATGAAGATATGATATGATATGATTTGTTTGGGCTCGGGTTTAATTACTGGTTTTCCATTACACTTTGATATTCATTTGATTATGCCTTCTGTATTCCCATTGCACCATATGATACTTTTCGTTCCTTATCTTTTGCTTCGTTTGTATATATCTGTTCACTGGGCTTTTTAAGCTCAGCCGCATTTCTTTTCCTGCGGCAGGTTTTAGTAGGAAGCTGGGTTATGAGTGGAGAGTACTTTGGACTTAGAAGACTATACTTTGATAGCTATCCTGGATTAGAGATGACTAGAAGTGATTGCATTTTTAGACTTAGAATTTATTGTTGTTCTCATTTGTAACCTTGTATTTTAGATTTTCCCTTTGTAACCTTTGAAATTCATTTGTATTATTTAAGTCATATGCTTGTGTTTGCTTTGATATGTCACCATAACGTAATACTTCTACCCTTATCGGGTTGGGGTGTTACAATTATGGTATTAGAGCCCAGGCTGCGACTTGTAGTACATTAAACCTTGACCTGTGAAGTTTGGACCATTAAGTTTCCACTGTAGGCGCTCATAAGAAAACCTTTGAGAATTTGCTTTAGGATCTCCCCATAGGAACATAAGTTATAACCGGTGAGAAATGGATAGACTATCCGTCTGGTTGACGACCGTATTCGTGCTATGAATCCGTTTTCTTTTGATATATTTGATTTTTTTTAAGTCTTTTGGTTATGGATTGGCTGGCCCTTCATAAAGCTACCATGGACTACCGTATCCGATATGTGACCTTTAACAATCTACTTTGTGGAATTTGTTAGACTCCTTGGATCGTTTTGAGCATCTAGGGTTAAACAATAACAATGACAAACAATATGATATGCAGCGGAATTAAACAAACATCAAAGTTATTGACACAAAGTTTTACCAAACACCATCACCTCCAAATTCTATTCGATCACAATAGAACGGTTACTCAACAATAACAGGATCAAAGACACCTTTGATCTTGGAGGCTACGAACAACTTTACAAACCCTAGGCGTTTACAAACCTACACGCCTAGGTTACACACACACACCTTTAATCTACATTGTGGAAGACATAATTAAAAACCTATTCCCTGTATTCTGTTTATATAACACAGAATTAGGGTTACAAGAATACTACGAAGGACTAAAATATAAATCTTCTTTTGCAAGTAAGTCCTTCATGTTTAATTCTTTCTTGTTTCATTCTTTATGTTTTGTATCATCAAATCCATAAACCCAACAATCTTCCCCTATTTGATGATGACAAAACAAACACCGTCTTGTACGAACTTCCCTAGACGAAGTAGCAGAAGTTGAGATGTAATCATCTCCCTGAATGAAACAAACTTGTCTTCCCCTTAATCCATGCCATGCCATCACAATATATCTTGTAGGGTATTCACAATGCATGAATCACTATTGAGAGGCTTGTATGGATCGAATGGATTAGATTTCTAGAGAGAAGTGGGAGCCTTTTAGAGAGAGAAAGGAACTAGTGTAATATTAGATTGAAAAGGTCCAACCCTTCCCATGGGTGGGAAGGGAGTATATATAGTCCTACATAATATGTCCCTAGTGGACTGTGGAGCGAGCTGACAGAGGGTAAAGACCCGACCCACTCCACAATACTAATTGATAACTAAGCTACTAATAATATTACTAATAATCTTATGAGCTATGATGATCTAATAAGTACTCGGGGTGACCGAGTCTTCTGCTGAATATTCATATTCCTAACAATCTCCCCCTAAGGGAGGTCACCCCAGAAGTAATGTTCTGAAATTCAGCACTTCTTCCTTGGATCTTGACATCATAGCTTGTACTCATTGAATCTTCAATGTCATAGATTGCTGTGCAAACATCAGTGATCTGAAGATGACTTCTCTTTTGTCTTGGATGAACTTTGAATAATCTCTGAACGTATCATCCCACTTGAGTCTCCAAGTCATCTTTCTGTAGTAATACTCCATGTGATGAAATATACTTAGAGCCGACATGCTCACATGATATGGGGTCATGATCTTCAGTATCAGAGTTAGCAGAAGCTGTGTTTAAGGTCTTTTAGGGTGATCATGACTTCTTTGATGATGATGAGGTGTGAACATGTGGTGATGGATTGGCATCTTTTCTGCAACCAGCTACAACAGCAACCAGCTACAGCTTTCCACAGCTACAATCGCCAGAAGTTCCTGCATACGACAGTTAGCAATAATTCGACCGGTACTTACAAGTTTGGACTTCGAGACAGTCAACAGCATATTGTGAAAACTCTCTCTAATCCTTACCAAGACCGTTCCTAATCGAAAACCCACAGAGGGCTTTTTAAGATTTTACCGTAGTAAATCAACGATTAGGTGAGTCGCTGGAGATCACTCCACGACTGTAGACCGGTTGAAACCGCCGCGACCACTAAGCGTAATCCACGAGGAATTACCGAAGTGACCTGCTTTCAGGGCTGCTTGATGTTGACCCTGGCAGGAATTTCCATTCAATCATTGAGAATTACATAAGTAAATTCTCTCATAAATGTTCTGGCAAATTGCTACGATCTGCGTAGGACTCTTAAGATTACAACTGGTGTCCTTAATGTTGAACACCCAGTGTAGAAATAATTTGTGTCCCTATGAGATCTTATTATGCATCTCGTGGCTCTAGACTCTATTGTGCGTTTTGATTTGGTGATCGGAGGCTGGAGAGGACTGCCACCTTTTCAATATCATCTAACTCGGAGTGAGAGAGACGATAGTAATGTATTGAACTCCGTGACAATTGAAACAAGAATCCTTTGAGGGACCTTGAGTGGCTAGGGAGGGTTGTGCAGCGTATCACTGGGTCCATGATACTTTGTCTTCAATGCCAGCAATCAACTAAGTGATTCTGACAGCATATGTATTGACCCGGTTTCTGCCTAAGTTGTAAGGAGGGCTATTTCTTTTCACCCTTTCTCTTTACAATTCTTTTTCATTCTTCAACCCCTTCAGTGCTTACCGAGACTTCAAAACTAACACCTTGTTGGGTTTGTTCCAGTGTTAGCTCCATCTCAGTCGGCACTATTCCCTTATGCACATTTCTCCTTTTTAATCATACCTAAGGACTTCTACACTAACTAGTGGATTGTCCCTGGGTAGATCCCTCCGGCTCTGGCGGGATCGTGGGAACTTGAGCCTAACCTAACCATCCTTATAACTCCATGCATTAATTAAAATGGTCGGTCTTTGGTATTCATCCACAATTGCCAAACCAAATCTTTGAAAAATCTCTCAAAGTGTTCATGATTCTGAAACACATTTTTGCAAACACTTGAGAGTTTTATATTTTTCAAATGCTCCCCCTCAACATGTGCTTGGTTGATTGTTTTATAAATTTGCACATGTTAGGTAGAGCTCGCACTTTTTGAATTGATCCACTTTCAGTGAACATGACCGATTCGAGACACGCTTACATCACTGGTTAAACCAGCTTGAAATTATTACCCGTCCTGGTCAAGTCCATAGAAAGTTTCTCGAAACGGTACACTCTACTCAGATACATCTTTTTCGAGACACTCTTACATCACTGGTTAGACCAGCTTGAAATTATTACCCGGCCAAGGCGTATCCTTTCGATTGATGACAATTCAAGTTTCGTCAATTCTTAGGTGAAGTCTGAGCCTTGTTCACACAAGATGCCATAATCCATTGTTTTGTAAAACCATTTGCTCCCCCTCAATATATGCATTGATATAAGAAAGATTTTCGTACATATGGAGAAGCTTGCTTTTATGACCAAAACATTTTGCTCCCCCTCAATATGTGCCTTGATATGCAAAATGGTTTAGCACATACGGGAGAGCTTACATTAATTACCAAATCATCACATTTTATCAGAATTTCCTATTTAAATCACATTCTCTCCCCCGATCAAAAATTTCAAACCATTTGAGATTTGTGATCCCAATTGATTTAAATACGTTTAGAAAAATTCGGGAGAAAATGTGGTCAGGTTTAAATGTATTCTGATTTAGGAGCATACGATGCTCCCCCTGAAACAACGAGAGAGTGTCACTGCTGATGTTGCACAAATTTGGTAAGGTGTCAGAAATTTGAAAATTTAAGTCAGTTGACCACCTTGTGTAACATCAAGACTCTCTTGAAGAATCAAACAAGATAAATAGTCTGATGTAAAGAAGACTTCTCTTCTAATACACGAAATGACGCACTGAAACGTACATCAAGTCGGGAGAACATGGATATAAAGTAATCCATGCCCAGGTGAACATCACCCGGTTGGAGAAACAGCTGTCTTTTTGGCGACATGCTTTCCCCATTGTACAGTGCGGGTTGCAGTATGAAGTAACTGCAAGCCATTAAGACATGTTTTAACTGATTAGTATAACTTCTGCCCGAGCTTCATTTAAGAATCCGTGCCATTGTTGAATGACATTTCTAGATACGTAAATGTTATCGATAAACAGAAGACATGCCTAGGTAGAACTATTTTTGGTATTTTCTGATTTTTCGATTTTTATGGTTTTTATAGGTTTTATATTTTTGTATTTTTCTTTTTGATTTAAGATATATACAACTATGTACAAGGATATAAGAAGACAATCCTTTACTCCTCCTTTTCTTCCTGAAGACACTTGAGGGTTTCAGGAGTCATGCTTTTCATGCCAAGGCGTGGGAGAATAAACTGAAACCTTTCTCTTGGGAGTGCCTTGGTGAAGATGTCAGCTAACTGAAACTCAGTCCTCACGAAGTATAGCTCCACAATTCCTTTTTCCACCTGTTCCCTGATGAAGTGATGCCTGATGTCGATGTGTTTTGACCTGGAGTGCTGAACATTGTTACAACAAAGAGCAATGGCGCTTTTGTTGTCACAATATAGGGGAATTTTGTTGTATGAGAATCCATAGTCCGAAAGCTGTGATCGCATCCAAAGGATTTGTGCACAGCAAGCAGACATAGCAATGTACTCAGCTTCAGTAGATGATATGGAAGTACTCATCTGTTTCTTAGAAGACCAACTAACCAACTTTTCCCCTAAAAATTGAGCTCCTCCTGAAGTACTTCGACGAGTGTCTTGACATCCCGCATGATCAGCATCTGCGTATGCCGTTAACTCCATTGCAGTGTCCTTAGGATACCAGAGACCCATATGAACCGTGCCTTGAAGATATCGGAAGATCCTTTTCACTGCTTCAACATGCTTCTTGGTTGGTCTGGATTGATACCGAGCACACATACACACAGCAAACAGAAGATCTGGTCTGCTAGCCGTGATGTACATCAAAGATCCAATCATGCTTCGATACTGTGTTATATCAACTGGAATCCCTGAAGGATCTTCATCCAGCTTCATTCTATCAACCATGGGAGTGTCAACAGGTTCACTTGAATGGAATCCAAACTTTTTCAGGATCTCGTTGGCGTATTTGGATTGATTGATGAATATGCCTCCGGGACTTTGAGAAACTTGTAGTCCTAAGAAGAATGACATTTGTCCCATCATGGACATTTGGAATTTGGAATTCATCTCCTTTGAGAAACTATCACATTCACCAGGATCCGTTGAAGCAAAGATGATATCATCTACATATATCTGAACTAGCAGTAGATGGTTTCTTGACTTCCTGGTGAATAGTATAGGATCAACAACACCCTTGGAGAATCTGTTCGCTAGGAGGAACTTGGACAATGTATCATACCATGCCCTTGGCGCCTGTTTTAGCCCATAAAGAGCCTTCTTCAAGCGGTAAACATGAGTAGGGTGTTCAGCATCCACGAATCCCTCAGGTTGACTCACATAAACTTCTTCCTTTAAGTCACCATTCAAGAATGCCGTTTTGACATCCATCTGGTAGACTATCATATTACGACTCGCAGCATTTTCCAGGAAGATTCTTATGGCTTCAATTCTAGCAACCGGAGCAAACGATTCTTCAAAATCAATGCCCTCTTCTTGTCTAAACCCTTTAGCAACTAGCCGTGCCTTGTTCTTTAGGACATCACCATACTCGTCAAGCTTCACTTTGAAGATCCACTTCAAAGCAATGATCATTGCACGCTCCGGAGGAGGCACTAATTCCCAAACTTCAAGTCGATCAAATTCATGGATTTCATCCTGCATGGCCTGGAACCAGCAATCTTTAGTCATTGCTTCTTTGGCATCCTTTGGTTCGACTTTAGACAGTACGGAATTGAAGAAGCACCATAGTGCATCAGTGGCTAGTTGATTACGTGTAGATACTGGACGTGAGGGATTGCCAATGATGTTGTCGATTGGATGATCACTGGTCCATTTCCTGAGATGATCATGAGGTTGATGGTTATGAACAGATGTAGCAGTGCTGTGTTCCTCAGGTAAGGATGTGTCTGATGAATGTTCAGGAGCAAATATGTTTTCAAAAGGAGCCTCTTCAACAGGAGCAAAAGGATTAACTCCCAAAGGATTATTATCTGAAGATTCTTGCATTACTGGAGAAGTTTGAGTGTTTGATGACGAAGGCGATTGACTGGCAGCAGGAGCATTGTGACTGACTGATACTGAAGCTGCAGGGCCTTCTGAGCCTTGTGGGGCTTGAACCTCATCCATAGGAATTATATCTGGTTCACTCGGGATGGTTCCATTCGTTGGCTCAAAGTATTCATCAAACATAGGATCGAATAACTTCTTCAACTCCTCACATGTAGGAGGCACATAAGAATCTGCAGGCGTGGAATTCTGTACAAGTCCTGAACTAATGGGTCCAGGAGACAAAAGGTGAAGATCGGGTCCAGAACTGATTTGTCCTGAAACAGGTAGCTCACTCAGCTCATCGAACGTAACATGAATGGTTTCCATGATTTTACGGGTCCTTTTATTGTAGATTCGATACCCTTTACTGTCAGGTGCGTATCCAACGAAAATACCTATATCTGCTTTAGCTCTTAACTTTCCCAAGTTTTGACTATCATTAGTTGGATAGCAAAGAGCACCAAACACACGCAGAAAGGAGAGATCTGGTTTCTTGTTATGAATTAACTCGAAGGGAGTCTTCTCATGAGCCGGATGAATTAGGGATCGGTTTTGAGTGTAACATGCTGTTGCAATAGCTTCTGCCCAGAGAAACATCGGTGTCTTTGAAAATATAAGCATGGTTCTTGCAGCTTCCACCAGAGTACGGTTCCTTCGTTCAACCACCCCGTTCTGTTGAGGCGTGCGAGGGATACTTTTCTGATGCGTGATGCCAATATTTTCATAGAAATTACGGAGTTGTTGGTTAACAAACTCAGTACCATTATCTGTGCGGATGATTCTGACAGTTTTATCTAGCCTTACTTGCAGCTGTTTTATCAGTTTAATGATAACCTCTGGAGTTTCGTCCTTGGTTCTCAAAAACTTTACCCATGTGAACCGAGAATAATCATCTACTATCACCAGAACATACTTCTTTCCATTTATGGTTTGTATTCTCATTGGACCGCACAAGTCCATGTGGAGGGTGTGAAGAACTTCCAAGTTGGTGTTGATGGTTTTAGGCTTGTGGGTTTGTTTCTTGCTTTTACCCAGTTGACATGCAGAGCAGAGATGATCTTTCTCATATTTCAGTCTGGGCATCCCTCTAACAAGATCTTTACGGGAAAGATTATTAATGGTACCGAAGTTCAAGTGGTTCAAACGACGATGCCACAGCCATGATTTTGTTTTAGAGGCTTTAGAGAGCAAGCATATAGGAGAGGACTTCAACATTTCTTCAATCGAGATGGTGTATAGATTGGTGCCCCGACTGCCCTTGAGGAGATCTAAACCATCCAATTCTCTGACGAAACATGTATGCTTTCTGAAAGCCACTTCTAGATCTGAATCACAAAATTGACCCACAGAAAACAGATTGTGTCCTAGTCCTTCCACATAATATACCCTTGAGATTACACTATTACCAAACTCATAATCTCCATAACCCATAATAGCACCAAAGTGGTCGTTCCCAAATCTAACTGTCCCGATGAACTTTTTCACGAAGTTCTTGAGCCGTGAGCGATCTCCAGTCATATGTTTTGAGCAGCCTGAGTCCAAATACCACAGGACGATTTGTACGACCTGCATTTGAAACCAGACAACAATGGATAACTGAAAAATGTGGATCCCCAAGTGCAATTGGGGTCCATTTGGTCAGCACACACATATTCAGGAACCACAGATTTCACAGATGCTACTATCTTTACTGTGGAGACAGAACTTGAGACAGGACAAGACCTAGATGGAAGGCATTGTGATTCTAAAGGCAAGATTCTACCAGTTGGTCTCCATTCCTTATTCTTCACAATTTTATGCATATTCATTTTAGGTAATGGTCTCTGTTTTCCTAAATTGAATTTCCTTCCAGTGGGTCTCCATTGATAGCCTATGCTAGCAAATGTTTTTCCTGTTGCTTTCCAAACCTTTTTGCATGCATCAGTTATCCTACCATTCTTAACATGGGATGATGCAGAAGACATCAGGAAAGACACAACACATTCATCATGATTAGCAGAAATTAAACAATTGTCGCAAGTTTTACAGATAGCATTAGAATTCGAATTAATTACAGTACTTTTGATACTAGAATCAACACGATTCATTCTACTCATTGTAAACTTATTGTTCCTAGGTTGGGCTTCTACATTCTTCAAGTGATCATTCTTAGCTGGCGCAGTCATATCCTTTCTTTCATTTCCTCTAGACCTTGACCCGCTAGCTTGGGTGTCACTTTTTACTCCTGTAGAAGTATCGAAGGTAACATTAGTTTGTTTTTCTGTCACATGCCTTCCTGATAATGATGTGTTGGGTTCTGATGTTTTGGTTGGTAGATCAAAGGCTACATGCTTGTTCACAACATTGGATGATGATGCAACAAATCTATTTCTATGGCCTCTAAACTTAGGAATTGAGCCTATGGCATATTCTAAGTTTTCCTGAATCCTTTTCGTGAGTTTGCATGCATAGACAACTGCTTGATCAAGTGGCTTATCATTCCTATCCTCTTCAACTACCTCACGAAGTGTGTCAAGGCCTTCTCTAAGATGATCTAGATATGTTTGATGGACAAGGCTGTTATTTCTAAGCTTAATCGGAATGCGCCCAATATCAACATCATACTTCTTACTATCAGTAGCCTTTGGTGCATCACAATTACAAGTGGTGCATGGCATTTTACCTTTCACCCGAGCCTTAAGATTCTCAATTTCATTTGTCAAAGATGTTATTTGATCATTGTGATTGTTTCTTGTAACTTTTATAGAATCATATAACTCTTTGAAATGTTGTTTGACCTTTGAATTTTCTTCTCGATAACACTCATTTTCATAATGTAACTTATTTATGGTGTTTTGATATTGAAAATTCTGAGAATCTGAAGACGAAGGTTTATTGGTGCCATATACTTCATGCTTGTTGGATTTCAGTTGGGCAATTTGGGCCCTCAGCAGTCGAATCGTGTTCGTGTGAGCTTGAATTGATTCATCATGTTTGCTTAATTCAAAATATGTATCAAACTCAGGAGCATCCGTGGATGTCTTGACATTTGATATTTTGCATTTTTCTTCTAAGTGTTGATGTTTAAGTTGCAAGTTCAGATAATCAACTTCTAGTTTCGAAAAACGTTTAACCATGTTATCATGGTCATCATTTTGAATTTTTTCAAGCAATTTCAAATTCTCCCCCTCAAGCTCAACAACACGATTCTGGGTGACATTTAACGCAATAGCATACTCATGAAATTGACAAGCAGACAATGCAGAATCAGTGACAGTGTAAAATACATCTTGTGCAATACATTTAGCAATCAAGTTGTCATTAGTGATGAGTATGTTTTTTCTTTCAATCTCTCGACTCTTAAGTTCTATTGCATGTTCATTCACCTCATTTTCCATATCTTTAAACACTACTTTCATTTCATTTATTTCGGCTTTAAGGGCAGTTTGCAACCCTTCAAAGTGTTCTTTAAGTAGTTTAAAGAATGGCATGACCTCAGTTAAGTAACACCTTTTTGCATGTTCAAAACACCTTTCCCCCTCCGTAATGCCAGTGGGTGTGATTCTCTTCTTACATGTTTTATCGAAGTCAGCAAACAATTGCCAAAGCACATATAAGCTGATAAAGGTTTTGCATTCTGTGGGAAGAGACAATGGCACCAAATTCCTAGGTGTATTGGGAGGATACACTGTTATGGACGCAACTTTTCTAATGAGGGGGGTGTTGGCCTTAAGTTTTTCTTCCTTAAGTTTTTCATTATCTTGTTTCCAAAATATCTGCTCAGGTGTTAACTTCTTTTGAGGAGCAAACACAGTCAAACGATTTTCTTCATAATAATCATGGGGTTTGATTATTATTCGTCTGGCTATGCACTCAGGATCCCTCATTTTCTCATTCATTTTTTCTTTTGTTTTATCACTCAACTCATCCTCTTCATCAGTGTAGATATGCTCAGGTTGGTCATGTATAGGCCTAAGCATCACATTACCATCATATAGGGATGGTTGAAGTACTTTCATGTCCCTAAGGATGGTTGACTTAGGTTCACCTATCATGATTTTACTGTGCTTATCACTCAACTTTCTGTGCTTATGAATCATTTGAGCAGTTTGTATGGTTTGATTTTGTGTGTACAACTTGTCTTCAAGCTTATTTTTTAACGTCTTGAGTCTAGTGAAATTATTTAAAAGAGTTGTTTTCTTTCTGTTTGAATTCTTGCTTAAGTGTTGTTACACACTTTTGTGCTTCTTGTTTCTGTATGACAGACTGTTCTAGCTGACTTTTCAGAGAACTTAACTCTAATTTTAATGTTTCTTCTCGCACTCTAGACTCTTTAATAAGTGTACTCATTTGACCTTCTAATTTCTGCTCACGATCATTAAGCTCAAACTTAGCACGCTGTTCATACATAGCAACTTGTTCTTTATAGATGTTTAGTCTAGTGATCAAGTTATTATCAGGGACAGGCAATTGGTTCTCATGGTACACACAAGCATTATCTACATTACTCGCATTATCTAAGGCACATACATTATTCATAGCACACACATCATTATTGACAAAGGATTCACCATTTGGTACATCAGGCGAGTTGTTGCTATTCAAATACTGTTCATATGAGACAATATTGCTATTTTCCATATCAACATCACTTGAGTCAGAAACAACTGCCTGATGTACTTCTTCGGGAATCTGATGTCCCTCGACAATATTATATGTGTCATAAATTTTTAGTACCTCAGAAATCACGGATGCATTAGAAGAACCAGCTTGACGAGATGAGGCCAGGGAAGACAAGTTGGCCATGAAGATTGTTTGAGCAGTAGGTTCATCATCCACATCAGAGTCAAATGCATCACAGTCATCTGCCTTGAAGATGTTAGGATCATTAAGTGCCAGATCCTGAACAGGTTTCTCATCCACATCTTCATCAAAAGTATTTCCTCCATCTCCTGCCAAGAACAATAACTCTTCCTCATCCAATACAGCACCATTTTCTTGAGCTTGCATTAATAGCATCTTGTCTTTGAAGTAATCTGAGTTCTGAGGACGTTTAGGTTGATTGCAGTTTCTAGCAATGTGTCCAAGCCCCCCACAATTATAACACTTGATCTGTTTCCCTTGCCCCTGATTGGCATTCCCTGCTCTGTTCTGCACATAACCTCGACCCATGTTTCTACCAGCTCTCCCTTGCACATTCTGGACCACAATTTTCCCGTCCTCTACCATTGCTAGATTGCGTGGGTTGGAAGAATTCCTTAACTGATTGTTGGTCTGAGGGAGTGATGCTTGAAACTGTTGAACCAGTAGAGATACTTGATTGGTGAGGTTGTCAATCATTTTGTCGGTCTGAGAGTAGCCTGAGTCAAGTTGTGAACTCATAGCAGGTACTTGTGAGTGAAGTTGGTGATAGCTTGGATTGGATGATGATTGGATTGTTGGTTGTACATTTGTCATGAAAGCCAGTGGGTCATTCGTAGTTGAAGGATTCAACTTTTCTCTCAGCACCCGATCATAGGCAGCATGCTTCTCATGTTGTTGCAGGTAAGCATACAGCTGTTCATAGTTAGTCTCCCTTAAACCTTTGTTGAGTTTGACGGCAGTAACAAATCTGTCCCATTCCGGAGTCATGTTGTTCACAAACTTTGAGTTAAGTTGGATGTTGGGCATAGTCATTCTGATCATCCTCATATCATTCACCAACTTATGAAATCTCACATAGTAATCTGTGATATTTTCTCCTGGGTTCATTTTGAAATGCTCGAACTCATCATACAGCTGTGACTCACGATCTTCCTTTGTGAGTTCTGACCCTGCCAACAACATTTTAACGTTGTCCCACACAGCCTTGGCTTCAATGTTAAAATTGATGAGCTTGTATACATCCTTTGGAAGACCTTGAATAACTATGTTGGAGGCTCTAATATCGGCATCATACCTCTTCTTTTCTTCTTCATTAAGATCATTGTAGTTTCTAGGTCTGTCGATGCCCCAAGTTACAGTACCATCTTCACCAGTTGTAACAACGTCTCTGGTGGTACCCATCTGATAAGGTCCTTCGTCAATTGACTTAAGAATGTTAACACCATTATCTTTTCCCAAGCAGTAAAGTCTAATTCGTTGTGCCCAAGACTCATAATCCGTCCTATCTAGCATAGGTGGACGAGTGTCAGATCCTGCTGCTTGAATATCATCTGATGATGTACTTGATGTGGTAGCCATAGTAACTACGGGATTTTACTGATCTTGTGATTTAACCGAGAAATCGAATCTTTCGCGGGAATTTCTAAAATCACCAAGACACAAACCGCCTAGACAAACAGCGTAGACACAAACCGCGTATGTGCCTAAGAGACAAACCGAGTTCACACAGGAGACACAAACCGCGTGTGCGCCAAAGAGACAAACCGAGTTCACACCAAAGACACAAACCGCGTATACGCCAAATAGACAAACCGAGTTCACACCGGATATACAAACCGCGTATGTGCCAAGAGACAAACCGAGTTCACAATGGAGATACAAACCGAGTTCACACCAAAGATACAAACCGCGTTGACACAAACCGCGTATGTGCCAAATAGACAAACCGAGTTCACACCGGATATACAAACCGCGTTGACACAAACCGCGTGTGCGCCTTAGAGACAAACCGAGTTCACACTGGAAGGACAAACCGCGTAGACACAAACCGCGTACGCACCGTAGAGACAAACCGCGTTGGCACAAACTTCCAAACCTGTCACTATCAATGTCGTTTGTCCTTTTGCCTAAACTAGTATAAAGACAAACCGCGTACCCGATGCTACACAAACCGCATTCAAGAACGTCCAAACTACACAAACCGCATTCAAGAACACTTCCACAAAAAACCCACGAATTGCTCCAAAATCACCACACGGTTCTTGGATCTGTGAATCCAAACACCAAATACCACTCTAATACTAATCTTAATCAAGAAAGTACAAAGTAAAACAACTTCTAATCACTAACCAAAGTACAAAGATGAAATTTATGCTACTTAAACAAACCGAACTAAAAACTTAAAACCTACAAATCTAACCAAGAAAAAGCCTAAAGAACTACACAAATACAAGATAAAACAACCTCTAATCACTAAACAAAGCACAAAATGATATGTATGCTACTACTCAAGCCGAACAAAAAAAAAACTTTGAAAACTCCAAATCGACCAAAAGTAAAAACACCTCACAAACTACACAAATCCGTGAATACCAACTCTCATGGACCTAACCATGGCTCTTGATACCAATTGTAGGGTATTCACAATGCATGAATCACTATTGAGAGGCTTGTATGGATCGAATGGATTAGATTTCTAGAGAGAAGTGGGAGCCTTTTAGAGAGAGAAAGGAACTAGTGTAATATTAGATTGAAAAGGTCCAACCCTTCCCATGGGTGGGAAGGGAGTATATATAGTCCTACATAATATGTCCCTAGTGGACTGTGGAGTGAGCTGACAGAGGGTAAAGACCCGACCCACTCCACAATACTAATTGATAACTAAGCTACTAATAATATTACTAATAATCTTATGAGCTATGATGATCTAATAAGTACTCGGGGTGACCGAGTCTTCTGCTGAATATTCATATTCCTAACATATCTTCCCCTTTTTGTTATCAACAAATAGAGAATAAAAAAACCGTAGAAACTTCCCCTCGAGTGATGCATGTACATAAAATGATTCTTCAAATATGTAGGCTGTATATATTGTTGAAGAAAAATAATCATTACCAATTTGATGTTGAAGTAGAAGAAACCAACCTTGTGTCCTATGCCTTATACTAAATACGACTTCGAACGTATACTTAACGTATAGGGAGACCGCAATCCCTTGACAACAACCACTGAGCACAAATAACGTAACTCCTTCAAGTGTTTTGTCAATTCTTAGTCACCTGAATGAACAAACAAGTTACCTCCTCTCAAAAGGTATGCTAAGACACAACCTTGATAAATTCAACCGCATCATCAAAGAAATAATAAATAATCCTCTCCTCCAATAAGAAAATTAATGCGAGCCTTTAAAACTTTAACGAATAAATAAACCAAAAACAATCTTCTTCGTGTGTGTGAACTTCCCCTGTGTGTGTGTAAACCAATAACCATACTTACTTCCCCTCACTGCTCGTAAATAATGCAAGTATCAATCGTGTAAACCCAACAATAACGTAACAGCAGAGAGTAAGTCCAACAGCAGAGTTAATATGCGTAGCAGCAGAGTAAATTCACATCGAACAGCAGAGTGATCAAAGCTAACAGCAGAGTATTATAACTTAGCAGCAGAGTAAAATATGCAGCAGCAGAATAAATCTTGCGTAGCAGCAGAATTAAAGTGCATAACTCAGTACATGCCACCATCTAATAACTCAATCCACTGACCTTCTTCTCCATCAGACCCACGTGAATAAGTGAAAACTCAATTAAATCATACCTCACATGGACTTTCGATCAGACCCACAATCTTGACTTTTGACCTTCCCACGTGACTGACCCAATTAGTACCACATGTTGACCCTTCAATTAAGTATAAAACTGCATACAGATTAACCTATGCTTTTCCAATCACGTGCACCAATTATCGATCCATTATAATATTAATAATATAGTACGATATTGAATTCGAAGACAACAAACCAATTAAAGCGACTGAAAGATTTTGTTGCCACCGACCCATGATCTTGTAAGATTAATTATTCGACCAATGAATGACCAGAACAATTAAAAACCAAATCGTACCTTAAAAAAAAATTTTCCTTCGATCATAAACTTTTTCTTCAAATCTGCTACTGTCTGCTTCTTATCGACTTATAAACTTTGTGAATCCCTAGGTAACGAGCTCCCCAAGCTCTGATACCAATTGTGGAGTTTGTTAGACTCCTTGGATCGTTTTGAGCATCTAGGGTTAAACAATAACAATGACAAACAATATGATACGCAGCGGAATTAAACAAACATCAAAGTTATTGACACAAAGTTTTACCAAACACCATCACCTCCAAATTCTATTCGATCACAATAGAACGGTTACTCAACAATAACAGGATCAAAGACACCTTTGATCTTGGAGGCTACGAACAACTTTACAAACCCTAGGCGTTTACAAACCTACACGCCTAGGTTACACACACACCCCTTTAATCTACATTGTGGAAGACATAATTAAAAACCTATTCCCTGTATTCTGTTTATATAACACAGAATTAGGGTTACAAGAATACTACGAAGGACTAAAATATAAATCTTCTTTTGCAAGTAAGTCCTTCATGTTTAATTCTTTCTTGTTTCATTCTTTATGTTTTGTATCATCAAATCCATAAACCCAACATACTTCATTCTACTTTTGCTTTGATGACTCTCAACCACTTAAATCTGTTAAGATTAATGCTGCTATGGAAACACTTACTCCGATCTCATTTGATTGTCAAATTTCTCCTGACACCTATTAGTATCCACCCTTAGAAAGCTCTGGCATTGGAAGTATTTGTTGTACAAAATTTTTCTGGTGTTTTCTGATGAACCTATTGGGATTCCCTCCTGCTTGGGAAGTAGAGTTGGCATTGAACTGATCTCAGTTGACGAAACCATGGTGCCATAGAAGTTGAGAGATTGAAGGAGCTGATGGAATATGATTTTGTTCACCTCAGTATGTCTCTTTGGATGCTCCTGTCGGTATGAAGAAGAAAGAGAAAAGTATGCGGCGGCGTATCGACCATCGTGAACTTAACCGTATCACTATCCGTAATCATTATCCATTTCTGCGTATCAATGATTGATTTGGTCTACCTTTGAAACTCCATATCAAATGACCTCATTTAGATTTAAAGGACTAAAGAAGCAACCACAAGAACTTCTAAGAAGGGGGATTACTAACCGAGAGGAACCTCCGGGAAGTATTTCAGCCGTATTCGTGAAGAAGAAGGAGGGTGAAGTGAAGTTGATGTGAAGTTTTTCCCTAAGATGATTCTGAAGCTGCCTTTGTACTCGTTATAATCATTATGAGTTGTAATGATGCCAATTGCATTGGCTAAAATAATCATGTTTTCGCAAGTATTTGGACAAACTGTCATAGTATGACATTGTGTTATGTTCAGAGACGAAAGAGAAACGTAGAGATTATGTTTGTATTAAGTTAGAATGACCCTTTGTTCTGGAAGAGTAAATTTGATTGGCGTTCAGAGACCGTAGTAGACAACACTATCATGTATCATGTAGAGACAGAGTTTCCCACAAAAGGACCAAGATTGAAGACAGTTATCGGAACTAGAAACCTTGTAGAAGAGTAGTAGGAGATGTTCGCGACAGGCGTTACCGTGGAAGAAGCATATAAGAAGAAGAGAGAAACTGAGAAAGGACTCGATTATATTTCATGCAGCACGTAGAGATTTCAGTTGGGCATCAGGACAATCAGATCGTAGGGGACGAACTATCCAACACATAACCTGGAGTCGACAGCAGCGGTGTTTACCTTAAAGCCTGGAAGACAGTGCTTGCAAGACAAACATGGTGGCGAACATAGAAGGAGAATGAAATTGAGTTGGCGAATTTCAAACTGTGCTAGAAGACCTGTCGAAGACACGCAGTCTTGCTTCTCTATTCATTTTAGTTGTACTAAGATGAATTGATAGCAGAAGCAGATTAGCAGATGGGAAGATGCACAGTGATCATGTCAGAGATTCACGTTACTACACCACAATTTCAAGAAGAGGTGCCGAAGGCTTGAGGGACTAGACTCAAGTTTATAATCCCTTCTCACCATATGATCAGCTGGACAAGCGTAGACAGACTACTCGGACTTGGAAGAAATTTTGAAATTTTGTATTTGAATAGACGAATTTTGAAATAAACCTTTGTGTTTGGATGAGTTGATTCTGTGAAGGATGAAGTTATTGATAATGTCATTCACTTCTGCTTAAACACTCAAGCTTCCGTTAACTGAGGATAAGATCCTTTGAATGATTTAGGTTCTCTATTAGTAATTCCGTTCTGTTTTCATTCTGCGTATATTGGATGATGGTTTTGTTATGCAAATTTTGACGAATTGTGGAAGGAACCTGGAGATTTATGATTAGGAATGGGCGGATTTTGAAGCAACCACTTATATTGGCTGAGTTGATTTCAGTGAGTGATGAAGGATTGACGCTATTAACGACGTACCTTAATTCTGATAGACATTCTAGGATTTCCGTTACTCTTACGAGTAGTTTCGTTCTCCTCTGGGTTATGTTGTTTGATTTTGATGACCTCTGAGACTGTAGAAGGACTAGGTAGATTAAGATAGGTTATTTTGTTCACGACTCGAGATAAAGTATGACCATCATGAGGGCATATTTATATGATGCTAGTATTATGACGCCTGATCAACGTGATAATACTTACATCATATAACGTGCACTTATTGTGGGCATAGGATATCTGGAGGAGTGCCTAGGAAGCTTGGATATCTGTCATCTTATCAGAATTATCAGTGGTTAGTAAAACTATAGATTTACTCTACTGATGCGTTTATTCTACCGTTATCATCAGGCGACTGGATACGTTTGAACATTTGACCGCAGTTGCTAAATTCTGTTCATCTGTTAAGGACTCATTGTAGAGCTTTCTGCCGTTTGAAGTTATCAACCAATCTGTTTTCTGTCAGTATGGATTCAATCGGTTACTATGAAGAAGTACATCTATGTTTCGACGCATGTATGTTCCGCGTTCGTTGGACCTGTTTTGCTATGATCCGCCATGGGTAGAATCTGAGAATTTTGTTATATGAGGATTAATAACTGTCTGTTTATGAGAATGTCTTTGGAAGAATTATTCACGACAAGTTAGCCCTTAGGCTCATTCTTATCCGTACGATTATCCTATCATTCTTATTATGCCTTCTGATATGTTCTGATACTCCGATACGCGCCTAGTGATCGTTAGTACGAATAGGTTCTCCACCTTTTCTTAGGAAACTCTTGATACGTTTGATGAATCGATTGGTGTTCTTTCTATTTCGGCAAATTCCTTTGTTCATTCAGAATCTGGTAGGAGTTGATTAAGTTCTATCGATCTCTTCGTAGGATTATGTGTTTCGTATGTCTCCTTGTAGGATTCCAACTATCATCTGTCATCTGTCATTTGTCATCTGCTACTCATTTGTCCCACATTCGTTGTATCTTTGTTGTCAAGACCGAGTCATGAGAAAGTATTTGGTTTGTGAAGATTCTTTTGGAAGAACCTCCCCGAGCGTGAGGATATTTGTGACGATCTTTTGTGATTTGCTACGTCTCCGTCTAACTTTGCGACCTCAATTTCAAGGACGAAAATTTTCTTCTAGAGGGGAAGAGTTGTAAAACCCAAAAATCCGTAATCTCGTTTTATTTGAAAATTTGAACTTAACCAAAGTTTAATTAATATGAAAAATTATATTAAAACTCTATGATATAAATATGTACATATTATCAGTTTTATCCTAAGTAAATAACCAAACTCTCCTAATATTAACCTAAACTATAAAAATTTAGCACACTCTTTATATTTTATTCATACTACACGTTTTCTCCTTGAGCTCTAGGAATCAAAATTTGAGGTCCCTCCATGTCACACGTCTAAAAGAAAATAAAATAAAAAGGATAAGCATAAATTGATGTAACCAAATATTGTACCAAAAATAAAAGATTTTGATTGCCCTTATCTCACGCCATACATATCAAGTAAATTATTAATTTTTCCCAAAATAACACACACGTTTTGCCAAAATTTCTATAAGTCGTTCCTCTCATTTCAATCCCATAATCTCGCCTAAATAAATGAAAAACTTTTGGCTGCCTTTCTGGAATCCCATTTATCCCATTTAGAATAAACACACCACCTTCATTCTCCCCCAAGAAAAACTCAAACACGCATATCATTGTACAACTCTTCATGATCACACGCACAAACCTAAACAAACTCCAACTTCATCTCATGCATGTGTATAACACTGTGTGACCTATTTTCACCACCTTTAAACCGTGTACAGCCCAAGTATTTCTCAGCAAATGTACAAGGGTCAAAGGCAAACATAACCCAGTTTAGTTAGGGACTGTGATCGTGTATACTTCGGTGTCCGATTCCTATTTGTGTTCGTGGGGACTCCAAGACTTGGCTGCTCCTGTTTTCATTTGAGGATTAAGGTTTTTGGTTCGCGATTATACTTGGGCTGTCCGGGTTCGATTAGGTTTTGGGTTCTTTGTAGTCTTGTTTCGCTCCCTATATCCGACCCAAAGGTATTTCCTTCGTGTTGTCCTTGTGTTTTGAATACGATATAGGAGATTTATATACACGTATGAAACAACTAAAACTAAGCTTTGTTCGTTTAAAACGACTATACGTATGAAACCTATTGTAAAAAATAAAAGATCTAACCTTTATCACACCAATATATATAATACGTATAAACTTAATATGTGTACCGATTATCTGATATGACGAGATATATAACATAAGAACAATTTATCCTCTATCACCCAACTGAGTACATGATATTAGAATAAGCTTAATGGAAAGAAATGAAACCAGTAAATGATACAGTAGAGAAATATATATGGCGTGTAAATCAAGAATGACAAGAATAAGAGAAAAGAATATGGTACAGTAGAGAGATGTATATGGTACAGTAGAGAGATATACATGAAATGATAAAACATGTAAGCTTATATGTATACGTAATTGATGTGTGAAACGAATCTTATCATCTCGATAATTTAGGTAATATGGATGGACATATATGTGTGCATGCTTGTTTGTGAGTTGGAGTGGTCATAAAACGTGGTACTGACTGAATGAAAAAGTGTCGAGAAGGTGTGGGTTATATTGGTAATACGAACATGTTTCTTTTAGTCTAAATTCCGTTAAGAGATGTTGATACAAATCGAAGTTCATTTTGATTTATTAAACGGTGTAATAGGTCTTAAATCTAAAGTTAACATGTTAAGCCTAGACTTTGGTAAATTACAATTTAGCCTTAATCTTTGGAAAAATGACACTTTAGACTCTAAATTATGATAAGTTGACACATTAAACCCTAAACTACGATATTAGTCATTTTTAACCTTTAAGTTTATTTAATTATCATTATAACCCTAAAAGTTACTAATTCGGAAAACTTACTAAATATGGAAAGTTACATAACATGGAAACTTACCAAATATGGAAACATGCTAATTTTGGAAACCTACTAAAAATTGAAAGTTACTAAAAACAGAAGGTTACTAAAATAGGAAAGTTACTAAAAATGGAAATAAGCCCTTAATAAGAACAACATCAATGAGTAAACAACTTATAAAACAAGTTATTAATAAGTACTACGATATCATGTGTAGATTCTGAAGAGGAGTATTTCCCATTCTGTGATCCTTTCCTTATTCAGCTTTTCAAGGTACAGATATTCTGACCTTATCTCTTAAGGTTTCTCATGATTCATGCATATCTTTTGATATTAGTTTTGATTATGATACCTTTGATCTGAGCCTTCCTAGTATGGCTTCCTTTGACTTATGCTTTATTTGAACTTTTGCTATGCACCCTTAGATTTGTGAACCTTTGACGTTTGAACTTTGATATGAACCTTTGCTTTGAACCTTTGATATGAACCTTTGACATTTGGACTTTGATTATGACTCTTTGATGACTTAGACATTTGACTTTGATATGATATGACATTTGAACCCTTCAGTTTGATACCCGAGCCAATTTGTTTCCTAGCCATGAAGGTAACATGGCCGTGTCATTGATGCACCAATGGCATGACTCTAGTGTGGTTGAGTGATGTTCCACACCGTCCCATTTTGATTATGATATGCGCACTTTATATTTGTTATGGCCAATATGATTTGTTCGGGGGCGTATGGATGCATCCTAGGTTCGATTTGTAATTGAGTGGATATGATATGATATGATATGATATGTTCGGCGACTGATGCATGGGTGCAATCCACGTCTTTCACATGTTCGGGAGCTGATCACTCCATTGGTTACTTGAGGACTCCCGTCCTATTACTTTTGGTATTTCGAGGTCACCCCTCCGAATACAATGGTTACTTATGCTATGAAGATATGATATGATATGATTTGTTTGGGCTCGGGTTTGATTACTGGTTTTTCATTACACTTTGATATTCATTTGATTATGCCTTCTGTATTCCCAATGCACCATATGATACTTTTCGTTCCTTATCTTTTGCTTCGTTTGTATATATCTGTTCACTGGGCTTTTTAAGCTCAGCCGCAATTCTTTTCCTGCGGCAGGTTTTAGTAGGAAGCTGGGTTATGAGTGGAGAGTACTTTGGACTTAGAAGACTATACTTTGATAGCTATTCTGGATTAGAGATGACTAGAAGTGATTACATTTTTAGACTTAGAATTTATTGTTGTTCTCATTTGTGACCTTGTATTTCAGATTTTCCCTTTGGAACCTTTGAAATTCATTTGTATTATTTAAGTCATATGCTTGTGTTTGCTCTGATATGTCACCATAACGTAATACTTCTACCCTTATCGGGTTGGGGTGTTACACATGTGGACCCCAGCAAGATCGAAGCGGTGAAGAATTGGGAAGCTCCTAAAACACCATCAGAAGTCCGCTCCTTCCTAGGACTGGCAGGTTACTATCGACGGTTCATCGCGAACTTCTCCAAGATTGCCAAACCCCTTACCGCATTTACTCAAAAGAACAAGAACTACGATTGGGGCGAAGCACAGGAGAGTGCCTTTCAGACATTGAAAGATAATCTGTGTAATGCACCAATCCTAGCCCTCCCGATGGACCCAAAGATTTCATAGTATACTGTGACGCGTCATGTCAAGGCCTTGGGTGCGTATTAATGCAAAGAGGTAAGGTGATTGCCTATGCCTCTCGACAACTGAAGGTTCATGAGAAGAACTACACCACCCATGACCTAGAGTTAGGCGTTGTAGTATTCGCTCTCAAGATATGGAGACATTACTTGTATGGGACGAAGAGTATCATCTATACTGATCACAAGAGTCTCCAACACATCTTCAATCAAAAAGAGTTGAATATGCGCCAGAAGAGATGGATTGAGCTCTTCAACGATTATGACTGCGAGATTCGCTACCACCCAGGTAAGGCGAACGTGGTAGCTGATGCTTTGAGTAGGAAGGAAAGACTCAAGCCAAGGAAAGTAAAAGCCATGAGTATAACTATACAGTCGAGTATCAAGGATAAGATAATAGCGGCTCAGAGAGAGGCATCTATGAATATGGATGCACCCACGGAGAAGATGCGAGGCTTAGATAAGCAACTAGAGAAAAAGGACGACGGTGGACTGTACTTTGTAGACCGAATTTGGGTACCGTTAACAGGTGACGTGAGAACCTTAGTCATGAACGAAGCACATACAACAAGGTACTCTGTTCATCCAGGGGCAGATAAGATGTATTATGATCTTAGAGACCTGTACTGGTGGCCGGGGATGAAGAAAGACATAGCTGTTTACGTTAGCAAGTGTCTAATTTGCTCTAAAGTAAAGGCTGAACATCAGAGACCATCTGGTTTATTACAGCAACCGGAGATTCTCGAGTGGAAGTGGGAAAGGATAACCATGGACTTCATTACAAAGTTGCCTAGGACTAGTAGTGGACACGATACGATCTGGGTTATCGTAGATAGGTTGACTAAGTCCTCACATTTCTTACCCATCCGAGAAGATTATTCGATGGACAAATTGGCTAGACTTTACAACAAGGAGATAGTGGCGAGGCATGGTGTACCTATATCAATCATATCTGATCGTGACAGTCGTTTCACGTCAAAATTTTGGCAATTATTGCAAAATTCCCTGGGAACACACTTAGAGATGAGTACGGCCTATCACCCACAGACCGATGGTCAGAGCGAGCGTACCATACAGACCTTAGAAGACATGCTCAGGGCGTGTGCCATAGATTTCGGTGGTAATTGGGATACCCATCTTCCATTAGCCGAGTTCTCCTATAACAACAGCTACCATACCAGCATAGATATGGCACCATTCAAAGCACTTTATGGGAGAAAATGTCTTTCACCTATTGGTTGGGCGGAAGCTGGAGAGAGTCAAATGATAGGACCTAAAATAGTGTTAGAGACCACTGAAAAGATCATTCAGATCAAGGATAGACTCAAGGTTGCTCGAGACCGTCAGAAGAGCTATGCCGACAACCGACGGAGACCCCTAGAATTCAATGTTGGTGATCATGTGTTACTCAAGGTGTCACCTTGGAAAGGTGTTGTACGTTTTGGAAAGAAGGGCAAGTTAGCGCCTAGATATGTAGGACCTTTTGAGATTACAGAAAGAATCGGTCCGGTAGCTTATCGACTAAGACTACCACAAGAGCTATGTGGCGTGCATGACACGTTTCACGTGTCAAACCTTAAGAAGTGTCTTGCTGATCAGACCTTACACATACCCTTGGAAGAGATTCGGATAGACCCTAAGTTGCACTTTGTAGAGAAACCAGTTGAGATTTTAGAGCGTGAGGTCAAGAAGCTGAAACGTAGCAAGATACCAATAGTTAAAGTCCGTTGGGACTCAAAGCGTGGACCCGAGTTTACTTGGGAACGTGAGGATCAGATGAGACAGAAGTACCCACACCAATTTGACAATGGTACTAGCTGAATTTTGAGGGCAAAATTCTATTAACGGGGGTAGACTGTAGCAACCGCGAATTTTCCAGGTCTTTACTTAACATTTAAAACTCAATATAATTTATTTTTGAAGTTACATATTTCTCTTGCGTATAACTTATAACTAAACTGCATGAATTGAGAGAACGATACCACACGCGTACCGACACCACATTAGTAATGGTTCAAATTTTAATTCATTTTTAGAGATCAATAAATTTTACTTGATGTCAGTTTTATATAAACGCTTCCAGAATTATATTTTTCACGTTTACGTGAAGCCGCGTTACCACAATTTAACCTCAACTAAACGAGACACGGGGTACACTCAATACACTATAAACTTTAAACCAAATAAACTACAACCACCCTCATCTTATCATGTGAGGTCTAGTTACTTTTCCTGATTCCCTCTTCTTCTACCTTCGATACACTCCACACAAAGAACAAGGAAACCTTTTTGACTAATTCTAATGGAGATATCAAGAGAACCTACTCCTCTTTTTCCCTAATCTCTTTCCCCTATTCCATCTACCCCACACGCAAACAATATTCCCTGCTATCCTCCATCACCATCAACATGTAAACTGTAGCTCCTTTTCTTGTATTCCCAGGTTACATCGAGACCCAAACCACTCCACAGGGGTCGAATCTTATTGAACTCGAGGCATAGAAAGAGGAGATAACCCAAAATAGTGAAACCCCATCTTTGGAATATCAAAAGTGGGTCAAGAGCTTGCCATGGATTGTCCCTTAAGAGCCTTGATTTCCAGGAGAAGCAAGTCACACCGGGAACTTCAAACTCACCTCAAACAAATCTCAGTCAAGTGTAATCAAGGAGAAGGAAGGGTGTGGCGAGCTTGGAATCAAGTGGGATTTTCCTGTGGTGACTCTTGAATCCAACCCACCATCGAATTCTTTGTAAGGTTTAAACTCAAACTTGTAACTTTTGTTTTTTTTAAAACTATCGAATGGTACATTGATTTGATGATTTTTGTTCCCTGTTAAACCTTATCGAATTGGTATCTATTCTTGAGATTTTTATGTTTTTTTTGGATTATCAGTATATGTGTCGAGTTATGTTGGTTGTGGTGTGGTTTAAAATGGTTTTTGGAACTAATGAGAATCATAAGAACACTACTTTGAAACTATCTATTGGCTCGGAACCATAATGATTATGCCGTTTGATGTGTTGTGTCGCATTGTTCATCCTTATAGTCGACTCAAATTGTTGTGGTGTCAAGATTTCTATAACTAGTATTGGACTTTAAGTCGGTTTGAGTTTCCCTAAACGTGCTACTGTGAAGGTTTGGTCTTCGCTCGAATGTTATGGGTTCTGATTTAGAGTCATGTTAGTCGAATTTTTTAGTCTCAAAAGGGTGCACCATTAGTGTTTGTGTTTATGTCTATAAGGCCACTCACAACAGTTAACTCAGCCTTAAATTTTAAGGCATGCCACGTCAGCTTTTTCACACCTAAACTTAACTCAGCTTTAACCCACACAACAATAACTCAGCTTTAACACACCTTAACTCACATTTATATCAAATATTTTTACACAAACTACCCTTAAAAGGGGGGCAAAGTGATTTTTTTTTTCTTTTTCTTATAAACAGTACCTTAACGCAGCGTTAAGGGGGTAACGCAGCCCTTAACGCTGCGTTAACGTGGAAGGCTCCCAAGGGTTAACGTGGGCTTAACTTGCGTTAAAGTGCAAAAATTGCTCCTTAAGGTTAACTTAACGCAACCATTGTGAATGGTCTAAGAGTTCAACCATCAAAATGGGTTTGTGGTCGAGTATAGAGAGGTCCATAGGTCTTGGTCCTTGCCATATTAGTTACTTGTGCTCATGGTTGTGGTTGTGCTCGTGGTTGGGTCGAGTAGTACTCGACTCAAGCACCTCCTAGATACTCAAGTGTAGGATGGTCGTGGCTTAAGATATAGTATGGCAGTCACGAACTTAGCTCAAAGATGTTGTTAACACTCATTTTCCTTGTTTCGAGTCCCCATTATATGACGTTAGCAACGCCCTCTTGGGTGCTTGATTCAACGAGACCACAACAATACCACTCTTGTACCATAAATCTCGGTCAAAGTCTCGTTCTCAAACCCGTTGGCACTCGCTAAAATTACTCAAGTTATGTACAATATAAACATTTCAATGATAGTAAAAAAAAAAACCATTTTTGTCTACGGATTTAGTTTCCAGCGAAAGGAAAAAAGAAAAAAAGAAAAACCAACTAAGTGTTGGGCTTATTTCACAAACAGAAATTTTGGACACTCTTTTGTGTGGGCCGAAGCCCATATGTGTGACTTGGGTCGCTATTGTTGTTGTTTCCCTTGTTCCTTAACAGGCCGCTGGCCATTAACATTAGGAGCCCAAGTCAAAGTATAAACCTCTAGCCCAGTTCACTGTGTTGCGTGGGCCACAACCCCTTTCCCCCTCCTCGACCCACCAATAACATCTATTATAACTCGACACTTTTGTTAATCTAATGGTCATTTAAAAGGCATGTCGACTACATATTAAGAAGAGCTTGACAAGAAGAAATGAATATCACAATTTGTCCTAACTATATAACGATTCAATGATTTATATATGATTTATGGATAACATTTAACATGACATGAGCTTTTAAAATAAGAACATTTCGATACACTCAAGCACACCACTTTTAAACGATATGTATACACATATATATATATATATATATACTAGTTGTCGAAGCCCGCCCGATGGGCGGGCATGCTTTGTAAGCCCGTTGGGCAGGGCATGACATATAATTATCATTGGCATATTTTACTATAGCGAAAGAAGGGTGGTAAAAATGGTTGAAAATTGTACATGTTGAAAGAAATGGTTGTACATAAAAACTTTTAGATTTCTGTAAATAAATTATTAGATATTAAGTGATCGAAGAAAAAATGAGCGCTAACATAATGGGACTATTTTTTGTTTGTGTTAAGAGGTAAAAATGTAGCGGATGAAATAGGCGAGTCAGATGATGACTTTGTGACGAATGTGGGGGAAAGAAGGAAAAAAATGGATGTGCATAATACAGGATCTGTTGAAGGTATGAAACATATTTAGTAACTTAATATTAACCCTAACCCACAAGTCTTGTTTGTAGATGCCTTGCCACTGGGTGGCTGGATTTGGTTTTGGACACCTTAGCTGGAGTTATGAACCATTTTCCAAACCTTAACTATAGCAAACCATTTTTCAGGATGAGATCAAACTGAAAAGTAGCTTAATATCATACATGATCTTCAGTATTTAATTGATTTTAGGTGCAACACATAGACATTAACAGGCGCTTGAGCTTTATGGTTGAAAATGTGTCGGTTGGGGGTAAAAATCTGAAGCTCTATGTAACAAAATATTGACAATAGACACATACCTCACATTCATGTTGTCCTGGTCTTTCTTATGGATATTCTCCTCTCATTTTCATTGTGGCAATAGCCAAAATCAATACTAAAATTGTGATAGCCGAAATATAAACATGGCCGATTTGACCCACTATAATATACAACCACATCAATGGCTGTTGATGAAGCGAAAAGTGTACCGCTTTTAAGGGGTCATTTAAGCCTTAAATCGTATTTATTTGATCAAATATTGCCCTAAATCGTTCCTTTTGTCATTTTAGGTACTTTTGAGGAGAAATCTGGAAAAGGAGGCATTTTGGACGTTTTTGGAGCATTAAAGTGAAGAAAACGGCAAAGTCTCAAAAATCGGCTAAAAGTTACTCTTGACGGCGTCAAGATTTACTCTAGACGGCGTCATGCCTTGGCAAGAAAAGTTGGATGTGAAATTTACTCATGACGGGCCAGTGAAAATAGCATGTGAATTCTGACGGCGTCACGCTTTAACTTGATCGAGGGCGTCACGGCTTAAATCATAAGGGGACGGCGTCACGTTCATTGTTAGACGGCGTCAAGCCTTGATAAGCCAGAATGGATTTTTGAAGAGCTAAAGAGGGACGGCGTCAAGAAGGTCATCCGGGAACCCTAAAAGCGGCGAGGTGACGGCGTCACACTCCATAAGGTGACGCCGTCAGATCCAAAAATCTATATATAGTTTTCTAATTTTTTGTCATTAGGGAGAGCTTAGTGTGTGGAATTTTGGGATAAAACCCTAAGACGATTTTAGCTACTTTTTCAGGGCTTTTTGCCTTGAGATCTTCCATGTTTCATTGAAAGATAAGTTATCAATTAATCATTCAATATGTCTATGTGTTGTTTGATTCTATCTTATTCTTGTCTTTTGTTTAACATGTTAGGCTAAATTTATCTTGTGTTTGCTTAGATCTAATGAAACCTAGCTATTGATTATTGGTTGTTAGTGTGTTATTAGTTGTATTGGATGATTGTTTATCTATGTTAGGCTTAAGAAAACTGGCTAACTTCCTATTCGGTAACTTGCTTGAACGTCTTAAGAAACATGAACCAAATGCGTACTAAAGGTTTTTATGGTTGTATTTAATGCACAAGCGAATTCTAGTGATCCCATGTTAGGAGCTTCCTAGCCGGCTCGACATAGGAGTGAAGTAGGAGCTTGTAGAGTTGGGGAAGTAAGTACGCCACCCCACGAATGGTATTAAGGAATACACCCGTCATCCACGCAACTAATACACACTAATTAACCGGTAAAAGATAGTTAGGGAGTAAGGAAATCTAAGTAAACACATTTCTCTACACATAAGTTTCTCACCACATTTTCATTTTTGTTATTTTATTTTATTTGCATTCGTAGTAATTTTGGGTTAGTTGACTAGCAACTAATTCCGCCCACTCCTTCAAACCCGAGATTTTACTTGCTTTCATAAAAACATAAAAAAGAATCTTCCTCAACCCTTAGACCTAATTAGAGTAGCCTTTCACACCTAACGAACACTATTCCCTGTGGAGAACGATCAATCCCCCGTACTTACCACTACACTATACTACATCGGTCAGGTACACTGCCTGGTGGGGTTGTAAGCCTCTTGAGATCCCTCGAGAGGTAAAACCTGTTGTAAGGTTACAAAACCACGCAATCAAGTTTTTGGCGCCGCTGCCGGGGAATAGTTATTGTTTAGGTTGAATTTTTATTTCTATTAGGTCTACTCACTAGATTCCTTTCTAGTGAGATTTTTATTTTATTTTTCTAGGTTTTCTTTAGTCTATCTATTTTCTTTGTGCTTTTGTTCGTAACAGATTTTCATTAACTATTCAGTTTGCCATTATGGAAAACGCGAATCCACCCCTTACACCTGGCGAAGTGGCTTTGTTGCGTAGCCAACTTGAGAATGAGATTAGTGAGCTCAGGGAGCTCAGTAGAATGATTGATATAGAGCTTGATTATGCCTTGAACAACTTAGGGACCGCCATATACTCAGATAATTACTTAGAACGTAATAATCTTACGGTTGATAAGTTGATTGAGAAAATTGAGGAAGTAAAGGTAGATCCTAGGTTGGATGATTGTTTCAATGAATACCCCACTAAGAAGGAGATTGCTTACTATAACAACCTAGTTGATAACCCTCGACCACCTTTTGTTAGAATTGACCCAAAGATTAAGAGAGGTGATCCCGGGAATGTGAAGATACCATGTATGATTGGGTACCAATACGTTGAGCATGCTTACATTGACTGTGAATCCCCAATCAACGTTATGTCCTCAGGCCTTTATAGCCAAATCATAAACACACCACTTGAGCCTAGGATGGACCCCAAGTGTCCAGGCGGAGTTTGCAACTTCGTTGGAAGGATTAAGGATATACATATCCTTGTTGGGAACTTTACCTTTATCACCAACTTCATGATTTTAGAAGATATGGCAAGTGTTGTTGACTGCCGCCTATCTCGCGTTGTGTTAGGTAAGCCATTTATCGAAGCATCCAATTTAAGGTATGACCGTTTGAAAGGCACGGTTCAGTTTTCTAATCACATAGATAGGATCACATATAAGATGCCTTATCGGGTTAATGAGTTTCGTTTTGTGCCTCGATTTGACATGGACAACATTGGTGCGATTGAGGACATCAATGAAGAGGATAAAGAAAAAGGCATGGACCATGTTTGGAATAAGAGAAGCCTTTATTATAAAGATTGCTTAAACCTTGGACCTAAATACAAAATTGATATGGAGGTTGTTAGGATGATTAGAGGGGCAATTGAGAAGCAAAACGGAAAAACGTAGACCCCGTAACTTTGAGTCTAGCTACAAGACTCGTTAATAAAGAAAAGCGCTTCTTGGGAGGCAACCCAAGCTTTATTTGCTTTATTTGCTTTGTGTGTTTATTTATTTGTTTGTTTGTTTTTATTTGTTTCCGTATGTGTGTTTAATTTTTATTATTATTGGTTCATGTTAAAAACTAATTTGTGAAAATGCTTTATGTTGTTTTTAACTTCGTCTTAACTACATATAAAGGTATTTTGCAAAAGATAAGTGTAAGGGAAATCTAAATCGGTTTATTAGAACACAAATTAACATGAATCGTAATAATAATAAATTAGCATACATATTAGTGTTTGTTTGAGTCAAATGCTTGTATCGAGTCATAATGATGTTTTGCAGGATTTCCAGGAAGTAAGGTAAAGGTTTTTCCAGAAATTTTCCGGAAACTAAAAATGAAAATTTTTGTCAGGTCATTTCTGACGGCGTCAGGGGTTATAACCTGACGGCGTCAGATTTAATTTCCAGAAATTTTTGAAAGTTTTGTTTTCATAAAAAGTTTTATTAAAATCTCCAACTTATAATCTCCAGGAATCTGCAAAATTATCATTCCACAAGCATTATATCCTTATATATAGATTTTTCCCGCCGATGTTATGCAGGTTTTCGTGTTTGTTTTCTCAGGTTTAACAGGTTATTTTGGACAAGGAGATGTTTTTGGAATCAAGCTTATGGCGATGCATTAGTCATGGAGCTTCAACATTCTCTTTGGAGGAAGATCTAACCGTGTAATTTCATTATCCACCGAGCGAATCAGGGGAGTATTTGATTTCATTCTTTTACTTTTTGCTTTTACATCTTATTATTTGAACATTGGGGACAATGTTCATCTTAAGTGTAAGGGGAGGGTAAAAGTACGATTTTAGAGAATACAATTGCGCTTGATTTTTGTTTGTTTGATGGTAGATGTGTAATAAAACTGAGAGAAATACTTGTTAAGGTAATTTTAGTGCCAAATTTAAAATTTTTTTACAACATATAGGAGTGAAACTTTAGTTCTAATAAGCGTCTCACGGATAGGAGTTATATAACTAGCACAAAAACCGTACCACTAAAAAATTTTCCACCCCAAATATGTGAGGTTCGCCCCTAGAATTGGTAGGAAAAGCATTTATGCTATGATGTGTGTACCGGTAGCACTTAGATTCTAGAACTTGCGTTAGGACCATTCCAAGGCCACAAGTGAGACTACATTCGTGTAGTTAGATTTACTACATGATAAGAGGCATTAGGATTAACCCATTGTTTTACACCTGTGTTTTTGTTATAATTACGTTGGCTACATTGGTCAAGTAATTCTCCCACACCCTTTGCGTTGTACTCATTTTTAGTACACGATACCCTAGTACACCCCTCAGAGCCTATCTTTTCGTTTCGACCTTTAAGCATTTTACTTAAAGGAAGAATTTGTTACACCCCACTAAAATGTACACCCAAATCGCCTTAGCCTACCTTGTATGCACTCATCTTTAGTGCATTATTGTTACAACATTTGTTTAAACCCAAGTTAATTATCTAATTGATTACATGGTTGCTAAGTCGAGTCATATCCTTGTACATATTGTTTTGGGACGATTGGGACTCATGGGTAAAGTACTAGTATAATGGAGTAATGGGGAAGAACAACATTATTACCCCCATATGTGCTAAATATTTTAAAAGTACTCCAAGTTTTTCGATTATCTTAATTCGAGTCATTAGAATAGTTATTTGTAAAGTTATGTAAAAATTCAAGTGTAAGGGGGATGCAATGCCCCTATGATGTATTATTTTGGATGGTAGGGCAAAAGTGTATGTCAAAAAAAAAAAAAAAAAAAAAAAAAAAAAAAAAAAAAAAAAAAAATCAAGAAAAATACAAAAAAATGAGAAAATGAAAAATAGAAAAAACATACGGACTACCATCCCGTTTTATTTTATGTTTATTTTATATTTTTGTTATTTTGTTTCTAGCTTAAGATCGAGTCTAGTCTTGGCTTAGCAACGTTGTATAGTACATGTAATTGATCAAGATTTTTAACTCGCCACCAGTAAAATATCCTTTATCCAACAAAACCGTGTCTTCCTTTTCCCTACACCTAACGTTATAACCCATTTAAAAGCCCTCTTTGATAGTTTATCTTAAGTGCTTACGCCTAGTGGAGGAGGTTTTTGATCCTTTCCCAAGCCTATGGTAATCTATTTGCTATGACAGGTAGTGAGAGATATTATCCGTTTTCATTTATGAGATTTATTTTGATGACACTTGAGAGATGTGAGTATCTAAACACTACTTGTGAGGTGCTAGTATGTAATCTCCGTGCTTATTATGATTGAAGTGGAACGATTATTTGTTGTAATTACTTTTATGTTAGCATTAAATGACCCCTAGCTTGTATTTTGATTAGAATAAAAGCGCATTTGCTTGAGGACAAGCAAATCTCAAGTGTAAGGGTATTTGATGAAGCGAAAAGTGTACCGCTTTTAAGGGGTCATTTAAGCCTTAAATCGTATTTATTTGATCAAATATTGCCCTAAATCGTTCCTTTTGTCATTTTAGGTACTTTTGAGGAGAAATCTGGAAAAGGAGGCATTTTGGACGTTTTTGGAGCATTAAAGTGAAGAAAACGGCAAAGTCTCAAAAATCGGCTAAAAGTTACTCTTGACGGCGTCAAGATTTACTCTAGACGGCGTCATGCCTTGGCAAGAAAAGTTGGATGTGAAATTTACTCATGACGGGCCAGTGAAAATAGCATGTGAATTCTGACGGCGTCACGCTTTAACTTGATCGAGGGCGTCACGGCTTAAATCATAAGGGGACGGCGTCACGTTCATTGTTAGACGGCGTCAAGCCTTGATAAGCCAGAATGGATTTTTGAAGAGCTAAAGAGGGACGGCGTCAAGAAGGTCATCCGGGAACCCTAAAAGCGGCGAGGTGACGGCGTCACACTCCATAAGGTGACGTCGTCAGATCCAAAAATCTATATATAGTTTTCTAATTTTTTGTCATTAGGGAGAGCTTAGTGTGTGGAATTTTGGGATAAAACCCTAAGACGATTTTAGCTACTTTTTCAGGGCTTTTTGCCTTGAGATCTTCCATGTTTCATTGAAAGATAAGTTATCAATTAATCATTCAATATGTCTATGTGTTGTTTGATTCTATCTTATTCTTGTCTTTTGTTTAACATGTTAGGCTAAATTTATCTTGTGTTTGCTTAGATCTAATGAAACCTAGCTATTGATTATTGGTTGTTAGTGTGTTATTAGTTGTATTGGATGATTGTTTATCTATGTTAGGCTTAAGAAAACTGGCTAACTTCCTATTCGGTAACTTGCTTGAACGTCTTAAGAAACATGAACCAAATGCGTACTAAAGGTTTTTATGGTTGTATTTAATGCACAAGCGAATTCTAGTGATCCCATGTTAGGAGCTTCCTAGCCGGCTCGACATAGGAGTGAAGTAGGAGCTTGTAGAGTTGGGGAAGTAAGTACGCCACCCCACGAATGGTATTAAGGAATACACCCGTCATCCACGCAACTAATACACACTAATTAACCGGTAAAAGATAGTTAGGGAGTAAGGAAATCTAAGTAAACACATTTCTCTACACATAAGTTTCTCACCACATTTTCATTTTTGTTATTTTATTTTATTTGCATCCGTAGTAATTTTGGGTTAGTTGACTAGCAACTAATTCCGCCCACTCCTTCAAACCCGAGATTTTACTTGCTTTCATAAAAACATAAAAAAGAATCTTCCTCAACCCTTAGACCTAATTAGAGTAGCCTTTCATACCTAACGAACACTATTCCCTGTGGAGAACGATCAATCCCCCGTACTTACCACTACACTATACTACATCGGTCAGGTACACTGCCTGGTGGGGTTGTAAGCCTCTTGAGATCCCTCGAGAGGTAAAACCTGTTGTAAGGTTACAAAACCACGCAATCAGTTGTCGACAATGTCATTACATAATTGGACTTCACGAGAAAATTTACATCTTATAACTTACTGACTATATAGAGTAAAAAATACAATCAACCTTGTTCATTACATAAGCAGATATTTAAGCAACGGACTATCTTATTATGTGGTGGTTATAATCACTCCAAACGCACATCCAAACATTATCCTGTGTTATCGAGTACTAATAAGAAAGAAAACTTACTGCCCAATAATGCTTATTAGTGATGTCCCACCCGCCACGATACTTTTTGAATCGGTTGAGAATATCAGGCCTCTTAATCCTCGACCCCGCCAACACAACTGTTTCAACGCATTTCGCAACTTGTTTGCATGTATTACCTTTTTTTGAAAAGTTGTTTGCATGTATTACCTTAACTTTCATTTCATCACCTAACAGCCGAATGAGTTTCGAGTTCTAATAATTTTTATCAATGACTAATTGAACAATCGATGTACCAAGAAGACAACAGATAACTTTCTGGTTTAACTAAAGAATATATAATTATAAGGCACGATAATGACCGAGACTTCTCATTAACAGTGGAAATATAGGATGCCCTCATAGTATGACTTTAATGACCTGTGTGTATGGTATTTATTACAAACTTCCTATTACGTAAAGACTGACACTATGTATAAAGACCGTTACTTTCTGTGTCTAACAAAGTTCAGAAAACTTGAAGTTACAAAAATATTGCTCGATTATGATTAAATAACGACAAAAACCTTCAAATCTATGTTATCTACATAATGCTTAACAGGTACACAATAATGCTTAACATGTGCACATAATGCTATTGAAATAAAGGTTGATGAGCTTGGTCAAGAGTAAAGGATGCGATGAAACAGGAATGGTGGGGCAGTTCTCACTCTAAAGTAGGATGTATGCAAAAACCCTATGCTAGAACTGAATGAACTGACTAATCATCAACATTACATGGTTTACAGACATAATGAATAGCAGTAAAGCACAAACCTACAAATGTCAAATTTTTAAATTTAGGAATTAAACAATGAATATTTAGTTTTTGAATACTGTACAATTAGTTCAAGAATGATCAGTTTCATAACACCAGCAACAAAACTGAGTATTTTAATATAAAATATTTTGAAATTCAGATCAATGCACTTACATCAAATGGTACGGTGACTCGTGCCCGTAAGGTCATTCTACAGATGCATTAAGTTTTAAATTTGGTTGAATGAGTCCGTCTTGATCACTCTACCCGTATTCCGCGCTCAAGATATGCCCTTGTAGTTTCTTTATCCAATTTCCACGGACCTTTATAAGAACAACAACATGATACTTACCATCTAAAGGGTTAAGGGCTAGATGAGACATTATATGGGTGCCATTGCAACCAAGACAATTCTCTAACTTGAAGGAACACCAAACTCAAGGCATTGTATCGTAAAGCTACATAAAAAAATGAATACGTAAATATTAGCAAAAATGTGAGAGGAATGTTGTCATAAAAAACATTGAGGGATGTTATAAACAGACAAAAAGTGTTTTGGGCCAACACCGACCACCCCATTTTGAACAAAATAAAGGTTGAATTTTCGTATGTTAACTGCACCGAGATTCTCAAGAACGCGACCTGCTACACCATCCTCACAAAGCAAACCAAGAAGTAATTGCTCTTATCCAATATAATTATGACCTCAAACATCAAGCAGTGGTGTTAATTAAGTTATCACTCTATTTATTGGTTCACCGACATACATAGTGTTTGGACAAGGGGTTACCTAGCTGTCGGGCCTCCTCTAGTGATAGTTCAAGTACGCACTTTGCACGAGGAGTGAATGGAATCTCAATAGCAACAAATCCACTACCTCTACCAATGATTTTCTCTACCTCAATACGTGCATCTTTCAAATTAATTCCCATTGACTTGAATACCTTTGCTGCAATACTAATATCAAATTACAATACTAATGCAACAATGTCTCACACACCCTGATAACCATTCAATTTTTTATCCAAATTACTCAAGGTTAAAGACCCATTATACTAAGCGGGTGTTTTGGATTGCTTACTTTTTTCTCTTTTCATGCTTATCTTTATTTCAAAATGTTCATTTGAGATATAACAAAAATTAATATCTTACCATCATATTGGTATCTATAATTACCAAAATGGTCATACCTACAGAAGATCACAAAGATGAAGCAGCTTAAGCTTACTGTGTCACAGCTGGAGCTGGGCCTGGGTAAGATCGAGTTCCAAGCATATGAAAGTCGCTGGAAAATCAAGCTGATAAAGAAAATCAAGATTCAAACATCCAGGTGATGTTGGAAAAGCAAGTTGTAAAAAAGAAAACCGAGTAACAATCTTACACGAGTCACTGGAAAAGCGTGCCAAGAAAGATCGTCGAGTAAAGGAAGCAAGCTTTTAAAAAATATCACATTAGTACGCTGGTGCCATAGCATTTCAATCTGCAATTACCGTTTGCACTTGTCAATGGGGGCCCGAGGGAGGCAAGGGGTAAAGGAGAGTATACCTTATCTTGCATAGCAGAAGTAGAAGGCAAATCAGAAACAGAAGCAGAATTGGAAGTGGTACATTGGTTGCTAAATTCCCCTTACTTCTGGTATGAAACCAATAACAACTTCTTGACGTAGCACTCTTTTTGGGTCGAAAAGTCGCTTGGTTTCTGCATATAAGCATCACTGTAATCAAGCACACATATAGGCTTGATAAGCTTACAAAATTGACAATTTTAAAAATAGTGTCCGGGTTTGGACGTTTCAGGATCGATTATTAAATCTGATGATTACGGTTCAATATAACATATATGTTGTTTTGAGGCAGTTTGGGATTGCGCATTGAAATTGGTTATCAGGTGATATGTGAGTTAAATAAGCAGTTTATAATTCGCAACTCCAAACAGCTAATTTGAAAAGACAACGACTGCTTTTAGTAAGCAGTCCTAAACACCCCTTTTTCATCTCCAAGTGTGTGACCCATTCATAAATGCAAGCAAAACAAATAAGTATGAAATTACCTCGACCACTGATACGCTACTTAGGTGTAACGAACTACCGCACCACAATTCCATAAGGCCTGCATTCCAGAACATGATGCTGATTTAAAGTAGTATCAAAATTCATGATTTGAAAACAATATAAACAACAATATTTACCTTCACATTAAGCAGAGAAGCAACTTAAAAAATAACGCAATATGTCAAAGTATATCCATATCGAATGCATCAGCGAATATTTTCTATAAGCGAAGAACAACTTACTGATTTTTTGTTTGTTTACTTTCGACTCCTTATGCTTCAAACCGACCCATTTCGGCCCCCAGTTCAGGCCCCAAACGCACCCATTTCAGTCCTATTCCAGCATCCAAACGCACCCACTTCAGACCCCAATTCAGCACCCAAATGCCCTGATTTCAGCCCCAAAACCCACCCAATTCAGCCCCCATTTCATCACTCAAACCCACCCATTTTTAAAGCTTGTATCGGCCTCACATTAGCTTCACCCATTCTAAAAGCTTCCTGTTGGCATGAGCAGACACATAAAACAGCACCACCCCATGTTTAACAGAATGACACATATATTTTTGATCTTTGGTTTGATGTTACCTGATAATGTCTCCTTTTAGAGTATTTGTTTGAGAACACAGAGGCTGATTTCGTCAATCCCACATAGGGAGACTATCGGCGGCTCCACATGTGACTATATCTCGTCAATCACGATTGTTTGAAGGAACGAATTCACTTCTATTTGATCCGGTATATCTCAGTCCCACCTTGAACATTCTTTTCCTAGGTCCAGCCCTGCTGCAACAGCTCCTATTCTTCCAAGGATCTGTAATTTTAAAAAGATGTTGTATAAATGTCATCTGTTTTTCAGGTATGAAATGATTCTTTTACTCTTTTGGATTATTAAATTCACATCAACTGCGTGGATATATGTGTTTTCTGACTTCTTGATGTTACTGATGTTTGAAATGTAACTTACTATAGATCAACCGGAAACAATAAACATGGTAAAGCGAGTTTGCAGGATGGAGGAAGCAATATAAGCATGGTTAAGGAAGTAGAAAACAAATATGCAGTGATGTAATCATCTAGACAACTTGATGTTATTCACCACCTATATATCCAATGACCTGTTAGTCATAAAACTAATCTTCTAAATAATATACAAAGAGTTTTAGACTTTCAAAATGAATTAACATATTTACTTCTGGTAATTATGTGTCTGCCCCTTCCAGTGATGGAAGTGCTAGAGCGGGCCTGGTCTGACGCTAGAAAAAATTGTAATAAAATCAATCATCTTGAACCATGACCCTAGAAAAAATTGTATATTTAATGCATTCACTTCGACCTCACCAGCTTGAAACTATATGATAGAACACGAGTGTGATGACAATCTAAAGAACTTATGGGCTACACGATTTCAACCATTATATTGTCGTATTGAATTCCATACGGTGCTTTGAGGATGTGAGATTCTTGGAAATGGGTGCTATAGATGTGAGATCAACTAAATTCTAGAGCCAATAATGAGGTGATAGAGATGGCAACTCGTGTTGAGTCGAATACTCCTTGGTTGAGCCATGTTGGGACCATTTGTATGCATTGTATAGCCAAGGCCACTGAAATCTGGCTCGCTTGAACCACATGAATTGTTTGACAGAAGAGAGAGAGCACGATGAAGTTCAAGACTGGAATCTGCAATAACATAAAATCCCATTAATAAATCAGTTAACCTTGCATGCATTGTCAGTTTCGACCCAATTACTTATGAACGGGTCATATCAGATTAAATTTTCATCTCAAATGGGTCAAACGATTAGAAATTTTTAAAAAGTAGTTTAGAAGGAAACGGGTTCTAGGTCATTCAAATGTATAAAATATCCGTTTTATTTTCTAAAACATTCTATATCGAAGTTTATATGTTGATATATGATATGGAATGCTCACCATTCATATAACGTAGCTGGGTGATCACCTGTTCAAATTGTAGCTGGGTGAACATCTGTTTGAATTGTTTCTAACTATATATCCAAACACCCTTATTCATTTATAGATAGGTTATATTTAGATTGCAACAAACATTTTAAGCAACTATGAAGTCGAGTGTCCATTTTATTTTACTGGAAATGCGTCTTTCGGACGGAAGATATAAGTTCCAGAGGCCTGCAAAAAATAGTAACATTGAGGCATTTAGAATGCCATGTATCTCATATTTTTGGCGTTGTGCAAATTTTGTAAGATGTAATTTATATAAACATATATAAGTCATGCTACGCAACTATAACCTCCTCAAATGGAGCTTCCATATTATTCTGAGCAGCAATAAAGAATCCTATAGCACCTTCATACCAGTACTACCTAAATTAAACCCGTGCCTATCCACTTATCATTAAGCATGTTTCTCATTGACCTCAAAAGAGCCACGTCAGCCCCAAACAATCTTAAAACTGCAGTTTTCAGTTGCCCTTAAAACGACCCAAACACCTATTAAAACTGCAGTTTAGGATGCCTTGACAATATACGGTCCCAAAAATTGTTAAAAAAAACATTGTAACTGAAGTTATAAGAAGACTCCAACTATTTGTACAACCAAAAATACAAAGACGATATCTTTGGAAATAGGTTAATCTGCTTATGACGTTTTGATTAGGTAACAACAGATTTTGAGAGTAAAATGAACATTCCGAATGATCATGTTACAAACTCTTTTATGATTATTTCAAATAGTACAAAAGTTTTCATAAGCAATCCCAAAAACCATACTTTCCTAATTTTAACCCCCAAAGCCTGTTGGTTTATGTTCAATAATCAACTATATGAACAGAATCTTACATGTTTATCAGTTGCCAAATGATCAAAATGAAGATGATTGCTTCTCGAAATCGCCCCCTTTTCGCAGAAAATGTATTTTAATAAGAAAACAATTTCGGTATGCAATGTATCTTACCTTGCCATCATATTCTCTTCAATTTCAGCCGCGTGGCAGGGCTCCCATCTAAAAGAGTGCTCTCGAGCTTCAAATCAGTTACATTGAGAGGACAAAGTATCACTATGGAGAAAAATATAATCAAGAAATTAATAATGATGAAAAGATGTTATTTTACAATCAGCATAAGATCTTAAACTATTATCAAGATGTATCGAGCTACACTTTTTTGTGGCTCGAATAATGTTCATCATTATTATCTAAAAAATCAGCTAGATCATCCTTATAAGCTAAACCTAAACACCTTAACTCACGAATTACGCTAAGTAAAAACTTAGATATGCTAACTTATAGGGGCCATGTACGACTACTAAAAGCACCGTTAGTTGCATACCCAATTAGAAACACAGAACCATCATTCACTTGAAGAGAACCGTTAGTGATACAAAAATAACCTGAATCAACATAAGTAAATGGATGGAAACCTGCAACCATGGAAACTGCAACCTAGGTATAACAGGAAATTAAGTGACGCCTAAGATGATAATATACCTCAACTACAGAATCCCAATAAATAAGCTCTAAATTCTTAATACATATAATTAAATACAGTTGATGATATCAATATAATTAAATTATTGGAGATGTATACCATGCATGTCGAACTTCTTCTAAACAGCATCAAGATGATCATTATCATCACTTAGCAGAGGATGATAATCACAACACTAAAAACCTAAAAAAAACCAAAAAACAACATCACTATAAAAAAACGAATGAAGCGCATTAGGGTTTTTTGTGAGAGGAGGGAAGAAGAATGTCGGGGTGTTATGTTTATCGTGTATTATTTTTGATGGGCTTAGGGTTCTTTTTTAGTCAATTTCCAATTGCACAATTTATAGATTAGAAGTTGCAAAGCATATCCCAAATAATGTGGTGGTTCAGTGGTTAACATATATGTTAATCATTCAAACACGTCAAGTTCGAGCCCATGCATCGACTATATTTTTTTAATAAAATTAATCCGAAATTATGTATTAAATACTTGCTTACGTGGCATAGTTTACGATTATGTGGCATTTTTATGATTATGTGGCATTGAGGTGGCATTTATGTGGCATTATCTACGTGTAACGCCTCCTGTTATATATAATGTATATATATATATATATATATATATATATATATATATATATATATATATATATATATATATATATATATATATATATATATATATATATATAGGATCCGGTTCCATTGAGAAGGTTTTTATTTTGAGAAGATTGAGAAATCTTCGTTTGAACAAATTGATTCATGTTTTTGATTTGATTCACAAGTAAAACATCATTTTATGGTGAATCAAATCTATAAATTACAAATTTGATTCACAAATCATTGTTAAAATCAAGTTATGATGATGATTCATTAAATTTGTACAGATGATTCAGTATTCTACATATATCGCAAAATCGAGAGATTTTTAACATTGATTCAAATTTTTTTTTACACATTTTGAATTTTAATCACATTAAAATGAGTTTTACGCTTGAAAAACATGAATCAAAGTTAAAAATCTATCGTTTTTGAAAACCTTCTCAATCTTCTCAAAATAAAAACCTTCTCAATCGATCCAGATTCTATATATATATATATATATATATATATATATAATATATATATATATATATATATATATTTTATATATATATATATATATATATATATATATACGAACAAATATTTAAGTTGTAAATCATAAACTAGCTAAATGTTTTTCATAACTTACAATTTGAAACGGTCATGTCCAAAACTTATATAAGTCAAGTAAATGAGAAACGAACATTTCTTGTAAACTTCAACTATTAAAACAACATGTTCGCGCAAACACAATTTATAATTCACCATATATTCGTAGAACCTTTTCGACTTCACATTTTTTTCCACAAAGACTATATGTTTATATATGTTTATATATGAAAGTATACATACACACGTTCATTCACTTAAACGCCAACATTCCTATATGTCGTTCACGTTGACATTTTATAGTCATTATCTTTCGTGCGTAGTTTTCCGATCTCTGTAAAATTCGAAGGTTTACTAGTCTTAATCTTTTACACGTTTGTACACTCCAATGAGCCAATATCTACAAATACTAAAAACATTGTTTCAACTTAAATGCTGCCACACCAGCAACACCAACATGAACTCTTTAAAACATTTGGAATTCATGAATTTGAACTGTGAACTAAAAATAAACCTTACTAATCTAGGTCGCGTGTCGGTGCCATACACTATTGTTACTTGATTTATTCACTTTGGACGACTATTTCTGAGGTGAGTTCTCGTAGCCCCTTTTTCATTATATTTTCCTTGGGGGAAAATGGTACTCAAATGATATTTTGACTGTTTTCATGCTGTGATACATTGTTTTCATGTTTTTGGACATATATGTGTGATGATGCGATTATGTGCTACAAATTATTTTGACTGTGTGTACATGAATGCGCAACTGTTAACTCTCTTTGAGAGCTGAAACATTATGATAAATCTATCGGGGTAGCTCCCCTCTGTGTGTACTGTTTATGGTTGTGACATTGTGATAGGTTCAGTTGGCGCGACACCATTTTGTTTGGATAACATGTTCATAACTTGCATTCATTTGCACTAATGTCCTTCACCATTATTCACAGCTTCGTGGTTTAACATTTCAAACCTACGAGCTCACCAACATTATGTTGTCATTTTCGAGTATCCATTTTCAGGTGTTAAGAATGAAGGTACTATAGAAGGTTGAGTATTGGCCCGACTTAGCGAGACTTAGACAAGACTCTTCCGGGTTATAACTCGTGAAGCTGCATTTGGTTATTGCTTAGTGATGTTGTTTAGCTCTGAAACTCGTGATAATTTGGATATTTGTACTCATCCCAGTTGCGGGAGTTGTGACTTTTATGTGTTCTATGTATTACATTTAGTATTTCTCTATTGTGACACCTTGTGTTCTTGACAATGAGGTCATACCCCGTAAATGCCATTTCGCTGCGCCGTTTTTGGGGTGTGACATGGGCCAAGCAAAAAATTGGGGAGGTAATTTGCACACCAAATAAATTGATGGAGACACCACAGTATTACACCCCTAATGCATATGTTACAACATACCATGTGCATAATTGTGTTGTCCCCATTAATTTATTTGGTGTGCAAATCACCTCTCTAAAAATTGAGGTGTACCAATTTTTAGCCGGGTATTGGCCAGATATACCCGTGTTTAGCCGGGTCTTCGCCGGAAATAGCTGGATTTAACCGGATATAGTCGGGTCTTGGTCGGTGATGCGCGTGATGTGTCGTTGCGGTTTAGCAGTTTTAATGCCTACTCAAGTTTTAAATTTATATTTAGCCGACTTATCAATAACACACACACTTAACGAGCAGTGTACCCGGTCAGTATGAATATAATGGTAAGTAGAGTGTCGATCACTAAGAGTGGAACGTATTATCTCGTTATTCTAATCAGTATTTTAATATCCTAACGCAAGGGGGTTTCAGCCTGAGAGACTGGCACGATTTGTTTGCAATTAAATAATAAATAAACCAATAGGCACGAATCAGCAAGTAGCACACACGTACACAGATAAATACTCGAGACAATAAGAGGGCTGTCCTTATGATTAAGTAGATTGTCACTTGTTTTATTGATAGCTTTATATGAAGTGTATGTAGTTAACCCTTTCTCGTTGGTCCTATTCTTATCGGCGAGTAAACCCTTAATGATTACTTATGTCTAAAAGTTATTCCTAAGTGATCAATTTAGTAATAACCGTGGGAGCCACATTATTTTCCGCAGTCAAATGCCCGCAAGCCACTAATAAACACAGAGGTTATCAATGCACTAATAAGTAGTAACCAAAGACATCAACATATAAACTTTAATTGATGGGAAAGCAAGTATTAAAGGGAGTGCAATCTTTCGTTGTCACATTACACAAGCCACCAATCCTGATGAATTAAAGTTTGCTAACACAATAAAACAAAACTACTTAATGAATTAAACACATGCAGCACCTTCTTACAGCTCTTGTATCTTCGTTTGGTGTGTCTTGTGCTGCCTCCTTGACTGAATTCGTCCTAGGGTTTTGCTGGTTCGGTCTTCGATACTATGATATTGCACCCGAAATTCGTCTGGCCTTGGGGTATTTATAGTTTCTGTTTGAGGGAAGATGCGGCGCATCTAGTAAGTAGATGCGGCGCATTGACTTAACTTCGCGTGGGGTCCAAGATTATAATATTCAGGAATATTCGTACACCGCCAGAAGATGCGGCGTAACTCCATGATTAGATGCGGCGCATGTCCTCTTGTATCTTGGATCGTATCTGGTGATATCTTAATAGAGATGCGCCGTATGTAATGAGTGAGATGCGGCGCATCTGGAGCAGATTAGTCTTGATCTTCTTCATTTCAGTAGACTCTTAACTTCTTGCATGTTTTGCTCCATAATCAGTCCAAAATCGCTAAGTTTCACCAAATGCTTGTTTTTACCTGAGAATTACAAAAGTAAACGATTAAGTATCAATCCTCATACATAATATAGTAAAACAAGTCAAATTAATAGGATAAATGATAGTAATAAAATGTACTTATTTGAGTTCATCAAATATCCCCCCACTTGAACTTTACTTGTCCCCAAGTAAACCTTAGAATTTCTCTTATGAAAATGTATCCTAAAAGATGTTAGGATTTATTTTTATATCAAGCATGTATTCGTTTATTTCATAATCACACAACTAAACACTTAACGAATTAGAAGTAAAATAAAATAATCTGATAAAAGCAAATCTAATCGTTTAACTGTCCAGTCGTGACGAATATTCTATCATAAGCTTGGCAAGTATACACATCTCCTCCACTAAAGCTAAGGAATAACAAGTCTAAAGCGGTAAAAAGGGTTTTTAGGCTTAAGGGTTAATTATTCTTGATCACTATCGATCTCAAATTCCAGAAAAGGCGACAAAATCACAAATACATGATCGAATCCACGAACACGATACTTGCAATTGCTCAAATCCTTAACTCGAATAGGCTAAAGATAGGTCCAAACTTCACCAATAATAATATATCAAAAAGGGCGACAAAATCATAAATACATAGCCGAATCCACGACTACGATACTTAAGATTGCTCAAATCCCTAATCTCAATAAATTAAAGGTTTGGTTGGATAAAGAATAATAAAGGGCATGGATAACATTTGGGATATAAATTGGTGTAAAATGAAAAATAAACAAAACAAATAAATTAAAATCCTAAGTGTGGTTAATCACTATCCCAACCATCCCATGAATAAGACTCATATCATTGAATAACTCACGCTTTAACACTTGAAACACACGCTTTAGGTAGACACGAATTATACTCAACAAGATCTTAATCAAAGAATAAACCTTAATTGGCGTTCCCATAACTTCCAATTCCCATTCAATCCATAGATATAATATATAACAAATAGTGGTGATATCGACCACTTACATAACTTTACATAAGTTGGTTAAAACAAACTTCCAACTTTTCTTTCTTTCTTTTTCTTTTCTTATTTTTTTTCGATTTTTTTTTTTTTTTTTTTTTTTTTTTTTTTTTTTTTTTTTTTAACATCACATAGATGTGGATGTGTAAAATTTCACCACATCACTATAATGATAATTCTGGATAATTTTTCCATACTTTTCATACTTCAGAAATAACGGTAATAGTGAAAGTAGTAAACACACGAAAAATAAACTTAAAAATATACAATATTTACTTTCACTCCAATTGCATTGTGCAATTTCCCGACCTAACCAAAGATAATGAATTACGCACGCGAACACAGGTAATGTAAGGAAACACACTTTGCCTATAGCAATTAACCAACCACGGATTCTAATCTACAGGGTAGGCTAAGGTGTAAGGGTGTAACGAAACATTTTAAACATAGGTGTAAGAAACGAAAGGAATGGCTCTGAGTGTTTTTCTAGGGGTATCTTACTCTAAAAATGAGAGTAACAAAAGGGTTTATACGGGGGTTAACTAACCAGTGTAGTTAGTTAATAACACATAACATATAATAGGCTATTTTGGGTGTAATCCTAGAATTTTACCAATTTAGACAAGTCATTCAAATTATATAAATAATACTCATTATGGTGGTCTCGAATAGTATACAAGCCAAGTTCTAAAGTTTACAAGTCACCGGCACACTCATAGATTTGTGAATTTTGATAAGTTCACAATTTTTGAAAATAACGTCATGTGTGCAGCTATGCAACTTAGATCTTAAACAAAAACATGCTAAAAATTTTTAAATTTTAATATATTAAGCACATTTTAAGCATACTTTTTGAAAAAGTTTAGGACAAGTAATTGTTAAGTGTTCTAATTCTCCAATCCCCCCACTTAAGTTAAACAACGTCCTCGTTGTTTGTATAAAAGGTTAAAAACTGGAAAATAAAAGAATTAGAACAGGAAAACTCCCCTGAGATTTGCTCGGTATGATCCTCCATTTGATAAGAGCAAAAATCATCTTTCTTGTGGATTAGAACGTTTAAGCTTCATACTTGATGTATCCACAGGAAATCCAGGAAACTATAATACACCAATGCTTCAAAACACACCTAAGATAAGAAAGGTTCAAACTTGCATAATACATTAGTAGTTAGGAAAAAATAAAACTTAAAAATTAAAACTGAAAATCATCAGGTCAGTCGATGCGCCGTATCTTATGGAAGAAGATACGCCGTATCGAGCCTGGAATTAATACGGATCAGAATAAAGATGCGCCGCATCCTTAACCAGGGATGCGCCGCATTAAAATAAACTGATAAATAGTTTTAAAGTCGAAAATAAAAATGCAGAAAAATAAAATAAGATATGACCATAGCAGGAGATGCGTCGCATCTCAGAATTGAGATGCGCCGTATCCTCTGCGGGCCTGACTGACTCAATACAAAATCAGAAAATAAAATAAAAGATAAGCATGGGTTGCCTCCCACGAAGCGCTTGTTTTTGTTCGAGTCACGAGCCTGACTCCACCCTTATTTGCTGTGTAATAGGGTGTTGTTCCCCTCACTTGGGATCAAGTGCGGGTGATAATAGCAATAAACACAAAAAGAGTGTAAATTTGCTAGTAAAGATGGAAGAAATAAATAAAGATCATACCTTGGCAATATATTTACATCTTTCCTATTCTTACCCGGTTTGGTTGATAAATTGGATGACTTGACCACTTCATCTGAAAGAGTAGTATGTTGAGGAAAAATGAGTCTCCTTTCTTCTTGGTTAGTTTCTTTGGTAGTAAGGCGTCCCTTGACTTCCGCAGAAGATGAGAAAGGGTCTTTAGCAAGTAAAAGTTCGAGTTCCTCTATAACCTTCATAAGGTCGAAATCATCATCTTCATCAATCATAGCAATGTTTAAGAGCTCATCACCAAATTCTTCCTTGAGCTCCACCAAATACGGGTTGATCACAGGTGCTTCAATAGGTAGTGTAATAGATTTCACCTCATCATCTTTTTGTTTTGCAACCTGTTTAGGAAAACTAGCAAGATTATTAGTAACGGGATTAACAATATTAAATAAATTTGTACCACTTTGTGTTGTAAGTGACTCCAATCCATCTTGTGAATCTTCATCTTCAACTAGTGGTCTTGCAATTTCAGCATCGTCCCGAATTTCATCCTTAAATAGGTAATCCCAGATTTCTTCAAAATCCTTCGTTGGTTCAAAATCTGGTTGAGGTATGTCATTATAAACAATGGCGTCAAATGGTTCGAAATCAAAATTAGAATGCTTTTCATCTTCATCCGATGGATTGCCTAATGGTAGTAATACGATTGCAGAATATTCTTCAACGTAAGGTTCCGTATACACATCATCTTGTGCAATCTCCGGAGAAAAAGTACTATCAAGAACAATTGCCGGAATTGGTTTCACGGTATATGAATCTTCTTCATCATCATTTGACATACACCAAGTGTGTTGAAACGGCAATTTGTTTCTTTCTTTCTTTGACTTTTCTTGTCCTAAAATCAAGTATTCTTCCATAGTGATTTCTTTCGTCTCAATGATTTGTGCACCATATCTTGCTCTTTTCCAATCATACATCTGATTATTGCTCAAGGCTCTTTCCTCTATAAGCTTGATATATTCTTCCATTGTAATATCCGGATCGTCCATCTTCCTGAAATAAAACTTACTCGTGCAAAAGAAGAGTGAAACGATCAAAGTAAAATAAAAGCTTCTGATATCTGCTGTTGATGCGCCGTATCCTAAAAGTTGGATACACCGTATCTTATAATCGTTAAAATTTAATCAGACTTTATCCAGAAAATAGATACGCCGCTTAGAATTTATGAATGCGCCGTATCGAATTAATTAATCAAAAATCGATATTTATTTAAAATTAAATACGTCGTATTAACGAAAGTTAATGCGCCGTATTTTCGTTACGTTTAAAAATACAAGATTTTTGATTCAGATGATACGCCGTATCGACAGAGATCGATACGCCGTATCTGTTTAATAATTCGCAAACTGTTTTTAATTAAAATAATAGATACGCCGTATCTGCTAAAGCAAATGCGTCGTATCGCGTTAACGTTTTTAAAAAATTTTTTTATCAAAAACAGATACGCCGTATCTTGGGGAAAAGATGCGTCGTATCACTTTATCGCTTAGAAAAAATTTTCTTATTAAAAACAGATACGCCGTATCTTGGGGAAAAGATGCGTCGTATCGAATTAATTAAACGCGTTGTATTTTATAAAAATTAAACGCAATACGCCGTATCTGAGAGATCAGATGCGCCGTATCGTTCGATTTAGCACAGTACAACGACAGCAGAACAGAAAAAATACGAAAAATAAAAACAAAAATTAAAACACACAAACAAAAATAAAACACAAAAACAAAAATAAAAGCAAACAAATAACACACAAAACAACAAATATGCAAAATAATACAATGATGCAATTAATCTAATAAAAACAAAAACCTAATTAAAAAACTAATCAAATTAACAGATAATAACAATTCACTCCCCGGCAGCGGCGCCAAAAACTTGATGCGCGTGATGTGTCGTTGCGGTTTAGCAGTTTTAATGCCTACTCAAGTTTTAAATTTATATTTAGCCGACTTATCAATAACACACACACTTAACGAGTAGTGTACCCGGTCAGTATGAATATAATGGTAAGTAGAGTGTCGATCACTAAGAGTGGAACCTATTATCTCGTTATTCTAATCAGTATTTTAATATCTTAACGCAAGGGGGTTTCAGCCTGAGAGACTGGCACGATTTGTTTGCAATTAAATAATAAATAAACCAATAGGCACGAATCAGCAAGTAGCACACACGTACACAGATAAATACTCGAGACAATAAGAGGGCTGTCCTTATGATTAAGTAGATTGTCACTTGTTTTATTGATAGCTTTATATGAAGTGTATGTAGTTAACCCTTTTTCGTTGGTCCTATTCTTATCGGCGAGTAAACCCTTAATGATTACTTATGTCTAAAAGTTATTCCTAAGTGATCAATTTAGTAATAACCGTGGGAGCCACATTATTTTCCGCAGTCAAATGCCCGCAAGCCACTAATAAACACAGAGGTTATCAATGCACTAATAAGTAGTAACCAAAGACATCAACATATAAACTTTAATTGATGGGAAAGCAAGTATTAAAGGGAGTGCAATCTTTCATTGTCACATTACACAAGCCACCAATCCTGATGAATTAAAGTTTGCTAACACAATAAAACAAAACTACTTAATGAATTAAACACATGCAGCACCTTCTTACAGCTCTTGTATCTTCGTTTGGTGTGTCTTGTGCTGCCTCCTTGATTGAATTCGTCCTAGGGTTCTGCTGGTTCGGTCTTCGATACTATGATATTGCACCCGAAATTCGTCTGGCCTTGGGGTATTTATAGTTTCTGTCTGAGGGAAGATGCGGCGCATCTAGTAAGTAGATGCGGCGCATTGACTTAACTTCGCGTGGGGTCCAAGATTATAATATTCAGGAATATTCGTACACCGCCAAAAGATGCGGCGTAACTCCATGATTAGATGCGGCGCATGTCCTCTTGTATCTTGGATCGTATCTGGTGATATCTTAATAGAGATGCGCCGTATGTAATGAGTGAGATGCGGCGCATCTGGAGCAGATTAGTCTTGATCTTCTTCATTTCAGTAGACTCTTAACTTCTTGCATGTTTTGCTCCATAATCAGTCCAAAATCGTTAAGTTTCACCAAATGCTTGTTTTTACCTGAGAATTACAAAAGTAAACGATTAAGTATCAATCCTCATACATAATATAGTAAAACAAGTCAAATTAATAGGATAAATGATAGTAATAAAATGTACTTATTTGAGTTCATCAGTCGGATATGACCGGGTTTATCCGGTTCTTGACTGGATCTAACCGGGTTTAGTCGGGTCTTCGCCGGATTAGCCGGGTCTTTCCCGGGCATGACCGGGTTTAGCCGGATATATCCGGGTCATGGTCGGATCTAACCCGGTTTAGCTGGGTTTTGGCCGGATCTAACCGGCTTTAGCCGGGTTTTATGCGGATAGTGATGGTTTAGAAACATATAACTTTGAAATTATATTAAAAAAGGTTTTATAACCTCAAAATGTCACACATTATAAAAACTCAAAATGTGACTAGTCATCTAATTTTTACGGTGACAACTGTCAAAGAACACACTAGATTGAAGGTTAAATCTGTAGTTGAGCCCCATAATAGACTTAGCTTATGATGGCATTGACTCACTTACACTTTGTATTTTGGTTGACGAATATAGAACATGTTAAAGGTAGACTCATAGGAGATGCATTCAGAAATGGTGAAAATTTCATTCAAAATGTTGTAAAAAATTGGATGTTTTGTGAGTTGCTTAACATTTGTAACATTGCAGCTTGCGCTCATTAGCTTTTAATATGATGTATCAAATTATTCCATATTTTTGCATCCAAACACCCTTTTAAACAATGTGTGCATCTCTAAAATCCCAGATTTGTATGTTTGCGTGTTCACTTTTTTTCTAGAGGCATAACAAAATTGGAAAGGTGCTCTACAAGCCATCAAAAGGAAGAAGGATTGTGGCTAGACTACCATTCTTACCCATCAAGGTATGATCATTTTTTGTTTACTTCCCTCATTTCTTAGTTACTATTAGTATTATTATCAAGTTTTTCTTCACCATATGTTAACTCATAATATATTGTTGTTACTGTCCCAACACTTTCAAAACATTTTTAAAAAGCTAACAATGTTGTTTTATGTCATTCCAGGGGTTTTAGGGAGTGGGATAATGAGAACTTGCATAAGCAGGTACTACACGAACTCAACTACTCAAGGACGGCGATGGTGGGATGAGAATTTAGTGAGAGCATTTTTTTGTATAAACCTATTCTAATGTTTTGTCTTGTTGTATTTGATATGTTATAATATACGAGCGGGGTAGCCCGCGCTTTGCAGCGGGTGTGTTTTGTAAGAAAGTGTTGTGAAAAACATTGTTTTTAATAGACATTCCATCACTAACATATCACTAACATGGGTAACTTTCAATTTAGCATTTGCACTTCTTTTTATATACATATGAATATTTAGAAAGCACAAAACGTATCGTATTTTTCAAAAATATTGATTTTTGAAAATATTGCATATTTATAGTCGTTTTTATTGGAAAAATTATTTTGTGAACAATGGTGTAAGTTTCGTTAATTTTTGAGTCCATTTGCTATGTCGAATGAGCACCGGAGAGATTTCATGAAAAGATTAGCCAAGATTGGCAGAAACACCCCCTCCACCCCTATTTTACATTTCCCACCCTCACATGTTGTATTTTCATTTTAACCCCTACTCATTTAGTATTTAAACTCAAATGTTTTTATTTTATTTCATTTTATAAAAACACACACTCACAACAAACTATTTCTCTCTCTACACCCCTCGCCGGATCTTTATAAATTCCGACCGATCACCAGCAGTTTCTGGCGTCGCCTACCGGAATATTTTCCGGTGAAATATTTTGTTCGCCGATTCGATATCGGCACACACCCATCATTTCTGGAGCGTTTTAGCTCTCGCTTCCCTCCACATCACCGTCACGCGCCACCACCGAGACACCACCACACCCTCTCCATCATTACCGACGTTAAATCATCCTTTTTTCTTGACGGTAAGTCCCTTCACGCGCCCCCCTTCTCCTATTTATTTAATTTTTTTGAAACCCTCGTTTGATAACTTTTTATTTTTACCCTTTTTTAATTAAAATCTTTTGTAAAACTGTTTTGAAACTCGTAAACCGTGTGGATCTATTGTTTTATCCATGACTCGGTCGCGACTCGTTGTCGACTCGGTTACTCACCGAGTATATAACTATTCTTATAGATCGATACGTTTGTTTTCGAGATCTATTTATTTTTTTTATATTCCATATTTTTTTATATGTAGATCTATTGATTTTTTTTTAAGATTTATAGATCTAGTCGGTGATACACACTTTTTTTTTTTTTTTTTTTTTTTTTTTTTTTTAATATATATTTATTGTTTTTTTGTAGATACATATTTTTTTTTTTGGATCTAATGTTTTTGGTATTTTATTTGTAGTGTCGCCGCTTGCACCACTGCCAAAGTCGGCCGCCAATTGCACCACCGTGAGCTGCTGCTGTCATCGGAATTTGTTTATAAATTATCATTTGTTTCAAGATTATTTTTGTGTATATTTGTTTCTAATTTATGAACATGGTTTTTAAATTGTATTGTGTTGATTTGTTTGTGTAATAGGAGGGAGGGGGATGCGTTTGGTTTGTTTGGTCTCGGCAGGAACATGGTTAAAAAAAAAAAAAAAAAAAAAAAAAAAAAAAATTGTGACTGTATACACGTGTAAGGCAATGAGGTTAAAAACGTATGTGCTACAGTACATGAATAGTAAAGTCCTAATCTTATAAATTGACACGTGTAAATGTACAATCGTTTGAAGCATGTTTTACAATGTCTTGATGCACGATTTGCAACAGTCCCAAATCCTGGTGTTTAAATATATATATAATGGATTTGTACTAATTATCAGAAAAAAGGTTCTACTTAATGAGTTTGTAATTCTTTTTGTGTGTGCATTTATGTATTAGAAGTACATTATGACTTGCTTAAGAACAATATAAAACCTCAGCTTGCTATGATGAATGGGACAAACTATGTGGAAATACATATAGAGCTTACGTATTTGCTACTGAAATTATCAAGAAATTAGCAACTACTAATATAATTATTGTCATTATTCCTATGAATCAATGTTGTGTTATTATTGCCATTATTATCATTGATCAATATTATGTTATAAGGTTTTGAGTTTACTTTGAGTTAATTAACATGTAAATTACAAGGTTTAATTGGATATTTGAAGTTTTATAAATTAAAGCTTTTACTTATTAAATGATTTTAGTTTCATGTCTATATATGATAAGCTAATGTGTACTTTAATTTTTGTTTTTGTGTGTGAAGGTTTATTGGTACGACATGGATGATTCTATTAGGAGGCGATGTCATCGTGATAAAGCTCCTAACCAAAGAGATAGGGATAAGGATATTAGTAGAGAAAAAGAAAATTATGAATGTATCTCTATAAACACAACATATGTTATCGAAATTGTTAATAATTTTAATATAAAACACTTAAAACGTTAAATTTGTTTTTCCAATGTTACATATTTGTTCTCATCATCATTCATTATTTATATGCAATAATATCATGGGTCTTAATTTTTATAATACGATATGCATCTTCATTTTGTATTCATTATGCGCCTTTTTTTTAGAAGTATTCATCATGTTTATAACATGAATTTATCTAATTCTGATTTTTAAATGAAATATTAATATTTCAAGATACGAAAAATAAATTAGAAGAGTAAAGTCGGGTAAGGAGTTTTAAGACAATATTTTTTTACTTCTATCGTCCAAACTCAAACACATCTTACATATTGAAATAAACCAACAAGTCAACATAAACCGGACTCTTTTGTTCTAAACCCATTTGCAAAAGTTTTAATCAAACTCATTTGTCTCGAATCTTTAAAGGAAAACAAACGGATAAACTTTTTCAGTAGTGCTGCAAATTACCAGAACAACAATTAGATCATATGTAATACAATACATAACATTAAGAAAATATATAAACAAACCCTCAAATTTATAATTTTTCCATAAAAGGCCCTTCAAGTAGACAATGCATAACATTAACTCTGTTATTAACCCCGCGTGAAAATATGAACGTTCAAACATGTGACCAACGCTTTAACTCAACATCCCGATTTTAACATTTTCAAAAAATTACTACCGCAAATTACGATAACAACAATTAGATCAAAAAACGCTTAAGTTATGTGTACTATAAACTGTTTGTTTATCTTTTGAAATAGTGTTATTCTTATTAGCTTTGAAATAACATGTTATGCGTTACGATGATGAAACACACTCATGGATTTGATACATTTTTCATGAAACAATTCTATTCACAAAAAGGTACTTAAAAGAACTTCATTTATTCATTCGATACCCGATCAAAACTAAGCATATTAACTAAATACAGATAACCATTACAAAACTCAAGATTTTTTCATAATGAACAAAGCCCGTGCATCGCACGGGCCATGCTGTCTTGTATTATTAAATTAAAAGTTGAAAAACCGTTCAGTTTTACTAGATGTCATGAAAGCAAACTAACCTGCACTTATATGTGTATGAGTAATTTAATTATAGATATATAATATGAATGCAAGAATCATGTTCGATGTTACATGTCAACATGTTAATTAACCATGACAAAGACAAATGCATTGATATTACTATATTAGGTCCGGGTGAAATTGGCTTAAAGGTAACTGAAATGAGCTTTTAAAAATGAGTAGAGCTTCAAGTCAGTTAAATTAATCAAATACCATTGAAAAATATAATGGATGAACACGTATAAGTTTGAAATATATATTTGAATTTAATTTGATTTATTTTTATGTCATTTTACAACAATAAGCTCTGGTTACAACTAATTCATCAAATACTTCCATGAAAACAAAAACTCGGCTTGCAGCTTATGATATAAGCTCCAACTCAAGTTCTAGCTCGAGCTAATTTTGCAAAACATACCCAATATATAAGAGTTATGTAGCTTGAAGGGTAAGCTAGCTAACGATGGGCTAAGCATATACATAAACATGGGCTAATAATTAATGATCATGAGATAATAAGCTACGTTAATGCACCCATACAGTTTAAGTGGATAACTCGGACATGAACTCTTTACAGGGGCGGAACTACATAGAGCCGAGGGGTAGCGGTCGTTACCCCTGAACTTTTATCCGGTAGTGGGATTTTTGGCGATTTTTGGCGATTTTTTCGCGATTTCGCGAACCCTGAAACAAATTTTCGCTACCCCTAAACAAATTTTCGTATTTCGCTACCCCTGATCTCGGCTCCTGGTTCCGCCACTGACTCTTTAAACAATGAAGTCGGAGGGCCTTTGGTGAAGATGAGAATATACCGAAAATATGAAAGAACATGAAAAAAGCGAACATGCCAACTAGCAATCAAATCACAAACACAATGTCAAACTTATTTTTTTTTGGGAAAGGACAATGTCAAACTTATTGTGCTTAGTTCTTATGTGCACACGATTAGAGGACAAGTACATTCCACTAACCTTATTACAATAAACCAAAGTAGCGGAAAATAGAGGGTATGAAGCTCTTGAAAAGTTATGAGTCCAAGTGGTTTTGGCATTTGGGTAAGCTTAGAGGGAGGGGGTACCATCCCATGCCGTTTGGGTGTCGTTTCGCAGTTTTTGAGCCCCACCATTTTTTTTTCTTACTTTTTCAAAAAAACTAATTTTTCATTAATTCAAATAAGAATAGAAATTACTAAAAAAATATAAATAAATACATAAAAATATGGATAACTACAAATAAGATACGAACCAAAAACTAACTGTGAGAGGTTAACTTTTGTTGCCACATAACTAGTTTCTAGGGCTTATTCACACATAAAATAAAGGGATTAAAATCAAGGGATCTTAGATCAGTTTTGAGAAGAAAAGAACCCAGGTAAAATTTCTATGTTTATTTATTGTATCTTCTTTTATTTAATGGTTTTGGTCAAACTTTATGCCTTAAAATATATGCTTTGGTTATGGACTGACCCGGCCACTTGGAAGCCTTTGACATTTAAGTAGACCTACCCACACATACATTAGTGTTTTATAGAAACCATATAGCCGGGTCTTGGCCGGATCCAACCGGGTTTAGCCGGGTCTTGACCGGATATAGCCGGATTTTGGCCGGATATGACCGGGTTTTGGCCGGATATGACCGGGTTTAGCCGAGTATAGCCGGGTCTTGGCCGGATCTAACCGGGTTTAGTCGGGTCTTTTAAGTTCAGTTTCACTTGTGCTTTTGTATAGATAGGGCCCATTTAGAATGGGCGAGAATGGTCGCTAAACGATATCATGTCTTGGTCAAAACTTTCCTCGCATGTTCTACTTTTTGTTGTAGTGCAAAACTGATTTCAAAACCTTGAATTTGTCTATTTCGTTTTTTTACTTCTAATCCTAATGTAGTAATGTTTCATGCAATAAATAGAGTTGATGATTTGACATATAAGGTTAGAGATATGATACCAAAACAATTTCAATGTAGTAATTCTTGTCAGTGGTAACTTCGTCTTTCTTCTAGCGGAGTTGTCTTCTTAAGTATATATACTTGAATCTGGTCATTCGATATTACATTTTACAGCTTCGATTGCACAAAACAAGGAATTAAGTCAACACGCATAACAGGGAATATTTACAATATGATTTTCAACATTCTTGAATGCAGCCCTTAGATATTACATTTAAAAGCTTCAATTGCGCAGAAATGCACTTTTTGCATATTCAAGATCACAATATTATCGTATTCATTCCTTGTTTGGATTTGGCTAAACACGACTTCTCCTTCGTCTTTTATGCAATTTCAGGTTGAAAAATGTCTAAAAGAGTTGAAGGTTCTGCTATTGGTATTGATCTTGGAACGACCTACTCATGTGTTGCTATCTGGTTTGACTACAAGAATCGGGTGGAGATCATTCCTAATGAACAGGGAAACAGAATCACCCCGTCTTGTATAGCTTTCAGTGATTCAGAGTTGTTAGTAGGCGAGAGTGCAAAAAATCAGATAGCAAGGAACCCTTCTAATACTGTGTTTGGTAAAAATTTTATATTTAAAAATTTTCTAACTATTTTATGCATTTTTATTTTTTATTTTTAAAGTTTTGGTTGGTAATCATAATCGTTCTAAGAATTTCAGATGTTAAGCGTTTGATTGGCAGCAAATTCAGATGTTAAGCATACATTAAACGAAATTTGTCATTTGGTCCAATCATTTTATGTTTCTATTTTTATAGTATACTTTGATTATAGCAGATTTCGTAAGATATCAATTGAGTTTTTTAAGCTAAGTTTCACTTGTGCTTTTGTATAGATAGGGCCCAATCAGTACAATATTAGTGGCTTGTTTTTAGTGGTGCTTGTAATTAGGGCTGTCATTCGGGTTGACCCGGCCGGGTTCGGGTCAACTCGGGTCGGGTCAACTCGGGTCAAGCCTCCTAAAAACATACCCGAACACGACCCTGTTTAGAACTCGAGTCAACTCGGGTCGGGTCAATTCGGGTTAGGGTCAACTCGGGTTCGGGACGGGTCAAAGCTAAAAAAACATACCCGAACCCGATCTTGTTTAGAAGTCGGGTCAATTCGGGTTGACCCAATTGACCCGAATATGATTTTTGACCCGAGTTGACCCGAACCTGGTCAGGTTCGGGTCGGGTTCGGGTCGGGTTTTATGACACCCCTACTTGTAATTAAGATATATAATTTGCATGTAACTCGATAGGATTCTAATTAGGTTTAAAGGCATAAATTTTACAACAGAGTTAAAATCAAGGGTAGGAGCAAAAGTTAAGTTAAATTGCAGGTAAAAAACTCCTTCAAAATAAATGTTTTGTTACGTTCTGTTTTTCTTATTGTTTTGGTCCAAACTGATTTGACTTGCTTATTATTTTATAGTTTCAGTATTCGGTTGATTAATTTGTTAAAGTTGTGGATATAAATTAATATATGTATGACCAGTTTCGAACATGAGACTTTGGGATTGCACACATTGCGTATGAGTTTCAATGTTTTAATAATTAATATATTAAGATATGTTTAATTATTAATTTTCACGAAATGAACACTTAACGGTCGTTAGTATTTAACGGGGTTTGGATAACGGACGTTAAATATTAAGTTAAAGGACTATGGATGAAAATACAAGCCAAGAAGGTTCTAGAAACCCCTTGGGCTTCATAGTTCGGCCGACCCATCCTAATGGGAGAGGGATTGTTGCCCTAACTTGGTGAACAAGATTAGTTGCCTATAAATACAACCTCTTGTATTCATAATTCACTAATCTTGATTCCCTAGCAAACCAACTTCTCTTCTTCTCTCCTCTTTGTGTCTTGCCGATCGGTTCCCTTCCCAAACACCTTGGGAAAATCGATCCAACATACACATTAAGTGTTGGGTTTGTTTCGTGATCAAGAATCTTGCTTTTCACATTGAGACGCTAGTAATACGTGTGTACAAGAACGGAGATCAAGCTTACTTTAGCTTGAGTTATTTTTCCCCATTCAAATAGGAGTAGTCGACTTTTTACAAACCCTAAGTTAGGGTTTAACCGGATCTTGCTCACGTTGATTATTTGTTTAGCTAGTAATCTAAGGTACGCGTATTCTTTTATTTAGTTAATTAATTACATGTATTTAGATCTTGGTTTTCCGCTGCGTGCTTGATGTATATGTTTATATGTTTAAATAATTGTTATGTTATTCATATTCCAACAGTGGCATCAAGAGTCCGTTAATACGTTGTAATTAATTACTAAAACACATAAAATTGAACTTTTATGATTATTACATGCTTTTGGTGTTCTAGGGTTTTTAAAAATTCCTAATTTTTTATGTTTGGGTCGATTACCCTAAAGTATTTTAATTAGAGTTTAGTTTTATAAAACTTGTAGAAACCCTAGGTTACATGTAAATTTTATGTGGTAAATTAATGAATACTTGTTTATGTCATTAATTGAATATGCGTAAAAATAGACTTGATTATATGTTTGACATGATAATAAGTGCTATATGGGGAATCCATGACAAAAACATGCATGTTTTGTCATGGAAGTTGATGTTAATTGTTACATGTTTTACATGCTTATTATATGCGATTGAATTAATTAGGGTTTTAGTAATAAAATTGTTGGACAAGTTAAATTACTAAAAGTTAATTAATTAGGTTGTTAGGGAAGACCTAAAATTGGGGAAGACCCCATATAAATCGCATATTTAATCAATTATGTGTGTTTATGTATATATTAATTGTGAGACTTACGCAACCAAGTAATTGGTGCATGTGGTCCATTGGTACCTAGCTCGAAAACCAATGAGAGTCTTAAGATCAATATATACATATTAATTGATTTACTTAGCATGTCAATTATTTAAGTTGTTTATTTTTTTATTATTAATTGCGCATTTGTTTAAATATGTATGTGACATGATTGTAAGCAAAAGCGTAATTTTAAAATAAAAATTAAACTTGACTTAATAATGGTGAAACATGGTTTTAAGCTATAAGAATCATAAACTTTTAATTGATTGATGTGACTGTACAAAAATGGTCGAAAGGCGGACCTAATTGTTGACAAACTATAAGGTTGGTTTAAGGTTGGTTTCGCATTAAATTGTGGCCTTAAAGAGACTCCATTCTGTCTCTCCGCCCGCTTGTGCGTCAAAATTAGACTTACCAAGTAAAACCATTATCTTAAGGCAATGTTGTAAGTTTCTCAACGCCATCAATTAAAACTTTGTTGATTAGTAATGGAACGAATGAGTAAACGTTTTTATTGAAACATATGATACAAGATGAATGCATGACATCTTTGTACATATTTTGATTACACACATCAAAAATTAAATACCCTTAAATTTAAGTTATATGCCATCCAATGAAACGGAAACACCTGAGATTACAATGCCTTCATTACTAGCAGCCTCAGCTGATGTGATGGTCAGAGGATGATAATCAAAGGGTAAATTACATACTTTCATTGCTAGCAGCCTCAGCTGATGTGATGAAACTATGGTAATTTGCAGTTTCTTAAGTTGGTTAACTTAATTGAGTACTTTCATTACTAGCAGCCTCAGCTGATGTGATGAAACTATGTCAACGCATAAAGATGGGGATGAAACATGCTTACATTTGCAACTGAGGTTGGCAAAATATGTAAATCCCATAACTCTAGGAATTGCAATTTGAGATTGGCAATTGAGTTCGACTCGTACCTTATTGAGTACTTTCATTGCTAGCAGCCTCAGCTGATGTGATGAAACTATGTCAATTTGGATCCTAGTTTTCAGTGAAAATTAAATGGTTAAATGTTATTTACCATGGGTGTTTGATGAGTGTGTAAATACTCATCATTTTTGTCCCATCTGAACTGCAAAAATATTTAAAAACACTCAGAAATGCTTCAAAATACAGAAAATATCCTTGAATTGTGTTTTTATCTGTTTCATGTGCAAAAGAATTGAAAACGGGACGAAATCGAGCATTTTTGGATCGACTTGGCAATAATTGTGCATTTGATCAAGTGAAGACGAAACTCAAAGACAGAGTCAAAGTCAACCCCCAAAAATCCCAAAATGACACAAATGGTCCCTGAAAATAGTTTTGATTTTTGACAGTTTTAGTCCTTGGATTTTCTGAATATTACAACTTTGGTCCCTTAAATTAAACCAAATCCAATTCTAATCCTAAAATCAAAATCTAATCCTTCTAAACTAAACAAAACCCAACCCACCTTAACTAAAACCAAGCCCAATCCCCAAATACCCAACCCGACTTTCTGAGTTAACCCAAGGTTTGACTTCGGTCAAACCTTCTTCTCCTTTACCACTAACCCGCCAAAACCATACCACCCTCACCCATAGTATTTCTCTGCACACCCACCCCCTCCTCCTATCTTACCTTACCTAACAAGCCAAGGGCATTAAATGCTTCTTCCCCATTTCACTCCATCAGAGATAGTGGATTTTTCCACTATCTCAATTTTGGCGCCAAATTTAGTTTTGAAGGCTGAGATCATCTCAAGGCAATCCAAGGGTGCAGAATGGATCAGAGAAGAAGATTAGACCTATCCCACTTTAGTTTAGTATATATAGAACATTTTGTAGCCATTAAAGGCAAGTAGTTAATTTATCTTAATCGTATTTTATTTTCAGTCATTGTAATTTTGTAATTTCAAGTTCCAGTTGTTAATTCAAGTTAATTTCAGTCATATTGTTCTAAGTTCAAGCAGTCTTGTATTAAATTTCAGTTATAATAGAAATCCAAGTTTTTGTTAATTCGAATTAAGTATTTTGGTGTTTGTAAAAGCTTGTTACCTGTTTATATAAGCTCATTTAAGCTCTACATAGCTTATAATGAGCTTGTGATAAGTCTCACAGTCTCAATTCAAGAAATTCAAGAAATGATGAAGAAAGTCAACATAAGCTCACAATAAGCTGTTCTGGGGGTATAAGCTATTCTGGAAGGCTTATAAGAGGTTTTCTAGCTTGTTGTTAACAAGCTAGGGTTTCTGATCCTTAGTTCTTTGTTCTATAATCCAATTCTCAGTTGTAAGCTTATTTTTCATATTTTGCATTTTACTGTACAATAGCTTAATATTAGCTTATTATTGTTATTTTATGCTTATTAATAGTTTGTAGTGTTATTTCATCAATATCATCAGTGTTTAATAACTTTTGTTTCATTTTCTTAAAAAACCTACAAAAAGCCAAAATTAGCTTATATATAGAATAGCTTATTAGACTGCTTGTTCTCATTTCAAGATTACTATTTAGTGCTTGTCACACTCAGTTGTTATTTTAGATTTCAAATCTCAGCTTAATAAAGCCTGTTTCCTTAGAAAATCCAAATCAGCTCAACATAAAGGAGTGTTTGGTTTAAGCTTAATTTTGGTCATATTAGCCTTGTACTATGGATTTACCATTTCATCAACTTTAATCCAGCTTATCTTCGTTATATTAAGCTGTTTCTAAGATCTCTTTAGCCATTTAGATAGAAAACCAATATTTGAGTGGACTGTGGTCATAACAGCCCATAAGTAAGCCAAATAAGCCATAATAAGCTACAAGCTCATTTGGCCCTTAACCTTAGCTTCTTTAAGGTCCTTTCTTACCATTTAGTGCATGTCAGAAGAGTTGAACCAAACTTGTGCCCTCTGCACAAATCTGCATAAGCAGACTCAGTATATACTGAGCAGACCAACAGCATAAATAGCTGCTTATCTCAGCTTATTTGTGGCTTAACTAGAAAAGCTGAGATCTTAATTTTTGGTTTAGAGATAGCTTATAGTGTAGGCTTTATGATTCTGAGCTTTGATTTCAATTTAGAGCTTATTTCATAGCTTATTATCTGTCTGCAAATTCCCCCATTTCACTGCCCTGAGCCTGCACAAACCTCAGTTGATGAACACCATCTGATCTAGTGCCTAATTAGGGTTCAATTGGTTGTTATAAATTGGGGCTTTTTGTATTTTAGTGTAGCCAGTAGTACTAGCAAGATTTTGCCCCCTTAAGTTTCCACTTATCAGCTTAATTAAGTGCTTAAAATCTGTCTGCAAGTGAGGGATTTTAACTGAATTTTCTGTATAAGTCTTGAATCTGCTCTACTGCTTATCAGCTTATTTCCTTTGGTTATTTGTGCTTTTTCAGTTGTTTTAAGCTTCTATTAGTGTATTAATCTGTTTCCTATCTTTTGGTAATTTTTAGAGCTTTTTAGCTTATTTTTGGGCTTATTCCCAAACTGCTTATCAGCCCATTTGCTTATTAGGGTTTAACTAAGTTCTCTTTTCATTTTTCCTGGCTTCAGTACTCTTCAAAGTATTTTCCATAAAATTTCCAGATTTTTCCCATTAATTTTAGTATTTTTAATTAATTTTTCTTTTAAATTTTGTTTTTAATTCATAATAAATTAAATAATAATCAGATAAATATAAATCTTTTTTGTAAAATTTTCTTTTATTATTTAGGATTTAAGAAAAATAATTTTACACTTGTAGGGTTTAATTTTATAGATTTCACTTTTTAATCGCGTTTTTATAATTCCCGTAACGCGTTTTTAATATAATTTGTTAACCTTAATTTTATTTTGAGAATTTGTTTCTCATTATTTAATTAGAACATCATAAAAAAGCAAAATTCCATATCATCAGTCACTTTAATCTCGAACCTCAAACGGTTGTCCATTCCATCCTCGTTGGGAAACGACCCGGGTAATCACTTACCTGGTATCACACACACAACGTGAGTTTTTGCAAGTTAGCCTTTTCCTAAGGGTTGATTTGTCTTTATTCACGCGTATCCGTCTGCATATTATTTATATATACACTTTAGCACGGATCAAATTTTGGCGCCGCTGCCGGGGAGGTTGTGTTGCGACAATATCGTTGAGATTTTTAGCGATTAGTGACTTGAGATCCTTCTTTCAGAAGTTTCCACTTTCATAAACCATATAAAATACAAAAATATTTTCCTTTTCTTTTATATATATAATATCATATAAAAAAAAATAAAAACCCAAAAATATTTTATGTTTTATTGTAAAATAAAAGATAAAAGCAAAATTAATATAATATTCCTCAACTTGGGTATTATCATAAAAAGTTCCCAAACCAAAGATTAAAACTTGCCTTTGTGTCGCTTGCGAATTCGGCTCACCTTTGATTGATAAACAAACTCTAACGGAGGTTTCAGGAGGTTTGACATTAAATTGTCGAACCGAAAGAAGCGGGTTTTTAAGGAGCATTTATTGCCCACCTTTGCTTCTCCGCCACTCTGTGCGTTTTTCAGTCAGAGAGCTACCGTACGCTTGTTGATTTAAGGTTTTAAGTTCCTTGTGTTTTGCTTCGATCTTGATTTAATTGAAATATTTTATTTAGTGCATGCGCACTCGTTCTTCCACGTCGACAAGTCCTTTACGTGAACTCGTAGATATTCCGAGAAGACGTAATCGTAGACGTGCTGCCCGAATAGTCGAACCCGAGATTCGTGCTGTTCCCATTAATAATATGGCAGACGAACGAACAATGGCGGAGATGCTCCAAGCACCCACCGAGGGTTACGGAGATGCCATCGTTTTACCACCCATCGATTCTGATCATTTTGAATTGAAAACGCATTTGATTCAACTCGTGTCTACAAACCAATTCCACGGGTTTGAACGAGAAGATCCGTATGCACACATTCGTTGGTTCAACAAGTTGACCTCTACAATCAATTACAAGAATGTGCCGCAAACAGTTATCAAATTGATGCTATTTCCGTTTTCACTCGAAGGGGCAGCCCGAATTTGGCTGGATAAAGAACCCCCTCGATCCATTGAAACTTGGGAAGATCTCGTTAAGAAATTTGTCAATCATTTCTTCCCTCCATCAAAGACGACTAATCTAAAAAATGAAATTTCTGGATTTCGTCAAGGATTCGATGAAAACTTTGGAGAGGCATGGGATAGATTTAAAGATCTCCTAAGAAAATGCCCGCATCAAGATTTCACGGAGTTACAACAAATCAATACGTTTTATAATGGGTTGAATGGAAACGATCAAGATTCACTTAACGCAGCCGCCGGTGGCAATATCTTGAATCGTAAACCAAAAGATGTGATTGAAATTTGTGAAAATAAATCAAAAGTTCCTATTTCTCGAAACAAAGTAAATGTTCCTATCACTCCTGCTTCTTCATCCGGTAACTCATCAGAGTTAGCCGCTCTAACGGACGCAATGCGTTGCATGATGAAGGAAATGAAAGAAATGAAGAGTGAAATTCATAAACCGGAGCAAATTAAAGCCATAAACAAAGTGTGTGAAACATGTGGTGGCCCGCATGCGTATTACGATTGTCAAGCAACCGATGCTTCTGTTTACCCAGCTCCCGTAGCTGCGGTAAACCACAATCAATACCGACCGCATGTTGAAACTCATTACCAAGCACCAAATGCTATGGTACCACCTGGTTTTCCACCCGTGCCAAATCAAAATAATCAAAATCGCTTTGTTCAAAATCAAGGACAAAATTTCAACAATTCCCAGAATTTCAATCAGAACCGTAACAATTTCAACCAGCCTTACCAAGCTCCGAATCAACATGTTTATCAACAACCTCCTCAAGCTCCTTTGACTAATGATTTCATGAAAATTCATGAGTCCGGCATGCGTTCAATGCAGGCTCAAATCAATAATATAAAAGTCGAGTTGCGAAAGGAAATTGATACTACGTTGTCTCGTCAAACAAATGAGTTGAAGAATATGATGGGCAGTTTCATGAACATGAACCAGTCTTCTTCATCTTCCGGACGACTTCCGAGCAATACCATTCCTAACCCTAATGCTGAGTTGAAAGCCGTCACCACTCGTAGTGGTAAGACGCATAACGGACCCTCGACTCCAATGCCCCCTCCTCCGAGGGAAGTGAGTCGAGAGACCGAGGTGACAAAGGACAAAGTGCAAATTGCTAGCCCACAAAGTACCGCACAGGTCCAACCTCCGGTCATCAAATCTCCAATTCCGGAACCCGATGTTCCGAAGACAACTTCTAAGCCCTCGATTCCTTATCCGTCGAGGCTTAATGATCAGAAGCTCCGTGACAAAACTAATAGTCAAATGATGAAGTTTCTTGAAATCTTTCAAAAGTTACACTTCGATATTAGTTTTGCGGATGCTCTTCTCTACATGCCAAAGTTTGCTTCAACATTCAAGAGTCTCCTTAGCAATAAGGAAAAATTGTTGGAATTGGCAAAGACTCCAATGAATGAGAATTGTTCGGCGGTGATCCTTAAAAAGTTGCCCGAAAAAACTAGGGGACCCCGGCAAATTTCTCATTCCTTGTGATTTTCAAAAGCTAGATGAATGCTTTGCCTTGGCCGATCTTGGCGCAAGCATCAATCTAATGCCTCTTTCAGTATGGGAAAATCTTTCTCTTCCGGAGCTTACTGATACACGAATGACACTAGAGCTTGCAAATCGATCGGTTACTATTCCGAAAGGTATTGCCGAAGATGTCTTCGTGAAGGTTGGCAAGTTCCATTTTCCTGCTGACTTCATAGTAGTCGATTTTGATGCCGATCCCCGTGTCCCCCTTATTTTGGGAAGACCATTCTTGAAAATGGCTCGTGCATTAATTGATGTCTACGAAGGTGAGATGACTTTTAGGGTCGGAGATGAAAAACTGGTCATTAATATTGAAAGCACTTCAAAAGATCTTCTCAAGCATAAAAGCGAGTCAATTAATCAAATTGATATCCTTGATTCTACATGCGAGGAATACTTTCAAGAAGTGCTAAGTGGCAATCCCACTTCATCTGATCCTACCATTGCTCTCTCTTCCCCCTCTCTCACTCCGTTTGAGGGAGGTGACTTCATCTTGGAAGAGATTGAGGCTTGTTTATCAAATGATTCAATTTATTCTGGAATTGATGATGGTGTATTTGACATGGAGGGAGATATTCTTCTCATTGAGAAGTTGCTTAATGAAGACACTCCTTGATGCCGGATTGATTTACCCTATCTCGGATAGTCCTTGGGTTAGTCCCATTCACTGTGTTCCAAAAAAGGGTGGCATAACCGTTGTCGAAAATGATGAAAACGAGTTGATTCCTACTCGATTGGTAACGGGATGGCGTGTATGCATTGACTACCGAAAGTTAAATGACGCCACCCGTAAAGACCACTTTCCTTTACCCTTCATGGACCAAATGCTCGAAAGACTAGCGGGAAATGAATACTATTGTTTCCTTGACGGTTTCTCGGGTTACTTCCAAATTCCCATTGATCCGCAAGATCAAGAAAAGACCACTTTCACATGCCCCTATGGAACCTTTGCTTATAAACGTATGCCTTTTGGCTTATGCAATGCTCCAGGCACATTCCAAAGGTGCATGATGTCCATATTCTCCGACATGATCGGGAAAACTATGGAGGTCTTTATGGATGACTTTTCGGTCATTGGGGATTCATTCAAAACATGTCTCTCCCATTTAGAAAACATGCTGAAACGGTGTGAAGACACCAATCTTTGTCTAAATTGGGAGAAGAGTCATTTTATGGTCAAAGAGGGCATTGTCCTCGGCCATAAGATATCAAAGAACGGGATTGAGGTTGACAAAGCTAAAGTTAATGTCATTGCTAAATTACCTCATCCCACTACCGTCAAAGGTATTAGGAGTTTTCTGGGTCATGCCGGTTTCTATCGTAGATTCATACAAGATTTTTCTAAAATCGCTCGGCCTATGACTCATCTCCTTGAGAAGGATGCTCCTTTTATCTTCTCACCCGAGTGCATCAAAGCTTTTGAAACATTAAAGAAAAAGCTTACTGAAGCACCCATTCTGGTTGCCCCCGACTGGGATTTACCCTTTGAGCTCATGTGCGATGCAAGTGATTTTGCTATCGGTGCAGTCCTGGGGCAACGAAAAGCCAAACACTTTCAGCCTATCCACTACGCAAGTAAAACCATGACTGAAGCTCAAACTCATTACACCACTACAGAAAAAGAATTATTAGCTGTGGTGTATGCCTTTGAGAAGTTTCGGCCATATTTGATCTTGACGAAATGTGTTGGGTTCTCCTCCTGCAAGAAGATGCAAATATCTCTTTGCAAAACAAGATGCAAAGCCGAGATTGCTCCGTTGGGTTCTCCTCCTGCAAGAATTTGATATCATTATACGTGATAAAAAAGGAGCTGAGAACCTAGCTGCTGATCATCTATCCCGATTAGAGAACCCACACCAAGATGTTTTCGAGAAAAAGGAAATAAATGAAACATTTCCTCTCGAGACACTCAATGCGGTTGCTTTTCGTGGAGATTCTACTACCCCATGGTTTGCTGACTTCGCAAATTACCATGCGGGTAACTTCATAGTGAAAGGGATGTCGACCCAACAAAAGAACAAATTCTTCAAAGATGTGAAGCATTACTTTTGGGACGACCCCTACTTGTTTAAAGTATGTGCGGATCAAGTCATCCGACGGTGTGTTCACGGCCAAGAAGCCGTTGATATTCTTAAGGCTTGCCACAATGGACCCACAGGGGGACATCATGGTGCCAATTACACCGCCAAGAAGGTGTTTGATTCCGGTTTCTATTGGCCAACAATCTACCGTGATGCCCATGACTTAGTCAAATCTTGTGACTCTTGTCAATGTCACGGGAAGATCTCTCAAAGAGATGAAATGCCACAAAACGTCGTTCAAGTTTGTGAAATCTTTGACGTTTGGGGCATTGACTTTATGGGCCCGTTCCCGTCTTCACGAGGGAACAAGTATATACTCGTGGCTGTCGATTATTTATCTAAATGGGTCGAAGCGAAAGCTCTCCCTACCAACGACGCCCGAGTAGTGTGTAAATTTTTGAAATCACTCTTTTCTCGGTTTGGAACTCCCCGTGCTATCATTAGTGATCGCGGTACGCACTTTTGCAATGAACAATTTGCAAAAGTCATGCTTAAATACGGTATTACTCACCGTCTTTCTACCGCGTATCACCCACAAACAAGTGGACAAGTGGAAGTTTCAAATCGGGGTATTAAAAGAATCTTGGATCGGACTGTAGGAGAAAATCGTGCATCCTGGTCGGATAAATTGGATGATGCACTATGGGCCTTCCGTACAGCTTACAAAACACCCATCGGGTGTACGCCTTACAAGCTTGTGTACGGAAAGGCGTGCCATCTGCCGATCGAGCTCGAGCACAAAGCCTACTGGGCCTTGAAACATGCTAACTTTGACATCCAAACTGCGGGTGATCACCGTAAAGTTCAAATGAATGAATTAAATGAACTACGTGATCAGGCCTACGAGAACTCTTTAATCTACAAAGAAAAGACAAAGAAGATTCATGACTCAAAAATAAAGAACCGCGTTTTTAACGTTGGTGATCGAGTCCTTCTTTTCAATTAAAGATTAAAGATCTTCTCAGGCAAACTCAAATCCCGTTGGTCTGGTCCATTCACTATTACAAAGGTTTATCCATATGGTACCATTGAGTTATCTCAAAATGACGGTCCAAATTTCAAAGTGAATGGTCATCGTTTGAAACACTACTTTGGAGAGGATATACCACCCATGGTTGTCCCGGATCTTCAAACTTTCCCCATGAACCAATGAATGCGGGGTCGAGTCAAGCTAAGTGACTCGGTGAACAAAAATATTAGCACACCATATGGGTTTTCACCCATATTTCTGTCTTCTTTCTCTTTTCTAACACCTAAGTGTGGGGGAGTTGCCCCTGCTGTTGTATATCATATTAAAAAAAAAAAAAAAAAAAAAAATTGTTGTGTTTCCACTCTTGGCTAGTAGTATTACCTTTTTACGTTCTAAGTGTCGGCATAATAGCCGGTGCTTTGAATATTGAGGGCAATATTCAATTCTAAGTGTGGGGGGGAATTCTCTCGAATTTTGTCACATTGTACCTTCTAGTGCCCTAATACCCCCGTTTTGGCCAAAATTTTAATTTTTTTTTTCATTTGGTGGAAGTGCTTTGCACTAACACAACAAATGGTTATCAGTCCACCATGTCTAACCCACATAAGGACTGGCTAATCCAAGAGCAAACGGCTCTAGGTAAAGATATCTCAAATCCGTTTATGGCTGACAATTTGCCAAAAATTGTATGGTATTCAACTCACCATATCTTTGATAGCGAAGAGTTGGCTAGCCCACAAGGTTATGGCTTGTGGTTAAGGCAGTAGTAAACCATAATTGGTAATCAGCTCACCAAGATGATAACTGTATTCTATCAAAGAGTTGGCTAGTCCAAAAGCAAACGGCTTTTGGTAAAGACAAATCAAATCCGTTGACAGCTGATGATTTGCTTAAAATCGTTTGGTTATCAATGTACCATAGTATCATACTAAAACATTGGCTACTCCAGAAGTAATGGCTATCTGGTAAAGAGACATAAAATCCATTAAATTTTCAAAATGGATTGCTAGGGACTAGCAATAGTTTAGTGTTGGGGATTGATGAGTGTATAAATACTCATCATTTTTGTCCCATCTGAACTGCAAAAACATTTAAAAGCACTCAGAAATGCTTCAAAATACAGAAAATATCCTTGAATTGTGTTTTTATCTGTTTCATGTGCAAAGAATTGAAAACGGGACGAAATCGAGCATTTTTGGATCGACTTGGCAATAGTTGTGCATTTGATCAAGTGAAGATGAAACTCAAAGACAGAGTCAAAGTCAACCCCTAAAAATCCCAAAATGACACAAATGGTCCCTGAAAATAGTTTTGATTTTTGGCAGTTTTAGTCCTTGGATTTTCTGAATATTACAACTTTGGTCCCTTAAATTAAACCAAATCCAATTCTAATCCTAAAATCCAAATCTAATCCTGCTAAACTAAACAAAACCCAACCCACCTTAACTAAAACCAAGCCCAATCCCACAAACCAAGCCCAATCCCCAAATACCCAACCCGACTTTCTGAGTTAACCCAAGGTTTGACTTTGGTCAAACCTTCTTCTCCTTTACCACTAACCCGCCAAAACCATACCACCATCACCCATAGTATTTCTCTGCACACCCACCCCCTCCTCTTATCTCACTTTACCTAACAAGCCAAGGGCATTAAATGCTTCTTCCCCATTTCACTCTGATCCGTGCTAAAGTGTATATATAAATATTATGCAGACGGATAAACGTGAATAAATTCAAATCACCCCTTTATGAAAAAGGATACTTGCAAAAACTCACGTTTGTGTGTGTGTGATACCAGGTAAGTGATTACCCGGGTCGTTTCCCAACGAGGTGTGAATGGACAACCGTTAAAGGTTTGGATTAAAGTGACTGATGATTAGATATGAGATTTTTGATTTTTAATTCTAATTGACAAATGAGAAACAAATTCTCAAAATAAAATTATGATTTAAACTAAATTATAATAAAAACGCGAAACAGGAAATCTAAAAACGGGATAAAAACTGAAATAATAGAAAACTAATCCTACAAGTGTAAAATTATTTTTCTTAAATCCTAAATAATAAAAGAAAATTTTAGAAAAAGATTTATATTTTTCTGATTTATATATTTTTTTATTATGAATTAAATACTATTAAAACTAATTAAAAGGTTTAAAAATAGTAAATGACTTTAGAAAAATATGAAACTTTTCAGGAAAATCTAAAATATTATTATTAATCTAGGAAAAATAAAATTAGAACTTAACTAAGCCTTAATAAGCAAATGGGCTGAAAAGCAGTAGGGGAATAAGCACAAAAATAAGCTAAAATTACCCAAAAATTCCCAAAAGCTCAGGAATGATTAAACATACTTATTAAAGCATAAAACAACTTAAAAATCACCAATAAGCATAAGGAATAAGCAGATAAGCACATGAACAATTTCAAAACTTGTGCAGAAATATCAGGAAAACTCCCCACTTGTAGATCCAATTAAGCACTTAAAATAAGCAGAAAAGTGTAACTTATGGGGGGCAAAACCTTGCTAGTACTACTAGGTATACTAAAAACCAAAAAGCCCTAATTCTAACAACCTAATTGAACTCCAATTAAGCACTAGAACAGGTGGTCTAAGAAAGCAAAACTGATGCAGCAGAATTAGTGAAAATGGGGGAAAATTGCAGACCAATTTTGAGCTGTGAAATAAGCTAAAAAGTGGAATCCAAGCACAGAATCTCAAAACCTATATTACTAACTAAAGTAAAACCAAAAATCATGGGACAAGTTCAAGTGGATAAGCAGAAAAGAAGCATAGATCAGCAATCAAAATTTCATGTTCTGCTCAGTATATACTGAGCAGCAGAAATGGTAAAATTTGATCTAACTCTCTTGATACTTATTGAAATAGCACAATAACTTGGATACTCACTATAACCATTAGACTGAACATGAAAATGCCAAAAATATGGCACTAATAAGCTCAGCTTATTAATAAGCTAATAAAGGCAGTAATGAGCTTATAAAAACTACCTACTGATGCAATCTCCTTAAAACATTCAAAGTAGCTTAAAATCATCCACTATCAGATTATCTATCCTATTAAATGCAAGATCAAAGATTATTACATGGTCAATGAACAGTAACAGGATTATAGGACCAAAAATAAGCTTAAATCCAAACACCCTTTACAAAATTGAAAATGGACTTTTGAACTACAAATCACTGATATAACCTATTGAAACTGATACACTACTTATTATAAGATTCTAAATCACCTAATAAGCGAATTACAATGAGGAAATAAGCTCTAATAAGCTACAAGCTATCTTAACTGTTTTTGGCTTTTCGAACTGTTTTTAAGATAAATAAAGAAAAAGCTTTTTAACTACTAATGAAATAGATGAAATACAATCATAAACTAATAATAAGCAGAAAACCAAAACAATAAGCTATTAATAAGAAATAGTACAGTAAAATGGAAATAATGCAAAAATATGAGAAAATAAGCTTACAACTGTGAGGCTAATGAACAATGAAACTGATCAGAACTTTAAACCTGGTTTGTCAACACCAAGCTAAAAACCCATTCCAGCTTAATCACTTCAGCTAATCACACCTGAATTGCTTATTGGACTGAATTTTGACTTTTCTTGACTTTCTTGGTTTCTCAAATTTAAACTAGCTATAATCTAATACAAGCTTATAACAAGCTATATTAAGCTTATATAAACTCATATGAAGGGTATTGTAGCTTGTGAGTGATTATTTAACTTGATTTGAATTAGAAGTAAACATGAATTTTAATGTAACAGAAATTCAATACAAGATTGCTTGAAATTTAACTGAATATGACTTGAAATAACACTGGAAACTTAAAATTACAACTTTAACTGAAATTGAAACTTAAAACAGACATTAAGTAAATTTTACACTACGAAATGGTCTAAAACTAGTGACAACTATTTCTTCTGGCCTTCATTTCTTTATATATATATCTCAGAAGCTTCCTTGATCAATCTTGATTAAATCCCACTCGTCCAATTGCTCTCAATTCATCTCAGCTGTTTAATCTATTTTTGGCGGAAAATGGCTCAAGTGGGTTTTTGGCTTGTTCTGAGCACATGTGGGGGTTAGAGTGTGGATTGTTCTCATTGGAGGAGGGGGAAAGGAAGCGTGAATTAAGGAAATAGCAGGGATAAGGTGAGGGGATAAGGGTGGTATCCCTGGTTTGGGTTTGTGGTATTTGGCGGGGTGGTTTTGAAGAAGACAAGTTTGACTTGTCTGGGTTTTTAGTTTGACCCCAATATTTAGTTAGGAAAGGTGGGTCGGGTTTAGGTTTTATTTAGTTTGGGCTTTTAATTGTTGGGCTTGGGTTTTAGATGTGTTGGGTTTTTAGGGGAAATGGGTTAGGCAGTTTAGGATTATAAGGGATTGTGGGTTGGATAAAGGGTTAATTGGTTTAGTTATGAAATTAGGAACCAAAAGTGTAATTCCCTGAAAATTGAAGGACTATTGCTGCCAAAAGTGAAAATTAATTCCAGGGACCATTAGTGAACATGTTTGATTTCCCAAGGACTCATGTTGACTTATCTTCCAAATTAAACCTTCAGGGACTAATTCTGCCAATTTATGAAACTTCAGGGACTGAAACTGTCAATTTTGTAAACTTAGCTCGTTTTTCACATGTTTTCAATCATTTTGTACCTGAATCATATAAAAACACATTCTATGGATATTTGTAGCATTATGTGACTTTTCAAAGTGTTTTTGGCTGTTTTTGCAGTTTAAATGGGAATAAAATGATGAGTATTTAGACACTTATCACACTCCATCAGAGATAGTGGATTTTTTCACTATCTCAATTTTGGCGCCAAATTTAGTTTTGAAGGCTGAGATCATCTCAAGGCAATCCAAGGGTGCAGAATGGATCAGAGAAGAAGATTAGACCTATCCTACTTTAGTTTGGTATATATAGAACATTTTGTAGCCATTAAAGGCAAGTAGTTAATTTATCTTAATCGTATTTTATTTTCATTCATTGTAATTTTATAATTTCAAGTTCCAGTTGTTAATTCAAGTTAATTTCAGTCATATTGTTCTAAGTTCAAGCAGTCTTGTATTAAATTTCAGTTATAATAGAAATCCAAGTTTTTGTTAATTCGAATTAAGTATTTTGGTGTTTGTAAAAGCTTGTTACCTGTTTATATAAGCTCATTTAAGCTCTACATAGCTTATAATGAGCTTGTGATAAGTCTCACAGTCTCAATTCAAGAAATTTAAGAAATGATGAAGAAAGTCAACATAAGCTCACAATAAGCTGTTCTGGGAGTATAAGCTATTCTGGAAGGCTTATAAGTGGTTTTCTAGCTTGTTGTTAACAAGCTAGGGTTTCTGATCCTTAGTTCTTTGTTCTATAATCCAATTCTCAGTTGTAAGCTTATTTTTCATATTTTGCATTTTACTGTACAATAGCTTAATATTAGCTTATTATTGTTAATTTATGCTTATTAATAGTTTGTAGTGTTATTTCATCAATATCATCAGTGTTTAATAACTTTTGTTTCATTTTCTTCAAAAACCTACTAAAAGCCAAAATTAGCTTATATGTAGAATAGTTTATTAGACTGCTTGTTTTCATTTCAAGATTTCTATTTAGTGCTTGTCACACTCAGTTGTTATTTTAGATTTCAAATCTCAGCTTAATAAAGCCTGTTTCCTTTGAAAATCCAAATCAGCTCAACATAAAGGAGTGTTTGGTTTAAGCTTAATTTTGGTCATATTAGCCTTGTACTGTGGATTTACCATTTCATCAACTTTAATCCAGCTTATCTTGGTTATATTAAGCTGTTTCTAAGATCTCTTTAGCCATTTAGATAGAAAACCAATATTTCATCAACTGAGGTTTGTGCAGGCTCAGGGCAGTGAAATGGGGGAATTTGCAGACAGATAATAAGCTATGAAATAAGCTCTAAATTAAAATCAAAGCTCAGAATCATAAAGCCTACACTATAAGCTATCTCTAAACCAAAAATTAAGATCTCAGCTTTTCTAGTTAAGCCACAAATAAGCTGAGATAAGCAGCTATTTATGCTGTTGGTCTGCTCAGTATATACTGAGTCTGCTTATGCAGATTTGTGCAGAGGGCACAAGTTTGGTTCAACTCTTCTGACATGCACTAAATGGTAAGAAAGGACCTTAAAGAAGCCAAGGTTAAGGGCCAAATGAACAGCCCATAAGTAAGCCAAATAAGCCATAATAAGCTACAAGCTTATTTGGCCCTTAACCTTGGCTTCTTTAAGGTCCTTTCTTACCATTTAGTGCATGTCAGAAGAGTTGAACCAAACTTGTGCCCTCTGCACAAATCTGCATAAGCAGACTCAGTATATACTGAGCAGACCAACAGCATAAATAGCTGCTTATCTCAGCTTATTTGTGGCTTAACTAGAAAAGCTGAGATCTTAATTTTTGGTTTAGAGATAGCTTATAGTGTAGGCTTTATGATTCTGAGCTTTGATTTTAATTTAGAGCTTATTTCATAGCTTATTATCTGTCTGCAAATTCCCCCATTTCACTGCCCTGAGCCTGCACAAACCTCAGTTGATGAACACCATCTGATCTAGTGCCTAATTAGGGTTCAATTGGATGTTATAAATTGGGGATTTTTGTATTTTAGTGTAGCCAGTAGTACTAGCAAGGTTTTGCCCCCTTAAGTTTCCACTTATCAGCTTAATTAAGTGCTTAAAATCTGTCTGCAAGTGAGGGGTTTTAACTGAATTTTCTGTATAAGTCTTGAATCTGCTCTACTGCTTATCAACTTATTTCCTTTGGTTATTTGTGCTTTTTCAGTTGTTTTAAGCTTCTATTAGTGTATTAATCTGTTTCCTATCTTTTGGTAATTTTTAGAGCTTTTTAGCTTATTTTTGGGCTTATTCCCAAACTGCTTATCAGCCCATTTGCTTATTAGGGTTTAACTAAGTTCTCTTTTCATTTTTCCTGGCTTCAGTACTCTTCAAAGTATTTTCCATGAAATTTCCAGATTTTTCCCATTAATTTTAGTATTTTTAATTAATTTTTCTTTTAAATTTAGTTTTTAATTCATAATAAATTAAATAATAATCAGATAAATATAAATCTTTTTTGTAAAATTTTCTTTTATTATTTAGGATTTAAGAAAAATAATTTTACACTTGTAGGGTTTAATTTTATAGATTTCACTTTTTAATCGCGTTTTTATAATTCACGTAACGCGTTTTAAATATAATTTGTTAACCTTAATTTTATTTTGAGAATTTGTTTCTCATTATTTAATTAGAACATCATATAAAAGCAAAAATTCCATATCATCAGTCACTTTAATCTCGAACCTCAAACGGTTGTCCATTCCATCCTCGTTGGGAAACGACCCGGGTAATCACTTACCTGGTATCACACACACAACGTGAGTTTTTGCAAGTTAGCCTTTTCCTAAGGGTTGATTTGTCTTTATTCACGCGTATCCGTCTGCATATTATTTATATATACACTTTAGCATGGATCAGTGTTTAATTTTCTTGAAAAGTTTAATTATCGAAAGTACTAACTTTTGAACTTTTTTCTGTAGAAATGGCCCAACCCGACAACACTAACTTGAACAACATGAGTTCTGCTTTCAATTCAATGATTGAAATAGAAAAGTTTACTGGGACAAAGAATTTCAATGATTGGTACCGTTCTTTGAGAATTGTTCTGCGAATGGCCAAAAGATTTGAATATCTTAGTAAGCCTCTTCCTACTGCTCCTGCTGGTACTGCATCTAATGCAGACCATGAAGAATACAACATTGATTATGAGAAGCACAATGATGTGGCTTGTCTCATGTTATCTGGGATGGACACTCGATTGCTAAAGCAATTTGAGAACTATGGTCCCATGGACATGATCAATGAGCTCAAACGTATGTTTGAGAAACCACCTATGGCAGAGTTATATGACTTGTTAGATTCTCTGCATAAGTGTAAGCAGGATGCTAGTAAACCAGTGAGTGCCCACGTATTGGAAATGAAAGGTTATTTGGACCAATTGGACGCACTCGGATGTGGTTACGTGCAAGATGTACAAGTTGGCCTCATCAATCGATCCCTCAACGAGGAGTTATTTGGTGATTTTGTGCGCAACTTCAATATGCATTGCACGGGGAAGACAATAAGTGATTTACATGCAATGCTTATTGACTTTGAGAGAGGATTGTCAAAGAAGGCACCTACACCTGCGGTATTAGCAATACAAGGTGGTAGGGTTACTAAGCCCAACAAACCGCACCACGCGAACAAGAAGAGGAAAGGTAAAACTGATAAGGGTAAACAGGTCATGTCTTACCTGCCAATGCCTAAGAAGCAGAATCCTCCTAAGAAGAAGGATAAAACCAAGAAGGTTTTGGCTGCTTGTCACCACTGCAATACTCCTGGACATTGGAAGAGGAATTGTCCATTGCTGCTAGAGGAGTTGCGGGCAAATAAAAATGCGAAGGCTGGGAATGTCGCGAGCACTTCAGGTATTTTTATGATTGAATTATTTTCCTTTCCTCGTAAGCATAATGCCTGGGTATATGATACGGGATGTGGTACTCACATTTGTAACACATCACAGGGGCTTAGAGGAGCGAAGACGCTGAACTATGGAGAAAGCTACTTGTACGTGGGCAATGGCATACATGCAACAGTTGAAGCCATAGGGACATTCGATTTAGTTTTACCTTCGGGATTAATTCTAGTTTTGAATAATTGTCACTATGCATCCTCTATCATTAGGGGTGTTATTTCAGTTTCTTTGTTAAAGGATAATGGTTTTGTTCACACATTTACTGATAATGGAATTTGGGTTTCTTTAAATAATGTTTTTTACTTTAATGCAATTCCATTAAATGGTGTGTATGAAATTGACATGGAAAATTATTTGTCCAATAGAAATAATTCTGTGTATAGCATTAGCGATAAGAGAATCAAGTCAGACTTGGATTCATCTTATCTTTGGCACTGTCGTCTTATCTTTGGCACTGTCGTCTTGCTCATATTGGCAAGAAACGGATGGAAAAGCTACTACATGATGGGCTTTTGCAAAATATCAATGATGATTCATTTAATAAATGCTAATCTTGCATATCTGAGAAGATGACAAAGAAATCTTTTCAAAGCAATATGGAAAAAGCTTCTGATCTACTTGGATTAATACATACTGATGTGTGCGGTCCACTTAGGCATGTGTCAAAACGCGGTGCTAGCTACTTCTTAACCTTTACGGATGACTATACTCGTTATGGTTGTGTTTATTTACTTAAACATAAACTTGAAGTCTTTGAGACATTCAAGGTTTTTAAAAGTGAAGTAGAATTACAACTCGGTAAGAAGATTAAGGCTCTTCAATTCGATAGAGGTGGTGAATATTTAAGCCAAGAGTTTAAAGATTATCTAGCTGAGTGTGGAATTGTCCAGCAACTCACATCTCCTTATACTCCACAGCAAAATGGTGTATCTGAAAGGAGAAATCGTACATTGCTTGATATGGTATGATCTATATTTAATCTTACAACTCTTCCCTTATCCTTTTGGGACTATGCCCTTGAAAGTGATGTTCACATATTGAATATGGTTCCAACTAAGAAGGTTGATAAGACTCCATATGAATTATGGACTGGAAAAGCTCCCAACTTGTCTTACTTAAAGGTCTGGGGTTGTGAGGCGTTTGTTAAGCGTGACTCACCAGATAAACTCTAACAAAGATCTGTTAAGTGTATCTTCGTAGGATACCATAAGGAAACAAGGGGTTACTACTTTTACTTTCCACTAGAGAATAAAGTCATTGTGGCTAGGTATGGCGAATTCCTTGAGGAGAATCTCATATCTCAAGAATTCAGTGGGAGAGTTTATGATCTTGAAAATGATCAAGAAGATACATCACCTTCTGAAAACACTAGCACACTTCCTGTGGAACCTGAAAGTTTAGGTCCTCCACCTGAAGTTGAAGTGGTTCCCATTCGCAGATCTACAAGGTCTGTAAAAGCTCCCGAGCGTCTATGTCTAAACGTAGAGTGTGAGGAAACTATACTAGGGGATCTTGATGAACCTACTAGTTATAGGGCTGCCATTAATAGTCCTAAGAAGGATAAATGGCAGGTTGCTATGAATGGGGAAATGCAATCCATGAGAGACAATGAAGTCTGGATTGAAGTAGACCTTCCTCCCAATGCTAAGGTAGTTGGGAGTAAGTGGCTCTTTAAGAAGAAAACGGACATGGATGGCAATGTACACACCTACAAAGCTCGTTTGGTGGCTAAAGGCTTTACCCAAACATATGGTGTTGACTATGAGGAGACCTTTTCTCCTGTAGCTGACATTAGAGCTATTAGGATTCTCATAGCTATAGCAGCTTACTATGACTATGAGATTTGGCAGATGGATGTCAAAACCTCCTTCCTGAATGGTCGCCTAGATGAAGACATCTATATGGCGCAGCCTGAGGGGTTTGTGAATCCAGAATTTCCTGAGCGTGTATGCAAGCTTCAAAGATCCATTTCTACGGTTAAGTCCTACATAGGATAGGTAGGTGTGACCCTTTGAACCTTCCCTTGTGAGATGCACTTAGTCTCCTAGATCTGAGTAGACGCGATGTCCTTGAACTCAGTCTCTGTTTACGTAGATGACATTACACTTCACACAAGACTCTCCCTGACCTTGTCAAGTCCTCATAGTCGTGTTCGTTATGGTCATGAACACTAGCCTGGTTCTGCAAGAGCTCTTAGGAATTGCCCCCCCCCCCCCACAATTCCTTTCGAAGCGACCCCACTTCTCTTTCACATAGGTGATTTCATCTTGAATCAATAAAAACATATGTTTTGTGATTTCATCTTAAATCATTATGCTTTATGATTTCACCCTGAATCATAAGAGCCATATGTTTAACCTCTCAACACGTCACATTGTTATAGGAATGGACTAGGAAGTTACAATATTTAGTAACTCCCCCACATTGACATGACTTCACCTATATTTCTATGATTAGGTTATCCTATTGAACCTAGATCTTGGGATCTCCAGTCAACTGGGTTAGGTTTTCCTTCATAGAAACTCATTCCTTCAAGGGCTTTAGTCCCATTCCTTTAGAATACTTACTAACTAACTCTCTGCTTAAGCCTTTCGTAAGCGGATCCGCGATGTTATCCTTTGACTTCACATAGTCAATTGAGATAACTCATGTTGAGAGTAGTTGTCGTATCGAATTATGTCGACGACGGATATGTCTGGACTTTCTATTATACATTATGCTATGAGCCCTGCCAATTGCCGATTGACCATCACAATGTATACTAATGGCCGTTACCGGTTTAGGCCACCTTGGTATGTCCTTTATGAATTGACGTAGCCATTCCGCCTCTTGTCCGCATTTATCTAATGCGATAAATTCTGATTCCATCGTGGACTTAGCTATAACAATTTGCTTGGAAGACTTCCAAGATATAGCTGCCCCTCCTAGTGTAAACACGTATCCACTAGTCGATCTAGAATCTTTTATGTCAGATATCCAATTTGCATCACTGTATCCTTCTATAACAGCCGGATATCTTTCATAATGCAGTCCATAATCACGACTGTATCTCAAATAATGAAGTACCCTAGTCATAGCTCCCCAATGTGCATAAGTTGGATTACTAGTATACCTACTTAGCATGGTAACAACATATGCTAAGTCGGGTCGGGTACTTGTCATTAAGTACATTAACATGCCAATAATTCTTGAATACTCTAATTGGGCAACACCTATGCCTCTATTTTTAGATAGATGCTTACTGGTGTCAATTGGAGTTCTAGCTAGGCTGGAATCCCCCGCATTGTGAGTATTAAGAATTTTGTCCACGTAATGTGCTTGACTTAACACAAGTCCATTTTGAGTTCGTATGATCTTTATTCCAAGGATCACATCAGCCAAACCCATATCCTTCATGTCAAACTTTGATTTCAACATGTCTTTAGTAGATTTGATCACCTTGTCGTTACTGCCAATGATAAGCATATCATCAACATATAAACACAAGATTACATATCCACTACTTGTGTCCTTTACATAAACACACTTGTCACATTCATTAATTTTGAATCCACTCTCTAGCATGGCGTGGTCAAATTTTTGATGCCATTGTTTGGGAGCTTGCTTTAAGCCATATAATGACTTAACAAGCCTACAAACTTTGTTCTCTTGTCCAAGAGCTATGAAACCCTCAGGTTGGTTCATGTAGATTTCTTCTTCTAAATCCCCATTTAGAAAAGCCGTTTTCACATCCATTTGGTGAACTTCCAAATTTCTTAAAGCGGCAATAGCAAGTATCATCGTGATCGAGGTTATTCGCGTAACAGGCGAATATGTATCAAAATAATCTAGACCTTCTCGTTGTCTAAATTCTTTGATTACCAATCTTGCTTTGTACTTGTCAATGGTGCCATCGGCTTTCATCTTCTTCTTGAAGATCCATTTATAGCCTAGTGGTTTACAACCAGGAGGTAAATCCACGAGCTCCCAAGTATGATTTTGTAAAATAGAATCTATTTCACTTTTAATGGCTTCTTTCCATTGAGGCCCTTCCGAGGAAGTTACCGCTTCTCGATAAGAAGTAGGTTCATTTTCTACCATAAAAGAAACAAAATCGGGTCCAAACGATTTCTCGGTTCTTGCTCTTTTGCTTCTTCTAGGTTCAACCTCTTCTTCCTCGATTTGATCTTGTCTCTCATCTTGGAGATCATTATCTCTTTGTCTCTTATCTTGGACAACTTCATCATCTATTCTAGATGAACTTCCAGTTTCCTTCGTTAAGCAAGGAAATATATTTTCAAAGAAGGAAGCATTCCTTGATTCCATTAGTGTACCCTTTTGTATATCCGGATTCTTCGAATCATGTACAATGAAACGATAAGCACTGCTATTCCTAGCATATCCAATGAATATACAATCCACAGATTTAGGTCCAATCTTTTGGGCCTTGGGTGTCGGTATAGCTACCTTTGCTAGACACCCCACACTCGTAAGTATTGATATGATGGTTTTCTTCCCATCCATAGTTCATAAGGGGTCTCTTCTTTTTCCTTACGAGGTATCTTATTTAAAAGATAAGTAGCCGTTAGAATGGCTTCCCCCCACATGTCCTGGTTTAAACCAGAACTTATCAACATGGCATTAACCATTTCTTTCAAGGTACGGTTCTTCCTTTCGGCTATACTGTTTAGCTGAGGTGAATAAGGAGCAGTGAATTCGTGTCTAATTCCATGTTTAGCACATAAATCAGCAAATGGTGACACGTATTCACCTCCTCTATCACTTCGTACAACCTTGATTTTCTTATTAAGTTGATTCTCAACTTTAGTTTTGTATAGAATAAACTTGTCTATAGCTTCATCTTTACTTTTTAAAAAGTAAACGTAGCAATACTTTGTACAATCATCAATAAACGTGATAAAGTACTTATTGCCACCTTTTGTGGGTAGTGATTTCAAATCACATATGTTAGTGTGTATCATATCAAGTGGTTCGGTTTTTCGTTCAACCGATTTGAAAGATGATCTTGTAAGTTTGGCTTCAACACAAGTTTCACATTTATATTTTGAGTCAATATGGAAATTAGGTATGCAATTAAATTTAATCAAACGACGCATCGAATTAAAATTTACATGTCCAAGACGACCATGCCACACATTAGAAGACTCAATCAAGTAAGCAGAAGAATTCATTTTATTGATATCATTCTTAACAACCATTACATTGAGCTTAAACATACCATTCAGGGCATATCCCCTACCAACATACATTTGATTCTTAGAAAGAACAAACTTATCAGACTAAAAAACAAGACGAAAACCAAACTTGTTCAACAGCCAACCAGACACAAGATTCTTGCCTTGGCAGAATCAGGCGTATAAGTGTTTTTCTGAGCCAGCTTGTTGTCCTCTTCAATACGAAGACGAACAACCAAGTCTTCAACACTCATCTCCTTTCGCTTATGCTTCAGGTAGTTCTTAAATTCTACCCAGCTTGGAGGCAACTTTTCAATGATAGCAGCAACTTGAAAAGTTTCACTCAAAGTCATTCCCTCAGCATGAATGTCGTGTAGCAAAACCTGCAGATCTTGAACCTGACTCATCACGTTCTTTGAATCATCCATCTTGTAATCCAAAAAACGAGCTACCACGAACTTCTTTGTACCAGCATCCTCAGTTTTGTACTTGCGTTCCAATGACTCCCATAATTCTTTGGCAGTCTTGGTCTTGCAGTACACGTTGTACAAAGAGTCCACCAAACCATTCAGAACATAGTTGTGACACAAAAAGTCTGAATGTTTCCATGCTTCCAAGGCTTGAACGGCCTGTTGATTGGCGGATTGACCTTCTGCAGGAGGTTCCACGTGAGGTGGATTCTCTTTTAAGAACCGCGCAAGGTTCAAAGTAGTGAGATAGAAGAACATCTTTTGTTGCTACCTCTTAAAATTCTGCCCATTGAATTTCTCTGGTTTCTCAGCATGATTAGCAACCGTGTTGGTAACTGGCGCACCAGGTACATTCACAGTAGTAGTCACAGGAGGGGTAGTGGTGTTTGTCATCCTGAAAATTCAAACACAAACTGTTGTAAATCAGTATCTACTTGTACCGGATCTGATTCAACGAAACTCTATCTTGGTTTCGATGGATCGAGTAAATCAGTTTAATAGAAACTCAATCTTGGTTTCGATATAAACTGATAAGAACAACTGCATAAAAAAAACGTTATAGATCTGTAACCAAATCTGTAAATTAATATCTGTTTAATTAAAACTAATTTCCAAAGAAACTCAACTAGGTTTCGACAGAAAATAGTTTATAAAATCTGTTAATAATTAATCCGATTTTAAAAAAGTGTTTTAAATTCGGTTAAACCGAATATGTTTTAAGATTGTATGAAACGGTGTACACTTTCATTAATATAATCAGATTACAGCGATTAAATAACATAAAATAAATAACAAAATATTAAATACAGACAGCAAGGTGTAGACGGAGAAGACATACGTTATAACGATAAGTAAATAAAGCAGTAAAGGTCGTGGCACGAGGCTCGTGTTAAACACGATTCCCTTAAAACAGATTCGCCGTCTGTTTCCCAGGGTACATCGTACAAAGTTGTTGTACAGCCGGACCTGACAACTTGCCTGAAAGATCACGGAAGCTCTGAGTGTATCTGATCAAAAGAATACTGGAATCCTGGTACTATGGAGGAATACGTTTCTGGTTGTGTCTAAACCGAATGAGACTTGGTCTGTATTTATATTGAAAACCTGTCTTCTTTTCCAAGATAAATAAGTGCCAAATATATACGAATCTGTTATTATAAAACAAGATATGCGTATAATTTATTAACACATAATTATTCTGTAAAACTTATTCACCAAGTTTATATCTATTCCCAAAATAGATTGATACAGAATTTGAAAAATATGGAAACTAAGAGCCCGGATCTGCAGCAATAGATTGATACAGAATTTGAAAAATATGGAAACTAAGAGCCTGGATCTGCAGCAAAAAAATACGCGCACAGGCGAATTTTTCAGAGCTGCATTCGTGTCCGCAGGCTCGCATGAGTTCAGAAGCTTCGAACCCATTTTGGCCCTGAAATCCTGAAATCTGCACCCCCCTGCGCGCGCGCACGTAGGGGTGGGAGCATAGCTCACCTAAAGGAACTTGATAGCAAATATTAAGATTTCTATATAAACCACTCCCAACTTCCTTTTCTAGGCGATGTGGGCTACTTTTATTTTCCATATTTTTGTGTTTCAAGTGCCTCACTTTGAGACACGATATCTCATTCATATCAACTCCATTTTTAACACATTTTAGCTCGTTGCGAAGCTCTCGTCACGGAGAATGCAAAGCTACCAAGAAATATAAATATATATAACATATACATATATTAAATAGTGTCCAAAATATGCAAAATCATTTTGCAAAACCCATTTTTCCAACAATGTCAACATGTTAATTAACCATGGCAAAGACAAATGCATTGATATTACTATATTAGGGCCAGGTGAAATTGGCTTAAAGGTAACTGAAATGAGCTTTTAAAAATGAGTAGAGCTTCAAGTCAGTTAAATTAATCAAATACCATTGAAAAATATAAGGGATGAACACATATAAGTTTGAAATATATATTTGAATTTAATTTGATTTATTTTTATGTCATTTTAAAACAATAAGCTCTGGGTACAACTAATTCATCAAATACCTTCATGAAAACAAAACGCGGCCTATAGCTTATAATATAGCCGGATTTTGACCGGATATAGCCGGATTTTGGCCGGATATGACCGGGTTTAGCCGAGTATAGCCGTGTCTTGGCCGGATTGGCCGGTTCTTTGCCGGATCTAACCGAGTTTAGTCAGGTCTTTTAAGTTCAGTTTCACTTGTGCTTTTGTATAGATAGGGCCCATTTAGAATGGGCGAGAATGGTCGCTAAACGATATCATGTCTTGGTCAAAACTTTCCTCGCCTGTTCTACTTTTTGTTGTAGTGCAAAACTAATTTCAAAACCTTGAATTGGTCTATTTCGTTTTATTACTTCTAATCCTAATGTAGTAATGTTTCATGCAATAAATAGAGTTGATGATTTAACATATAAGGTTAGAGATACGATACCAAAACAATTTCAACGTGACAAAATTACAAAAAAAAAAAAAAAAAAAAAAAAAAAAAAAACCTTCCGTCCCTGACCACCATGATAATTTCTAGCTAGGCACGTCCATAGTGGTTATACAAGATGGAGAGTGGTGTATCAACGAAACAGTGTTCAATGGAATGGCGAAATGCCGACAATCATCACAGCAGAGAAGCAACAACTTTACGAGAGATGCATTATCATGGAGATCATACCGAGATGGAGGTGTCTTTGTTTAGTTTTTTAGGTGAGAGAAATATCATATAAAATATACATATAGACATATACATATAAAATATTTACTACTAGTACTTAAAAATGAACTATTCGTAGATTTAGAAAGCTCATATTGTTTTTGGCAAGCAAGTAAAATGTAGAAGTAAAGTTGTTGAAGTTGGATGGGAAAAAAAATGAGTAAACTGCAAAAAATATCCATGAATTTTTCGAAAAAAGCGAAAGATGTCCTCGAAAAAAAACTGCAAATATTGTCCTTGAATCGTTGTAGCTGTAAAAAAGGTTTTTGGCTAACGCTCGTTAGTTTTGGCCGTGTGAAATGACTATTTTACCCTCACCTACTACATGGACATTTTTTGCAAGAACATTTTTTGCAGTTTACTGTTCATTTTCTTTTTCACTTCCTATCACCACCACACAACCATCACCACCACCACCACCACCCTCTACCACCACACAACCACTATTAATTGCTTAAAATCAAATACCAAAAATTCTGATCTCATGGCCATATTACATTAACTTTTTACCCAAACACTTTAAATTGATTTTAGAGACTGAAGTTTAAACGTACATAGTCAGCATATGGATCACAATTGATTTACAGTCTTTTTTCATTGTATCATTTGTTGGAATATTAGAATCATAAAACTATAAACTAATAAACATAACATGAACATCAAAGCATATTGCACAGCGGATGTAGGATCTACAATAACAAGTAAATAATTAACTAAAGATTAAATAGATGCGTACCTTTTGATTCCTAGCAAGAACAAGGAATCACGTGATCACCAAGAATAATATAAACCCTAATATGGGTTTAGGATGGATCGGCCTAAACAAACCGAATGGGGAAAAACACCACAAGCTAAAGCAAGCTTGTTACTCGTTCTTGTACACACGTATTGTTAGCGTTTCAATGTGAAAAGCTAGGTTCTTAGTTCACAAACAAAACCCTAACTTATGTTGAAGCTAAATCAAAAATCCCAAGGTGATTGGGAGATGATATTCGATCGGCCACAAGAGAGGAAGAAAAAGAGAATAGGGTTTTAAGCTTGGAACAAGATTAGGGAAAAATAAACACAATGAAATTGTATTTATAGGCACCCTTTTCTTCTCCTCCAAGACTCCAAAACCGACTATCCTAACCCTTAGGTTGGGTTCGGTCGATCTAAGCCCAAACAATGGGTTCTAGATCCTTCTCTACCTCTATTTCATATTTAGTCCTTTAACGAGCGTTATCTAACCCCGTTAAGTACTAACGACCGTTAAGTTATTTGTTTGTGAAATGAATAATTAAAACATAAAACTATATTTAATTATTCAAAACCGGACATACATATATTAATAAAAATCCATAAACTCTAACAGCTCCCACTTGGATATTCATTAATATTGTAATGACATGGGTTAGTCTAGCTTAACCTTCCCAATGCCCCCAATTCGATCCGAGTATGGTTTTCCTAGAAAAATCACGTGCTGATATAATCATCATACTTATCCTTTTGTTTCTAATACCGCGTTAATATGGATATGGATCTAGGTCATTCCATAATTAACAATTAGTTTCTCGTTTATACATAATTGAACAAGATTACCAAAACATCTGAACGTCTTTCAGATAGACTTTGGGCGTGCGCACGCAAACATCTTGTCAACCCTACGAGTGGCCAAGCAGTATTAAACTTCAACACAAAGTTGAAGGAACAAATCCTTTGTTGACTACGAGCGTAACCCTTAGATTTCACATCACCTCCGAAAATAGCCCTTATAGCCACCTATTATGGATAGCATTAGACTATCTTACAGAAAATGAGCTACATCCTCGGCAGTCACCTGGTATCTCAAGTCTGAGGATAAATATTCATGATTTACTTAATGACGACGATCCATAAAGTATAATCATGTAGTTGGGATAAGTCCTATATTCAATTTATCCAATATTGAATATCATGTGATATTGGTATCTCAAACTTACAGTACACTCTACCAATCCTCACATTTGTCTTTATTTAATAATATTCCCATATCATTAATCGACAACGGACTATTTAGAATAAATTAATTATTCACGGATTTAAACATGCAAATATAGGATACAATATTAATAAATGATAATAAACGTTATCCGCACTTTATTTCATTAAAAAATAATATTGTTTACATATCCCTTATCAAATACACTAATGATGCGCGTGTGCGAGTGCTCTAATTTATACCCACGGTATGTCGTTGTGGTTTTAGCAATATTCAAGTTTTAAATTTATATTTAGCCGACTTATCAATAACACACACACTTTAACGAGCAGTGTACCCGGTAGTATGTATATAATGGTAAGTAGAGTGTCGATCACTAAGAGTGGAACGTATTATCTAGTTATTCTAATCAGTATTTTAATATCTTAAGTTAGCTATACAACCTATTCTAACGCAAGGGGGTTCAGCCTGAGAGACTGGCACGTTTTGGTTGCAATTAAATAATAAACTAAACTAATGAGCACGAATCAGCGATAGACATGCACGTACACAGATAAATACTCGAGACAATAACAAGACCTGTCCTGATGATTAAGTAGATTGACACTTGTTTTATTGATAGTTTTATATGAAGTGTATGTAATTAACCCTTTCTCGTTGGTCCTAATCTTATCGGCGAGAAATCCCTTAATGATTACTTATGTCTAAAAGTTATTCCTAAGTGATCAATTTAGTAACAACCGTGGGAGCCACATTCTCTTCCGTAGTCAAATGCGCAGGCCACTAATAAACACAGAGGTTATCAATGCACTAATAAGTAGTAACCAAAGACATCAACATATAAACTTTAATTGATGGGAAAGCAGTTTTAAGGGAGTGTAATCTTTCTCCTCACATTACACAAGCCACCAATCCTGATGAATTAAAGTTTACTAACACAATAAAACAAAACTACTTAATGAATTAAATACATGCAGGACCTTCTTACAGCTCTTGTATCTTCGTTCGGGTGTGTCTTGTGCTGCCTAATCGACTGAATTCGGCCTTAGGTTTCTGTGGTCTTCGTACCTTGTATATATTATGTGCTACGAAATTCGTCTGGTCTTGGGGTATTTATAGTTTCTGTCTGAGGGTAAGATGCGGCGCATCTAGTAAGTAGATGCGGCGCATTGACTTAACTTCGCGTGGGGTCCAAGATTAATATATTCAGGAATATTTGTACACCGCCAGAAGATGCGGCGTATCTCCATTCTCAGATGCGGCGCATGTCCTTGCTGTCTTGGATCGTATCTTGTGAAATCTTGATAGTGATGCGCCGTATGTAATGAGTGAGATGCGGCGTATCTGGAGCAGAACTTGTACATTTCAGTAGACTCTTAACTTCTTGCTTGTTTTGCTCCATAATTAGTCCAAAATCGCCAAGTTTCACCAAATGCTTGTTTTTAACTGAGAATTACAAAAGTAAACGATTAAGTATCAATTCTCATACATAATATAATAAAACAAGTCAAATTAATAGGATAAATGATAGTAATAAAATGTACTTATTTGAGTTCATCAACTAACCACAGATTTACATGAAACTACTGGCTAAACGAAGACCAATACCCTCAGCATGTCGAGTAAACATTTCCTTAGATAATGCTTTCATCAAAGGATCAGCCAGATTGTCATCTGTGTGAACTTTGAGTACATTGATTTCTCCTTGTTTGACTTGTTCTCGAACATAGTGATACTTTCTACGAAAGTTTCTGGCGCCCTTCATAACTCCAGGTTCATTGGCGAATGTGATTGCAGCAGAATTGTCGCAATACACATTTATAGGTAATTCAATTGACGGCATCACTCCAAGATCCGAAATGAATTTCCTTATCCAAACAGCTTCCACTGCAGCTTCCGATGCAGCAATATACTCAGCTTCTGTAGCAGACATGGCCGTTGTACTCTGCTTTTTGCTCTTCCAGTCTACAGCTCCTCCATTGATGATAAAAACGTAACCCATCTGAGACTTCGTATCATCTTTATATGTTTGAAAGGACACATCGCAGAAACCTGTAACATTCAGTTCTGCGTCTGGATTTCCCCCGAACACAAGAAACATATCTTTAGTATTCCTTAAATACTTAAGAATGTTCTTAACAGCATGCCAGTGATCTTTCCCTGGATTCTGCTGGAAACGACTGGTCAAATTTTGCGCGAACGCCACATCTGGCCTTGTGCATCTAACTGCATACATGATAGATCCTACTGCTGAAGCATATGGAACTTTATTCATGTATTCCACCTCTTCAGGTGTAGAAGCACACATTTCGCTACTTAAGCCATGATCCACTTGCATGGGCAAATATTCGTTCTTGGAATTTTGCATATTGAATCTTTTCAATATTTTATCCATGTAAGCACTTTGGCTTAATCCAATTAACCGCTTAGATCTATCTCTATAGATCTTGATTCCAAGGATGTAAGCTGCTTCTCTTAAATCCTTCATAGAAAAACATGTACTTAGATAAGACTTAACTTCATTAAGACTTGGTATATGATTTACCATGATTAATATGTCATCGACATATAGGATAAGAAAAGTAGTGTTAGGGGCTGTTTGATTACCACTTAATGGAATGATTAAGTGCTGATTGCTGAAAACTGAATCGGTCGGATGTTTGATTAAAAAAAAATGAGCGCTGAAGGACAAATAAATGCACTGACCGATTTTGAAAATAGAGCATGCAAAATGATTCAGTTAGCACATGGTCTTCTACACATTCCCAAAATACCCACGTCACATTGTCCTTTCAAAAAAATTCACGTCACCTTATTAGCACATGGTCTTCTATCCCATTTATTCATTTTAAAAAACAATAAATAATCATTAGTTATAATTAGCATACTATATACTTTTTATATGTTGAAAATGACATTGAATTAGTATAATTATTTGATCATATATGTTCGTTGGTTAGATTTTACAAAGTTAATCGGGTATAATGGTCTCTCTTTTATCCGATTAATTCATGAGGTTCGAGTTTGTTAGTATATAAATATAAATCAATTTATATTGTTTTATACATTCATAATTTATATTGTTTTATGATCTTTCGATAAGACTATTTACATAATTTGTTTGTTCCAACATTACTTTCTTTATACTATATTTTTATTCGAGTTAATAACTTTTTTATCAAACGGTATATTTTGTTCAATACAAAATCAGACAGAAGGTTAAATTGGTAATTTCAGGCAACTCGGATTGCTCATTCAGAACAAATATCAAACAATCATTTTCACTCAGAATCAGGTTCACTCAGCATGTTGGAATCATTCAGCAGCTTTGATTCATTCAGCGCTAAATCATATTTTTTATCAAACAGCCCCTTACTCCCACTAACTTTGTGGTATACACACGGCTCATCGAAATTTTGAGTAAATCCAAACTTCTTGATTTCCTCATCAAATTTCTTATTCCATTGCCTTGATGCTTGCTTCAATCCATAAATGGCTCTTTGAAGCTTGCAAACACGCTCAGGAAATTGTGGATTCACAAACCCCTCAGGTTGAGCCATGTAGATGTCTTCATCTAGGCGACCACTCAGAAAAGCGGTTTTGACATCCATTTGCCATATCTCATAGTCATAGTAAGTACCTATGGCTATAAGAATCCTAATAGCTCTAATCTCAGCCACTGGAGAAAAGGTCTCCTCATAGTCGACACCATATGTTTGGGTAAAGCCTTTAGCCACCAAACGAGCTTTGTAGGTGTGTACATTGCCATCCATGTCTGTCTTCTTTTTAAAGAGCCACTTACTCCCAACCACCTTAGCATTGGGAGGAAGATCTACTTCAATCCAGACTTTATTATCTTTCATGGATTGCATTTCCCCATCCATAGCAACCTGCCATTTATCCTTCTCAGGACTATTAATGGCAGCCCTATAACTAGTTGGCTCATCAAGATCCCCTAGTATAGTTTCCTCACACTCTACGTTTAAACATAGACGTTCAGGAGCTTTTGTAGATCTTGAAGATCTACGGATGGGAACCACTTCAACTTCAGGTGGAGGACCTAAACTTTCAGGTTCCACAGGAAGTGTGTTAGTGTTCTCAGAAGGTGACGTATCTTCTTGATCATTTTCATGATCATATACTCTCCCACTGAATTCTTGAGACAAGAAACTCTCCTCAAGGAATTCACCATACCTAGCCACAATGACTTTATTTTCTGGTGGGAAGTAAAAGTAGTAACCCCTTGTTTCCTTAGGGTATCCTACGAAGATACACTTAACCGATCTTTGTTGGAGTTTATCAGGTGAGTCACGTTTAACAAACGCCTCACAACCCCAGACCTTTAAGTAAGACAAGTTGGGAGCTTTTCCAGTCCATAATTCATATGGAGTCTTATCAACCTTCTTAGTTGGAACCATATTTAATATGCGAACAGCACTTTCAAGAGCATAGTCCCAAAAGGATAAAGGAAGAGTTGTTAGATTAAAGATAGATCGTACCATATCAAGCAATGTACGATTTCTCCTTTCAGATACATCATTTTGTTGTGGAGTATAAGGAGAAGTGAGTTGCTGGACAATGCCACACTCAGCTAGATAATCTTTAAACTCTTGGCTTAAATATTCACCACCACGATCGGATCGAAGGGCCTTAATCTTCTTACCGAGTTGTAATTCTACTTCACTTTTAAAAACCTTGAATGTATAAAAGACTTCATGTTTATGTTTAAGTAAATAAACACAACCATAACGACTATAGTCATCCATAAAGGTTAGGAAGTAGGTAGCATCGCGTTTAGACACATGTCTCAGTGGACCACACACATCCGTGTGTATCAATCCAAGTAGATCCGAAGCCTTTTCCATATTGCTATGGAAAGGTTTCTTTGTCATCTTCCCAGATATGCAAGATTCGCATTTATCGAATTAATCATCATCGATATCTTTCAAAAGCCCATCATGTTGCAGTCTTTCCATGCGTTTCTTGCCTATATGAGCAAGACGACAGTGCCATAAATAAGATGAATCCAAGTTCGACTTGATTCTCTTATTGCCAATGCTATACACAGAATTATTTCCGTTGGATGCATGATATTCCATATCAATTTCAAACACACCATTTAATGGAATTGCATTAAAATAAAAAACAGAATTTAAAGAAACCGAAATTCCATTATTATTAAAAGTATGCTCTAAACCATTATCCAACAATAAAGAAACTGAAACAACACCTCTAACAATAGACAGTGCGTAATGACAATTGTTCAATACTAAAATTAAACCCGAAGGTAAAAGTAAGTCAAAAGTCCCTATGGCTTCCACTGCTGCACGTATACCGTTGCCGACATACAAGTAGCATTCCCTATAGTTCAGCTTCTTAGCTCCTCTAAGCCCCTGCGATGTATTACAAATGTGAGTACCACATCCTGTATCATATATCCAGGCATTTTGCTTACGAGGAAAAGAAAATAATTCAACCATAAAAATACCTGAAGTGCTCGCGTCGTTTGCAGCCTTGGCATTTTTATTCTTGCGACACTCCTCAAGCAACAATGGACAGTCCCTCTTCTAGTGTCCAGGAGTGTGGCAGTGGTGACAAGCAGCCGTATCCTTCTTGGGATAATCCTTCTTGGGAGGAGGATTCTGCTTCTTGGGCTTCTGCTGATAAGTCACAATCTGCTTGCCCTTGTCAGCTTTAGCTTTCCGCTTCTTGTTCGCATGATGCGGTTTACTGGGCTTAGTGATCCTACCACCTCTAAATGTCATCACAGCAGGTGTAGGTGCCTTTTTTGAGAGCCCCTTCTCAAAGTCAATAAGCATTGCATGCAAATCAGATACTGTCTTTCCCTTGCAATGCATATTGAAGTTGCGCACAAACTCACCATACAATTCCTCTTTGAGGGATCTATTGATGAGGCCAACTTTAACATCTTCCACATATCCACATCCAAGTGTGTCCAATTGGTCAAGATATCCTTTCATCTCCAATACATGGGCACTTACGGATTTAGTTGCATCCTGCTTACACTTGTCTAGAGTATCTAGCAAGTCATACAACTCTGTTGTTGGAGGTTTCTCAAACATACGTTTGAGTTCCTCAATCATATCCATCGGACCATAATTCTCAAACTGCTTTTGCAGCTGAGTATCCATCCCCGATAGCATGAGACAAGCCACATCATTGTGCTTGTCATAAGCAGTGTTGTACTCTTCAAGTAATTCATTTGGAGAGTTAGCAGGAGGAGCAACAGGAAGAGGCTCACTAAGATATTCAAAACGTTTGGCCATTCTAAGAACAATCCTTAGAGAACGATACCAATCGTTGAAATTTTTAGTCCCAGTCAACTTCTCTCTTTCAATCATCATTTTGAAAGCAGAGCTCATGTTTGACATGTTCGTGTTGTCGGGTTGGGCCATTTCTACAGAAAAAAGTTCAAAAGTTAGTACTTTCAATAATTAAACTTTTCAAGAAAATTAAACACCCACGGTAAATTACCATTTAATTTTCATTTGAAAACTAGGATCCAAATTGACGTCGTTTCACTACATCAGCTGAGGCTGCTAGTAATGAAAGTACTCAATAAGGTACGGGTCAACCCCAATTGCCAATATCCAATTGCAATTCCTAGAATCATGGGACTCACATTATATTGCCAACATCAGTTGCAAAATGTAAGCATGTTTCATCCCCAAATCTTTATGCCTTGACGCCGTTTCATTACATCAGCTGAGGCTGCTAGTAATGAAAGTGCTCAATTAAGTTAACCAATTTAGAAACATGTAAATTGACGCCGTTTCATCACATCAGCTGAGGCTGCTAGCAATGAAAGTGCTCAATTTACCCCTTTTGATTACCATTCTTTGAATCATTACATCAGCTGAGGCTGCTAGCAATGATAGAATGTTATCTTAGGTGTTTCCGTATTAATTGGTTGGCATATTACTTAAATTTAAGGGTATTAAAATTTTGATGTGTAATCAAAAAAAATATGTACAAAGATGTCATGCATTCATCTTTGTATCATATGTTTTCTATAAAAAACTGTTTACTCATTCGCAGATTAAATCAACAAAATTTAATTGATGGCGTTGAGAAACTTACAACATTGCCTTAAGATGCTTCATACTTTTTCATGGTGTACTTGGTAAGTCTATTATTGACGCACAGGCGAGCGGAGGGGCAAACGTCCGTCGAAGCTAATTAAAAACGCGCCCCTTTCGGATGACAATTTAATGTCAAGCCTCCTTATACCCACTTTATAGTTTGTCAATAATAGGTCCGCCGCTTCGACCACTTTTGTACACTCGCATCAATCAATTAAAACTTTAAGATTTAAAGCTTAAAACATTTATGTAGTAAATTATTAATTGCTAGTCTCGCTTGGGAGCAAATTACCATGCGAAGCGAACCACTATCGGCACATAAGACTTGGCAATTAAATAGCTTACTACAAAGGTTTCATAGTTATTAGGTTCATTTATTATTTATTCAAAAATTACCCTCTTTGATGTTACAATCCATCATAATTAAACACAAAGATCAAGTAATTAAAAAATAAAAAATAAACACTCAATAACACATATATGATCATTAATAATATCATATAGCCACATGCAAACCTTTTTGATAAATCCTATTAATAATCTATGTGAATTTATAATGTATCTAATTAGTAAAACTCCCATTGGTTTTCGAGCTCATTGTGCCCAATGGACCACAAACGCCAAATAGCTTGGCCGCGTAAGTTTTAATTAACTAGATACCACATTGCACATAACCAATTAATTAATATATTTAATTAGGGTCTTCCCTAATCTCAGATTTATCTTAAAAACATGTAGCAATTATTAACACAAAACATTCCATGACAAAATATGCAAGATTTTGTCATGGATTCCATATTGCATTTTAAATCATGTATCACATATTTACAAGCCAATATTGTACGCAATCTAATTAATGACATCACATAGGTACTCATTAATTAAACACTTAAAATTGCATGCAATCCTAGGGTTTTCTACAAGTTTTTACAAAAACTAAAACCCTAAAAAATTATTAAATGGGTGTCGACCCAAATTAAAAAAAATTAGGGTTTGTAAAATAAAACCCTAGAACAAAAAAGATTGCATGTATCTATACAACAAGATTCAATTTTAAGGTTTTTAGTAATTAATTACATGTTAAAAACGGGCTCATGATGCCACTGTTGGAATATTAGAATCATAAAACTATAAACTAATAAACATAACATGAACATCAAAGCATATTGCACAGCGGATGTGGGATCTACAATAACATGTAAATAATTAACTAAAGATTAAATTGATGCGTACCTTTTGATTCCTAGCAAGAACAAGGAATCACGTGATCACCAAGTACAATATAAACCCTAATATGGGTTTAGGATGGATCGGCCTAAACAAATCGAATGGGGAAAAACACTACAAGCTAAAGCAAGCTTGTTACTCGTTCTTGTACACACGTATTGTTAGCGTTTCAATGCGAAAAGCTAGGTTCTTAGTTCACAAACAAAACCCTAACTTATGTTGAAGCTAAATCAAAAATCCCAAGGTGATTGGGAGATGATATTCGATCGGCCACAAGAGAGGAAGAAGAAGAGAATAGGGTTTTAAGCTTGGAACAAGATTAGGGAAAAATAAACACAATGGGATTGTATTTATAGACACCCTTTTCTTCTCCTCCAAGACTCCAAAACCAACTACCCTAACCCTTAGGTTGGGTACGGTCGATCTAAGCCCAAACAATGGGTTCTAGATCCTTCTATCCTCCTTTTACATATTTAGTCCTTTAACGAGCGTTATCTAACCCCGTTAAGTACAAACGACCGTTAAGTTATTTGTTTGTGAAATGAATAATTAAAACATAAAACTATATTTAATTATTCAAAACATTGAGACTCATACGCAATGTGTGCAATCCCGAAGTCTCGGGTTCGAAACCGGACATACATATATTAATAAAAATCCATAAACACTAACATCATTTACTATAGGTATCATGACGGTCTTGTCTTATTAAGTCGATGGTGGACTTAATAGTGTTTTTATACTAGGCTTTTCTGTCATTGGCGCATAATAGCACTATCAAATTAAAGTGTTAACTAGCATTGCCGTTTCTTATACATTTGCATCTTATAATATTTTTGCCTTCACATGATGCAAATCATTTATTCCTTTTTGTAAATACCAAGATTCACGTTTAGGAGGTGGGGGAAACACGAACTAAAGGTTAAACATGATAGAACCGGTTTATTGATTGGGGGAGGTGTGTATGTTTTCTAGAGAGAGAAGTAAAGAAAACACACACACCTCCAAGTTACAAGTGAATCCCCACCTTCCGAGTTGTGACTAGGAAGGTATTTATTACAAGAATACAAAGCTAACTTAGAACTAATGCCTAAACTAGTCCTTGTACAAAGAAAGAAGTGCAATTCCCACATATGACAAAACTTTAAAGCTAACAATCTCTCCCCAAAGTGATGTCATATGGGAATTGCTTACAATGTTCCCTACAAGTAAAATATAAACCATAAGCACAGAGAATAGTCTTCAAACTTCATTACTTCGTTCAGCTTGTAGAATCTTCTTAGCTTTCATTTCTTTACTTGCAGACGAACCATGTGAGCAAATCTAATTAGGGTTTAAATCAGAGTGCCCTGAGTGCTCTCCCCTAATTAGTGCTCTCCCCCAAACTGACAACCTCATTTAATGAGTGCCCTGAGTGCTCTGAATCTGTTCGGGGGAATATAGTATCAACATCTTTATCTCACCAAATGCATCCCAGTTATTTTTCCCATGAGAGATCAGCCCGTACATTTCTCTCCCCTGCTGGTTACGATTTATCGGAATCAGCATACTGATGTGTACGTGAAATACAAACTGGAAGCCCTTTATCAGGAATCATATCAGCCCGTGAGAAGATGTCGATATACCCAATCTACCTCCTGTATCAAAAACAACGGCTTCATGTAGTGACTACTGATGGAGAAAACCCACTATAACGAACTTGAGACTGAAGTAGAATAACCCAAATTTGTGACTTAAACTTGCACTGTTGTATGACTAAGTACCTATACTGAGCACTACAACGTAACTCCTTAAAAAATAGGTCGTTTCATATACCCATCCAACCTTCCTTAATAGTATATGAACATCTCTTGAATTATCCACATCTTTGTGTGACACTGAGTACTACAACGTATCTTCTTTAAGTGATAGTTAACTAGGTCTTCGTCCATCCACCTCTTGACCTATGAAAACTAGATAAATCAAGACTTAATCATTGAATGCTCTGTGAGCCGTTTAAGATCGAGCAAGGATCTCGAAGAATCATGCATCCAACCAACCCCGATATCTTCAAGATACTAAGTACACGTACCCGAGATATTCCACTTCAACTTCAAATAAGTAATAATGAATCATCCTTGTAGTCGCAGTTGATAATTTAGCCATTGTCATTTGATTGTGAATCTTGATTAGGATCTTTTCGGCTATACGTGGTAATTTTGAAGGTGCAGTCCGATAATTTCATTTGTGATTTTGGTGTGAAATATGGCATAAAATGACATTCTAATGATGCTGGAAAATTTTGAGTTTAAGAAATTTTTACGCCAAAAATTCCCCGAAAAATTCGAATTTTGGCCAAAAAATTTGAATTTTGGGCCAAAATTTTCACTCTTGTACCAGAATTTGAATCTCGCGTAAAAATTGACCGTTAAGTCACTCCTCCGAATTAAATTTTACTCAACTTTTCCCGCCAAAAAAACTTTTTTTTTTTTTTTTTTTTTTTTTTTTTTTTTTTTTTTTTTTTTGCAATTGCGATAAGATGTCCGATATATAATTGCGATAGAGTTCTCGAACACAATTGCGATAAGGTTCTCGGACAACACTTGTTGATGATTTATCGAAAGGCCAATTTCGATAAATTTGTTGAAATTGATTTGCGATAAAAACTTCTTGGGCCAATTGCGATAAAAGACAGATTTTGCATTTTCGATAGAATTGTCGAAATTGCAATTTCGATAAAAGCTCTTATCGCAATCTTATACAAGATTGCGATATTTCTGAATTGCGATAAGTGACTGCTGCCCCCTGATTTGCAATAAATGGCAGTTCACCCACTCTTGTCCTTTTGTCACTTGCCCACTGATTTGCCCATGCTTGCAAGATCCAACCACTCTTATCAACTAATATCAATAATTCTAAGGCAAGAATTACACGCAAGAGCATTGATGATAATCCAAAAACAAATCTCACACAATCTTGTATACTTTATTCGATCTAAGCACTTAGAACACCAAGAAAAATACAACACATGAACACAAGATTCGAGTGAGAAACTGTCAAGCCTTCACAAATCACCTCGTTAGATCACAAAACACAACCTTGAACCTTAATCTTTGTGTACGATTCCAAGATAAGCAAAAAAGCTCACGTTTTTATAACAAAAACGCAACTTTTGGTTACTGTGAAACAAGAACCGAACACAAACAAGATAAAACACACCAAAAATCACATTTCTTACCTCAAATACACCACGTTAGCCACCTGGTTAGCTCTGATGCCAATTGTAAAGACCAAGATTCACGTTTAGGAGGTGGGGGAAACACGAACTAAAGGTTAAACATGATAGAACCGTTTATTGATTGGGGGAGGTGTGTATGTTTTCTAGAGAGAGAAGTAAAGAAAACACACACACCTCCAAGTTACAAGTGAATCCCCACCTTCCTAGTTGTGACAAGGAAGGTATTTATTACAAGAATACAAAGCTAACTTAGAACTAATACCTAAACTAGTCCTTGTACAAAGAAAGAAGTGCAATTCTGATCCGTCGCGAACGCACTATTAAATAAATGCAGACAGCGGATACGCGTGAATAATTACAAATTACCCCTTTGTGAAAAAGGATACTTGCAAAAACTCACGTTCGTGTGTAGTGTGAAGACAGGTAAGTAATTACCCGAATCGTTTCCCAACGAGGTGTGAATGGGCAAACTGTGGAAAGTTAGGATTAGAGTGACAGATGTGATTAGATATTTTGGATTTTTTAAGTTTTTTAAGTGAAACTAAGACAAAAGCTATATGTGATGAACTCAAATAAGTACATTTTATTACTATCATTTATCCTATTAATTTGACTTGTTTTACTATATTATGTATGAGGATTGATACTTAATCGTTTACTTTTGTAATTCTCAGGTAAAAACAAGCATTTGGTGAAACTTAGCGATTATGGACTAATAATGGAGCAAAACGTGCATAAAGTGAAAGTCTACTGACATGGACAAGATCAAGTCAATTCTGCTCCAGATGCGCCGCATCTCACTCTCGACATGCGCCGCATCTCTATCAAGATATCACCAGATACGATCCAAGATACAAGAGGACATGCGCCGCATCTAATCAAGAGTTACGCCGCATCTTCTGGCGGTGTACGAATATTCCTGAATATTATAATCTTGGACCCCACGCGAAGTTAAGTACATACGCCGCATCTACTTAAGTAGATGCGCCGCATCTTCCCTCAGACAGAAACTATAAATACCCCGTAGACCAGACGAGTTAAAGAGTTCGAAACCCTAAAACCGAAGTTCGGACAGCAGAACAGGAGGACGAATTCAGTCAAGGAGGCAGCACAAGACACACCCAAATCGAAGATACAAGAGCTGTAAGAAGGTGCTGCATGTATTTAATTCATTAAGTAGTTTTGTTTTATTGTGTTAGCAAACTTTAATTCATCAGGATTGGTGGCTTGTGTAATGTGACAACGAAAGATTGCACTCCCTTTAATACTTGCTTTCCCATCAATTAAAGTTTATATGTTGATGTCTTTGGTTACTACTTATTAGTGCATTGATAACCTCTGTGTTTATTAGTGGCTTGCGGGCATCCGACTGCGGGACAAGATGTGGCTCCCACGGTTGTTTCTAAATTGATCACTTAGGAATAACTTTTAGACATAAGTAATCATTAAGGGTTTACTCGCCGATGAGAATAGGACCAACGAGAAAGGGTTAATTACATACACTTCATATAAAGCTATCAATAAAACAAGTGACAATCTACTTAATCATAAGGACAGCCCTCTTATTGTCTCGAGTATCTATCTGTGTACGTGTGTGCTACTTGCTGATTCGTGCCTATTGGTTTATTTTATCATTTAATTGCAACAAAACTGTGCCAGTCTCTCAGGCTGAAACCCCCTTGCGTTAGGATATTAAAATACTGATTAGAATAACTAAGATAATACGTTCCACTCTTAGTGATCGACACTCTACTTACCATTATCTTCATACTGACCGGGTACACTGCTCGTTAAGTGTGTGTGTTATTGATAAGTCGGCTAAATATAAATTTAAAACTTGAGTAGGCATTAAAACTGCTAAACCGCAACGACACATCACGCGCATCAAGTTTTTGGCGCCGCTGCCGGGGAGTGAATTGTTATTATCTGTTAATTTGATTAGTATTTTAATTAGGTTTTTCTTTTTATTAGATTAATTGCATCATTGTACTATTTTGCATAATTGTTGTATTGTGTGCTATTTGTTTTCTTTTATTTTTGCTTTTATTTGTTTTTGTTCGTGTGTTTTATTTTTGTTTTATTTTTCGTTTTTTGTGTGTTCTGCTATCGTTGTACTGTGCTAAATCAAACGATACGGCGCATCTGATCTCTCAGATACGGCGTATTGCGTTCAATTTTTTATATACAACGCGTTTAATTAATTCGATACGACGCATCTTTTCCCCAAGATACGGCGTATCTGTTTTTAATAAGAAAATTTTTCTAAGCGATAAAGTAATACGACGCATCTGCTTTTGCAGATACGGCGTATCTGTTTTTAATAAAATTTTTTTCTAAAACATTAACGCCATACGACGCATCTGCTTTCGCAGATACGGCGTATCTATTATTTTAATTAAAAACAGTTTGCGAATTATTAAACAGATACGGCGTATCGATCTCTGTCGATACGGCGCATCTTACTGAATCAAAAATCTTTTATTTTTAAACGTAACGAAAATACGGCGCATTAGCTTTTGTTAATACGACGAATATAATTTGATAAATATAGTTGATTTTTGATATTTACCTTGATCGGTCCGCTACTCCCGTGTGCAAGTTGTTTATTTTCAGGATAAATGATGACTCAAGCATCACCAAGAAGGATTACATTCTGAACCAAACCAAGAGACGCTAGCTGAAGTGACCGAACATAAGACGGGAAGAGTGGAGGAAAACTCAGTACTGGTAACATTGAACTTCTTTAATTCTTGAAATAGAATCCCAGGTAAACTCTACGATGATTCAACTGCACAAAGGAAAGTTCTCTACACTATGATCTCAGTTTTATTATCCTTATTATACGTCTGATTCAATTCGTAATCTTAATTTTGTATGCTCAAAAACGATATTTGTTCCTAACCTCGGAATAAATCCTTATCCACTAAACAATAAGATTACGATTATTAATGAAACGTTTATGCCTATCACTCTTATTTTGAATTCATCTATATGGTGTGCCGTTTTTACCCAAATTTGATGTATAAGGAACTGTGTTGCGGAGGCCAAGGTACGTTCTTCATTTAAATTTCGTTAACTAACATAGAGATACGGCGGATCTAAATATCCAAAGCGCCGTATCCCTGAACAACTAGGACTTATTGACTAGTCAACGGAATTAACTAGATACGGCGCATCCCAATTTTCTAATACGGCGCATCGTGTCGCCTTATAAATACGACGGGAATACGCCGCATAAATACACACAGTTAAGAACACGCACTAAAATTATACTCAAAATCCGATCATCTTTCTTTAATCCGCCTTTAATCCGAGCATTAATCCTTCTCCTAATCACAAATACTAAGGTAATTGTTACATTTCGATTCAATTTTGATTAATACGAAAATTAGGGTTTATAAGATTGAATCGATTCGCGCTTAAACGATAAAGGGATATGATTAGAACTTGGCATTAATTATTTCCCCTAAGTTAATTTTAGAATAAGACATCGAATTTGACACTACTTGAATCGAACGAAAATTTAGGTTTTGGGTTTGATTTTGAATATCTAGCGGGAAGGCGAATTAGTAGTGGTGAAATGCGATATTTGAACTGATATAAAGAGTATATAATACTGTGATATTTAGTGGTAGTTTACGTCACGGATACGGATTCTCGATAAACGTGCCTAACCCTTTATTTTATACTGATATGCTTTTAGATACGGCGCATCTGTGTTGATTAATGCGGCGTAACGACCTATTTCAAAATTAATAAAATTATAGATACGCCGTATTGATTAATCTAGATACGACGCATCTCAATACGCCGTATCTATTGTCTTGCACCGCATCTCTTATACTTTATACAGATACGCCGCATTGATTTAATCAATGCGCCGTATCTACCTTACTTGCAGACTGTTTACTGACTTTGAATGTTTATTGCAGATGGCGTTACCTGAACCTGCACGTAGACACCCGTGGCTTCGCTTTGAAACGATGGGGCTAGCACAGGGTGCTATTGATGATTATATGACTAAGCTCAGAAAGTTTTATCAGAGGAAAGTATTCAGTGTTCCGGTTTTGAATTTTGACAGCATCAACAATATTGACGATGGTAACGCTGCTGAAAGGTTGAGAACTAGGTTGGAAATGATATACAAAGATGGGGAGGGGCAGATTTTATTCAGGTCCTACGCCTGGGAAAGGTTGTTTAGAATAGAGGAACCGTTAATTAAGGTTTTGATGTTGGAGTTTTTCTGCACTTTACACTATAGGGAGACTGATCTCGGTCTCGACACATTTGACACTCTAGTATTCAGATTGGGTGGTTTTGAGAGAAGGATGTCTATGGGGCAGTTTATACTCGCTCTTGGGTTGCATACTACAGCAGAGATGGCATCTCCTGGTTTTACTGATTATTGGGCTAACAGTTTGAGAGTTGTTTCAGATCGTGGGGAGTTGGGAGATTATTGGGTCGAGATTTCATCTGGAGGTGATTCTACCTCCACCACTCCCTCATATACACTGATTAGAGAGCCGATGAGGAGGCTTTGTCATCGCCTGATTGCCCTGACTATTGCCGGGAGGGGACAATCCCCTGAGAAGGTAACTACTTTGGATCTTTTTCTCTTGCGGAGCATGGATGGGGGAGCTGTGGTGAACATCCCTCACTTCTTAGCACATTATTTACACAGAGTTGCTCCAGGGAGAGATGGTAGGAGCCAGATGACTGGGGGCCATTTTGTCTCTCGTCTTGCTAGGCACTTTGGGATATTAGGTGATGAGATTCCCGGTGATCTTCCAGTTGATGTTGCTAGATTACCTAGTATGGATGCGGACTATCTTGCGACTAGGCTTGGGATATGTGAAGAGATGATAGATGGGTACTTCTGGGCACCACTTGGACCACCTAGGCCTGCTGAGCCAGAGCAGGGGGATGCTCAGGCAGCCCCGGCTGCTGCTCCTGCTCAGGAGGAGGTACATGCACCAGCACCAGCTCCCCGCAATATTGGACAGAGAGTCGAGAGAGTGGAGCTGGAGGTTAGGTCATTGAGGGAGGCTCTGGAGGCGCAGAGAGTTGAACTCGCTGGAGTGAGAAGAGATACGAGTTGGTTGGTCGACGGTGTCAGTAGGTTGATGGCTCTTAATGGGGTCAGCCACAACCTCCCAGACGGTGCTTATGTCAGAAGGATTATGAGATACGAGCGCAGGGTTCGCCCCAGGACAGACGGAGCTAGCACTTCAGGAGCCCAATCAGATGACGTGACTCCTGACCAGCCCATGGCTTGACCACTCTTTGCATTTTCATTATGGACACGTTTCCCCGTACATTATTATTAATTTTTGGATTGTACTAATCGCTATTCTTATGTTTATGTTTAAATGTTTCAGTTTATATTTCCTGTTGTGTTTGACGAAGACTGGCATTAAGTTCAGCATGAGAGAACGAGAGGACGTATGAGATTAAAACGTGGAACGAGCCATTTTTGCAACAGACTGTTAACAGTCTGTTTGGTAACTACATGCGCCGTATCTGCCTAAACAGATGCGACGCATCCTATCCTTTACTTTGTTTTATAGTCAGTCCAGGCCGCATGAAGATACGGCGCATCTCAGTCCTGAGATGCGACGCATCTTCTGCAATGGTCATATCTTATTTTATTTTTTTATGCATTTTTATTTTTCGACTTTAAAACTATTTATCAGTTTATTTTAATGCGGCGCATCCCTGGTTAAGGATGCGGCGCATCTTTATTCTGATCCGTATTAATTCCAGGCTCGATACGGCGTATCTTCTTCAATAAGATACGGCGCATCGACTGACCTGATGATTTTCAGTTTTAATTTTTAAGTTTTATTTTTCCTAACTACTAATGTGTTATGCAAGTTGAACCTTTCTTATCTTAGGTGTGTTTTAAAGTGTTGGTGGTATTATAGTTTCCTGGATTTCCTGTGGATACATCAAGTATGAAGTTTTAACATTCTAATCCACAAGAAGTTGATTTTTGCTCTTATACTAATGGAGGATCATACCGAGCAAATCTCAGGGGAGTTTTTCCTGTTCTAATTCTTTTATTTTCCAGTTTTTAACCTTTTATACAAACAACGAGGACGTTGTTTAACTTAAGTGGGGGGATTGGAGAATTAGAACACTTAACAATTACTTGTCCTACTTTTTCAAAAATTATGCTTAAAATGTGCTTAATATATCAAACTTAAAAATTTTTTAGCATGTTTTTGTTTAAGATCTAAGTTACATAACTGCACACATGACGTTATTTTCAAAAATTGTGATTTTTCCAAAATTCACAAATCTATGAGTGTGCCGGTGACTTGTAAACTTTAGAACTTGGCTTGTATACTATTCGAGACCACCATAATGAGTATTATTTATATAATTGGAATGACTTGTCTAACTTGGTAAAATTCTAGGATTACACCAAATAACCTTTATATGTTATGTGTTATTAGCTAACTACACTGGTTAGTTAACCCCCGTATAAAACCCTTTTGTTACTCTCATTTTTAGAGTAAGATACCCCTAGAAAAACCCTCAGAGCCATTCCTTTCGTTTCTTACACCTATGTTTAAAATGTTTCGTTACACCCTTACACCTTAGCCTACCCTGTAGATTAGAATCCGTGGTTGGTTAATTGCTATAGGCAGAGTGTGTTTCCTTACATTACCTGTGTTCGCGTGCGTAATTCATTATCTATGGTTAGGTCGGGAAATTGCACAATGCAAATTGGAGTGAAAGTAAATATTGTATATTTTTGAGTTTATTTTTCGTGTGTTTACTACTTTCACTATTACCGTTATTTCTGAAAGTATGAAAAGTATTAAAAAAATTATCCGGAAAGAAAGTTGTAGTGATGTGGTGAAATTTTACACATCTATGTTTATGTTTCAAAAAAAAAAAAAAAAAAGAAAAAAAAAAAGAAAAAAAAAAAAAAAAAAAAAAATCGAAAAAATGAGAAAAGAAAAAGAAAGAAAAAAAAGTTGGATGTTTATTTTAAGCCAACGATGTAGAGTTATGTAAGTGGTCGATATCACCACTATTTGTTGTATTATATCTAAAGATTGAATGGGAATTGGCAGTTATGGGAACGCCGATTAAGGTTTATTCCTTGATTAAGATTTTGTTGAGTATAATTCGTGTCTACCAAAAGCGTGTGTTTCAAGTGTTAAAGCGTGAGTTATTCAATGATATGAGTCTTATTCATGGGATGGTTGGGATAGTGATTAACCACACTTAGGATTTTAATCTATTTGTTTTGTTTTGTTTATTTTTATTTTTACACCAATTTATATCCCAAATGTTATCCATACCCTGTATTGTTCTTTATCCAACCGAACCTTTGATTTATTGAGATTAGGGATTTGAGCAATCTTAAGTATCGTGGTCGTGGATTCGGCTATGTATTTATGATTTTGTCGCCCTTTTTGATATATTATTATTGGTGAAGTTTGGACCTATCTTTAGCCTATTCGAGTTAAGGATTTGAGCAATTGCAAGTATCGTGTTCGTGGATTCGATCATGTATTTGTGATTTTGTCGCCTTTTCTGGAATTTGAGATCGATAGTGATTAAGAATAATTAACCCTTAAGCCTAAAAACCCTTTTTACCGCTTTAGACTTGTTATTCCTTAGCTTTAGTAGTGGAGATGTGTATACTTGCCAAGCTTATGATAGAATATTCGTCGCGACTGGACAGTTAAACGATTAGATTTGCTTTTATCGACTTATTTTATTTTACTTCTAATTCGTTAAGTGTTTAGTTGTGTGATTATGAAATAAACGAATACATGCTTAAATATAAAAATAAATCCTAATACATCTTTTAGGATAAATTTTCATAAATGAAATTCTAAGGTTTACTTGGGGACAAGTAAAGTTCAAGTGGGGGGATATTTGATGAACTCAAATAAGTACATTTTATTACTATCATTTATCCTATTAATTTGACTTGTTTTACTATATTATGTATGAGGATTGATACTTAATCGTTTACTTTTGTAATTCTCAGGTAAAAACAAGCATTTGGTGAAACTTAGCGATTATGGACTAATAATGGAGCAAAACGTGCATAAAGTGAAAGTCTACTGACATGGACAAGATCAAGTCAATTCTGCTCCAGATGCGCCGCATCTCACTCTCGACATGCGCCGCATCTCTATCAAGATATCACCAGATACGATCCAAGATACAAGAGGACATGCGCCGCATCTAATCAAGAGTTACGCCGCATCTTCTGGCGGTGTACGAATATTCCTGAATATTATAATCTTGGACCCCACGCGAAGTTAAGTACATACGCCGCATCTACTTAAGTAGATGCGCCGCATCTTCCCTCAGACAGAAACTATAAATACCCTGTAGACCAGACGAGTTAAAGAGTTCGAAACCCTAAAACCGAAGTTCGGACAGCAGAACAGGAGGACGAATTCAGTCAAGGAGGCAGCACAAGACACACCCAAATCGAAGATACAAGAGCTGTAAGAAGGTGCTGCATGTATTTAATTCATTAAGTAGTTTTGTTTTATTGTGTTAGCAAACTTTAATTCATCAGGATTGGTGGCTTGTGTAATGTGACAACGAAAGATTGCACTCCCTTTAATACTTGCTTTCCCATCAATTAAAGTTTATATGTTGATGTCTTTGGTTACTACTTATTAGTGCATTGATAACCTCTGTGTTTATTAGTGGCTTGCGGGCATCCGACTGCGGGACAAGATGTGGCTCCCACGGTTGTTTCTAAATTGATCACTTAGGAATAACTTTTAGACATAAGTAATCATTAAGGGTTTACTCGCCGATGAGAATAGGACCAACGAGAAAGGGTTAATTACATACACTTCATATAAAGCTATCAATAAAACAAGTGACAATCTACTTAATCATAAGGACAGCCCTCTTATTGTCTCGAGTATCTATCTTTGTACGTGTGTGCTACTTGCTGATTCGTGCCTATTGGTTTATTTTATCATTTAATTGCAACAAAACTGTGCCAGTCTCTCAGGCTGAAACCCCCTTGCGTTAGGATATTAAAATACTGATTAGAATAACTAAGATAATACGTTCCACTCTTAGTGATCGACACTCTACTTACCATTATCTTCATACTGACCGGGTACACTGCTCGTTAAGTGTGTGTGTTATTGATAAGTCGGCTAAATATAAATTTAAAACTTGAGTAGGCATTAAAACTGCTAAACCGCAACGACACATCACGCGCATCAATATGATACTGATTATATTGATGAAATATGACTTATAATAGATATTAAGCAGTAAATGATAGAAATAAACTAGAAATAAGCTATAGCACAGTTATAATAGGAATTAAGCAAAAATCAAATAAAAGCTTACAAATGAAATTGGATTTTAAAAAGATGAACAAGGACCAGAAAAGCCATCCAGATTAGCTTCTATTCCCAGAACTGCTTATTTTGAGCTTTTGTTGACTTTCTTTGACTTTTTCTTCTTTCTTGAATTAGAGCAAGATTAAACTAACATAAGCTCACAGTAAGCTATAATTAGCTTATATGAGCTTATGTAAACAGATAATAAGCTTTTCCAAACAACATTTAATTTAAAACGAATTACAGTAAAGCTTGAAATTGTAAAGTAACTGAAATTAAATGCAAGATGTATTAAAATAAGATCAAAATGACTGTAAATGACTGGTATGTGCTTAAACACATACCATTTCTAGACCAAAACCGGACCAAATAGACCAAAAACCCGACCAAAATGCCAAATATATTGTGTTTTTGTGTTTTTACTTATGCAGGCACGGATATCGAAGAAAAGACAAAAATCAAGAAAGAACCGGAAAAACCGAGCACGAGATATGGAAGTGTTATTTTTAGCCGTTGCCGGGAAGAAATTATGGTCAAAAAGTCAACCCATGTCCTCCATCTATCAGAAGTTGTCAACATTAGCCCTTAGATTCAACTTGGAAAAAGTGGCAAGATCAGTCCCTCAAAAATCAGAAATTACACATTAAGTCCCAATGATTAAAATCCTTAAATCCTAAAAACATTCTATACCCGGATCCCTTTATTCACTACCCAACCCAATTAAACAAACCTAAAACACTAAACACAAGCCCAACCTTTAACCTAACCCGGCACAACTATTATTAACTAAAAACCCGGATCCACCCACACTTACCTCAACCCGGTCAACTCCCCTTAAACTTCCTCAGTCAAAATAAAAATAAAAATACCCTCTACCACTCACACACTCCCGCCCCCCAAAATTACCCTCAACCCAGATAAGTTACTATTCCAAGAACCCTAATGTTACCGTACAAAAATTACGGTAATTAAGGGCACTTTTGACAATCATTGGCCCTTCTAGAAGAACCTGACAAAAAGAATGACACATGGCAGCCATCGATTGGCCAAGACACGTAGCAGTTTTAATCGTACGGCCAGAGATGAAGGAGTAGAGAGCAAGGATGATCTAAGGGTGATAGATTGCTGTGGACACACGAGGATTGCCAACGTGGACATCCCAGAAGGTTCTCCCTTCGGCTATAAATAGGACCTCAATCCTCATGTTTAGAGTTAGTTTTTTTTTAGTTAGTGTTACTCTGTCGAATTTATTTCATGCTTTGTAATATTAAAGTTTCTTAGTGTAGTTTCTTAGTTAATGTTACTCTGTTTAAATGTTTTCTCAATCGTATTTTAACTTTTCAGAATTGTAATCAAGCTTTGTTTAATGAAATTTTAGTTCTCTTTTATTTACTTCTTGTCATTTAGTTAATTCAAATTCACTAGTTACTTAATATTGTTTGTTTAAGCTTGTTTAGTAATCATTTAGCTTCTGAATCCACTTATTAGCTTTTATAATCAGTTATTTTTCATTATTGTTAACCTTCAATCAAAAATATAAAAAATACAAAAAAAATTAAAAAAAATAAAAATAAATTTAAACCATTCAAATCCGGTTGCAATCAGCCATTTTATCATTCATATAAGCTAATACAAGCTCTTTAGCTTGTTGTAGGCTTATTTAGTTCATTATATCTCAAAAACTCCAAAGTCAACGAAAGTCAACTGGATTGGTTCATGTGAATCAGTGGTGGTTTGTGGTTCAGAAGGTGTTCATAAGCCTATCCAAAGATAGGCTACTTGGAGTATACCCCTACCTAGTAGGGCTTAGTTTTAAGTAAGGTTCATTTAAATTTCTTAGCCTTTTAATAGTATAATCTGTTAGTATAATAGTTTACTGTTTCATTGCTTGTGTTTAATATTGTTTAGTGTTATTTGAATGATATTTGAGTTGTCTGATTCTTATTGTAGTGATCTGAGTTGATTTTGAAAGTGTGACTGCATCTAATTTGAGGATCTGTGATTTTGATATTAAGTGGATTATAGTAGTTGTTCTGAGTTGGTTTGATATTAGTTAGTGTTAAGTGACTGAGATTGATACTTACTGTGGTGATTTGAGGCTTAGCATCAGTAGTGATAGTGTAGATTGGATATTACAGGGGTGTTTGGTTTAGACTGGTTAACTGCATTAAAGGTTGATTCAGTAGGTAAAAGCAGTTTAGACAATTCACATAGGGTTCATATAGGATATATTAATCAATTAAACCAGTGCTCATATAGGTAAAAGTCAAAATCATTTAGTTACTTCATTAGTTGCATAATCTGTTAGTATTTAGGGCTTATATTCTCATCAAGTAGTTGCACAAGTAGATTATTCATCTTAATTCAGTCACTCATTAGCTTAACATAACATAATTAGTTACTTAGGATCATTTAAAGTTCAATTTAGTCAAAGTTTTCATATAATCAAAAAGTCAAAAAATTATTGTTTTTCAGAAATTGCACAAAACTCTAGAGCACTTGTAGGATTTGATAGTTGTTGGAAGTAGATTTGGTTTGTTTCTCTGTGTTCTCTGGTTGCTTGAGTATCTATAACAACAAGAATATCTCAGTTTTCTTATCATTTGCTCATTTGAAATTAATATCAAAGTAGGCTAGCTGCTCATAAGTTCCCCTGCACCACTGTTTGCAGCCAACTTCACAAGCACTTTCCTAGCTGCTCATTTAAGTTTAGTGCTTGTATTAAGGGGCAAATTAAAGCTTTACCAGCTAACTCTTAGGATTCACAAGTTGTTTGAGCATAGGAGCTTATTTGCACTGCTTATTTGACCCATTTTTAGTGCTTGTGTGGACTGTTTATAAGTGTTAGTGCAATCTGCTTATTGGGCTTAATCTGTGAGTTGTATTGGTTGATTTAAGTTTATCTGAGCTTGATTAAGTTGTTAGTATCATTTCTGAGCTTTTGGTGCTTATTTGTGTACAATTGCTTATTTTTAGTGCTTATTTGACTGATCTGCTTATTTAGGTGTATTTCAATTCTGATTTTATTTTTCCTAGATAAAAAACTTAATTTTAGATTTACTCAGAATTTTTCAGATTTTTCCAACTTGTTTTACTATTTTTAAATCATTTAAATAGTTTTAATTAGTTTTTAATTCATAAAAAATTATTAAAAAGTCAAAAAAATATTTTTCTTTTTCCAAAAATTTTCTTTTATCAGATTTAATATAGGAAAATCATTTTTATATTTTTAGGTTTTTAATTTCACAAAATCATTTTTATTTACGTTTTATAATTCGTCGCGTAACGTTTTTAAATTCAAAATTTCGTTTTTAAGTTCGTATGTTTAGTTTAATTGTTTCATTAGCTTAATTAGTTGTTTACTTTTATTATTTTATTGTTCGTAGTATAAAATCACAAATCAATCACTCTTTTTCACACATTCACTACACGTATTCGACACCGGAACAAAGACTCGATATTCGACCTTCGTTGGGACACGACCCGGGGAAAACGCATACGTTGAGTTTTACCCTTGGAAAATAATATACTACAAAAATATCGAACCAAAAAATGGCGCCGCTGCCGGGGAAGGCTTGAAAAGAGTTGGAGTTTCGCCATAAGAATCGTGTTTTGAAGACCCTTCCTCGGAAGTTTTCGTTTTCATAAAAATAAAATTACAAAAATATAATAATTAAAAAAAAACACTTTTCCTAAAGTGTTTTCATCTAAATAAACATCCTCGGTCTTCCGTTGAAGGAGGGGGGTTGTAAACCATTCCGAATAAACAACAAAAGAGATCGGAAAATTAAACGTTTCTTGGATTATTTCTTTACTACAACCTATACACGGGGTTTAAGGAGGTCTTGTCATTAAATTGCAGACCGAAGAGAGATCCATTCTTCTCTCCCGCCACGCTGCGCGTAGTTTTGAAAGAAACGAGTACGGTTGATTAACGATCACCAAAAAGAAAATAAATCTAATTTTTCTTATAAAAATAAAAATCCAAAAATATTTTATTTTCAAATTTGGTTTTTCTTTTTGATTTTGTGTTTATTTTTGGTGTATGCACACCCGATCTTCTACTTCTGACCCTCTTCTTTCACCACTATCAAATCCCGAGAGGATTATTCGTCACAATCACCGTGTTCATTTCTCAACCGTTGAGGAAATGGCCGACGAACCAAACCATCAACCCCCGCCGGTGGGTGGTGATAATCACATGCCAGCTCCCGATCTCCGAACGATGGAGGAGCTGTGCCAACCCACAATGCACGGACGTGGTGGCCCGATTGCCCCCGTCAATATTCAAGCCGCCGATTTTGGACTTAAGCATCATATGATTCAACAAGTCCAAAATTCGTGCCAATTCCATGGCTTGCCGGGTGATGATGCGAACAAGCATCTTGACAAATTCATAACCGTCACCCAAAGTATGAAACAAAATGGGGTCTCCGATGACGCCCTCCGTCTATATCTCTTTCCTTATTCATTGACGCATCATGCCACCGCATGGTTTGATCGTCTTCCCAAGAACTCCATTCGTAGTTTCGACGAAATGGATACGAAGTTCTTGGCGAAATATTTCCCACCATCGATGGTGACGAAATTAAGGAATGAGATTAGCAATTTCCGTCAGCTTCCCGATGAATCATTGTTTGAGGCATGGGAACGCTACAAGTTATCGATTGATCGGTGTCCGAACCACAATATGTTATTGGTCACTATTATAGATACCTTCTATAACGGTTTGACATTACGACACCGGGATACGATTAATGCTGCTGCCGGTGGTACGTTTATGAAACGTCGACCCGAAGAGTGCTATGATCTCATTGAAAATATGACCACCCACCATAATTTCTGGGATTCCTCTGCCGAGAGGAATGAGTCAACAAGATCTAGCACTGATTCATCTACTTCCGAGATAGCCGCTCTCTCTAAACAAATGAATGATTTGTCTACGGCTATCTTGAGAATTCATCAAAATCAGATTTCAACTCAAAACAACAACAATCAAGTCAATGTTGTTAACCATAGTTGTGAAACTTGTGGTGGTCCTCACCAATATTTCGAGTGCCCAGCCTCCGGTGGCTACACTCAAGAGAATGTGTATGCTGCTTCTGGAAATTTCAATCAAGGTGGTAACGGTTACCAACCTCAAGGAGACCGTAATCTCCTCAGCTACCGTTCTAACAATTTTCTCGGACCACCCGGTTTCCCACCAAATCAAAATCAGCAAGTGCAAAACCGTAATGTTCCAAATAATCAAAATCAAAATCGGGGCAATCAAGTTTATCAAAACCAAGGGAATTATAACCAAGCCCCGAATCAAGGAAATTTTAATCAGGGAAATTTTCAAAACAACCAAGGTTTTGTTCAAAACAACCGAGGGCCAAATCTTCCAAATAATCAAAATCAAGGATTTGTGCCAAACCCATCGCCCTCGGATGAGTTATTAAAACAATTCATTCTTCAAAACCAACAACAACAAAAGAAACAAGAGGAAATGAATAGAATGATGATTAATCAGATAACCGAATTGAACAAACGTTTAAATGATCGACCCTCGGGTTCGGGTACTACGACTCTTCCAAGCAACACGATCGCCAACCCGAGGGGCGATGCTAAGGCGATCACTACTAGGAGCGGTGTTTCATATGATGGACCCACGGCTCCGGCTACCCCTTCTTCTCTACCTCCCAAGGTAGTCGTCCGTGAGACCGAGGTGACCAAGGACACGGAACCTCCTACTAACAACGGAGGAACCAAAGACGTCCAACCTCCGGTCATCCAGCCATCTGAACCAAAAAATGTTGAACCAAAAGAAAAAGCTCCTAAAGAAGCTCCCGAAAAAGTAAAACTTCCATATCCTTCGAGATTGAGTGATCAAAAGCTCCGTGAGAAAGCTTCGAGTCAAATGGAAAAATTATTTCAAATATTCCAAGAATTACATTTTGATATAAGCTTCGCGGATGCTTTGCTCTTGATGCCTAAATTCACTTCCACCCTCAAAAGTTTGTTGAGCAATAAAGAAAAATTATTTGAAATGACAAAAACTCCAGTGAACGAAAACTGCTCCGCGGCAATTCTCAAAAAGCTTCCGGAAAAGCTTGGAGATCCTGGAAAATTTCTCATCCCATGTGAATTTCTGGGAATGGTTGAATGCCACGCCTTGGCCGATCTTGGTGCGAGCATCAACCTAATGTCGTTGTCCATCTGGAAGAAGCTTTCTCTACCCGATCTCACCCCCACTTGCATGACCCTCGAGCTTGCGGATCGGTCCATAACCCTTCCCAAAGGTGTAGCCGAGGATGTCTTTGTAAAGGTGGGGCAGTTCCATTTTCCAGCAGATTTTGTGGTAGTTGATTTTGACGCCGACCCCCGGGTTCCTCTTATTCTCGGAAGATCATTCTTGAGGACCGGGCGTGCTTTGATCGATGTATATGGTGAAGAAATTACTTTGCGGGTCGATAAGGAAAAAGTTACGTTCAATATTAATCCGAACTCGAAACCTCAAACCGACAAATGCAATGTCGCTACGGTTGATCAAAAGTCCGATCCCGTAATTGCTCCTAAAAGAGTTGATCCAAACCTTTCAAGATTCACGGTCAAGAGCTTGTCAGAAAAACGTGCTGAGCTCAAGGCCATGAAAATCAATCCTGGATCGAACAAGTGGTTTGAGTGTTGTGCTGCAAATTCTAAGAGTGTTCTTGACGACGATGATGAAGACGAATCGGAGACTACAACGGAAGAGGTGGAAATTGCTAGCTCTAAGAGCACACCTCTTGTCCCACCTCCAGAACAAGTTTATCACATCGAGATTCTTAATTCTGACTCTTCCCATCTTTCTCCTACGATGGAAGAAAATGTTATCTCTAGGGAAGAGGTCGAGGTGTTCTTTGATAAAACTCCAATTTCGCCGGAAATTGTTGAGACCGACAGTGATCCGGGGGAAGATGATTCAGTAAAAATAATTGATGAACCGTTCCTTCCCCCGGAGGAAGTTTATGAAGAAGTTATTCTTGAAGAAAAGCCGTCAGATCCTTTGGAGCTCGAGCTCAAGGATGCTTGTACCGATTATGAGAGTTTTACGTTTGACACGGCTAGTGGAAATCCCACTTCTGATCTCAATCTTTCTATCCCATCTCTTGAAACCTTCTTCTTCGATATTGATCATTCGGAGGAGACGAGTCGTGGCAGTACCACTTCTCATGCTCATATCTCTCCTCCCGAATATGAATCCTTTCATTTTGATATGAATGATCTTTATCCCGACAAGTTCTCCGATGAACTTTCTTTCTTTCTATCTCCTCCAGAATATGATAAATTCTATTTTGATCTGGAGGAAGATTTTAGTCTGGGGGGAGGTACACCTTCTCATGAAGATTTCATCCCAACCCTCCCGCCCGAGACTTTTGAGAAAATTTCTGCTGATGATGAAGAGCTTATTATGATCACCATCAACATCTTTATGCTCTTCATCACATATGTTGTGCCTTCTCCCATCCTTCACTCCTTCGGGAGTGAGGATACCATCTTTGACCCCGGTATTACCATTTATGGTTATTCTTTCTAAAAATACCGTGGGTATCTCATCGGAGTGGAACTTTCATGTGCTTCAGTGTTTATCCAAACATCTTGAACGAAAGTCCGATTGAGATTATCTTTTCCACTTGCTCCCCCATGGACAAATTAATTCGGGGTCGAGTCAAGCTCATGTGACTCGGTTACCAAAAACAAGCGCTTCGTGGGAGGCACCCCATGCTTATCCATCTATCCTCTTATCTTATTTCTAATAAAACATGAGGAGGGATCCCCTCTTCCATATCTTGTGTTTCGTGTTTTCTGTGCTGTGTCCAGGAATGCCCGATGATGAAGACTCTCGTGCTCGTAGTTTCCTTTACGCTACTCGTGTTTCATCATTCGTTGCTTATCAATATCCTAAATCTTATCGTTTAACGTTTATCTTTTGGCATAATTAATAAACGGCCTTAGATTTTTGTAGGAGAACCCTTACCTTTAAGACATTGAGGACAATGTCTCGTTTTAGTCTGGGGGGGTAATCTGTCGATTTGATTTTTGCCTTGCATTTTTTTGCCGTTTTCTCATGCAACCCCGTTTTTCCTCCAGAAATTGAAAAAAATCCAAAAAATGAGAAAAATTTTAAAAAATTTTTGCAAAAATATAATAAATTTTGACATTTTTGTTGACTTTCCGCTGGTGAGAGTAGGAATAAAATTCTGACTTGACCGGGCGTGTTGAGCCTTAGCTTGTCCCCTTAACCGTTTATAATCTATAAGCTCGTGCTAGTCTTTTACACAAGGAGCTAGAAAATGCGAATTCTTTTTAAGAGTTTGCAAGTTCCCGTATTTGACTATTATATATGCATGGCTTGATTATTAGGCTAAGCATTCGCGGATCTTATTATTTAAGATGTTAAATTTGCGAAGAACGAGAAATGATAGAGTTGTTTATAAGTTAGATTGCTAAACGTGGAGTAGTTGGATCTCTTTAGAGCTCATCGAAGTTATTTGTGGCTTTTTGTTCCCATAAGCTTGTTTCACTCAAAAATAGTAATTTAGGAATAATTAAAGCTATTTTGGTTTTGGCGATAATTAGTTTTTATTTCTTCCTTAGAAAATCCTTGCTTATGGAAGTTGGGTACACATCAAGGTACTGCCAGTGTTACGGTGTAATAGACTATTCCATCTTGCCGGCTCACAACCGATGTTGGGATTGTTATAAAAGCCGTAGGACTTGGGGTTTGGCAAATAATTAATTAAAATGAATAATGTATAATAATAATCCAAAGCCATAAAAAGTTTTCTACATCTTGCCGGTTCGCAGCCGATGTTGTAGACTTCTAATAAAGGCAGAGGAAAAATTCCAAGGTCATAATAGACTATCACATCTTGCCGGTTCGCAGCCGATGTTGTGATTGTTATAAAGGGCCAAGGATTAAATACGTTAATGTGCTTAAATAATGTTAAAAATGCCAAACTTCGACTCCGGGGATATCCTAATAAAAGCTTCTGTCTCTGGACTCGTAGATGAGTTGTTTCGGTCGCAAATAAAAGGGATATCCTCAAAATCATGTTAAATCAGAGACCTTGATGTGGACCTCATTTTTGTATGCAACGGTTTTCGAGGGAAGGCTTGGAAACTACTTAGCGTCTAAACTAGGTATCTTTATCGGCTTAAAAATTATCGAAACGAGAATTTGAAGCAATTCATTTCTCACCAAAAATAAAATAAATAGAGGAAATTAGGAATTTGGGAACAAGAAGTCCACAATTAGCTTTCTGGGTAGTGTTGGCAATCTAACTTGTAAATGACAATGATTTCGTTTTTAAGCTTAGTTTGGGGACTCGTGAAAAATTAGGGACGACGAATTTTATCCGTATGGTCACTTCTTTATGAGTCGTGTTTCCTGCTCGAAGACCCTAAAAGTTATCATGAGATAATGATCGTCAACAAAACCGTCACATGAATAATGAGAAAAATATAAAAATACAAAAATAGAATAAAAGGAAAAATGGGGAGTTTTTAGAACTTAAGATTTCTTAATCTCTTTTGAAAATTTTGCTACTTCTCAAAGTTAGTAAAAAGAGATTGGAAATTTTCGGTTTCAAAAACGTGTTTTTATAACATTGCATGAGGACATTGCAATAGCTTAGTCTGGGGGAATTTTGGTATGTGCTTAAACACATACCATTTCTAGACCAAAACCGGACCAAAAAGACCAAAAACCCGACCAAAATGCCAAATATATTGTGTTTTTGTGTTTTTACATATGCAGGCACGGATATCGAAGAAAAGACAAAAATCAAGAAAGAACCGGAAAAACGAGCACGAGATATGGAAGTGTTATTTTTAGCCGATGCCGGGAAGAAATTATGGTCAAAAAGTCAACCCAGGTCCTCCATCTATCAGAAGTTGTCAACATTAGCCCTTAGATTCAACTTGGAAAAAGTGGCAAGATCAGTCCCTCAAAAATCAGAAATTACACATTAAGTCCCTATGATTAAAATCCTTAAATCCTAAAAACATTCTATACCCGGATCCCTTTATTCACTACCCAACCCAATTAAACAAACCCAAAACACTAAACACAAGCCCAACCTTCAACCTAACCCGGCCCAACTATTATTATCTAAAAACCCGGATCCACCCACACTTACCCCAACCCGGTCAACTCCCCTTAAACTTCCTCAGTCAAAATAAAAATAAAAATACCCTCTACCACTCACACACTCCCGCCCCCCAAAATTACCCTCAACCCAGATAAGTTACTATTCCAAGAACCCTAATGTTACCGTACAAAAATTACGGTAATTAAGGGCACTTTTGACAATCATTGGCCCTTCTAGAAGAACCTGACAAAAAGAATGACACATGGCAGCCATCGATTGGCCAAGACACGTAGCAGTTTTAATCGTACGGCCAGAGATGAAGGAGTAGAGAGCAAGGATGATCTAAGGGTGATAGATTGCTGTGGACACTCGAGGATTGCCAACGTGGACATCCCAGAAGGTTCTCCCTTCGGCTATAAATAGGACCTCAATCCTCATGTTTAGAGTTAGTTTTTTTTAGTTAGTGTTACTCTGTCGAATTTATTTCATGCTTTGTAATATTAAAGTTTCTTAGTGTAGTTTCTTAGTTAATGTTACTCTGTTTAAATGTTTTCTCAATCGTATTTTAACTTTTCAGAATTGTAATCAAGCTTTGTTTAATGAAATTTTAGTTCTCATTTATTTACTTCTTGTCATTTAGTTAATTCAAATTCACTAGTTACTTAATATTGTTTGTTTAAGCTTGTTTAGTAATCATTTAGCTTCTGAATCCACTTATTAGCTTTTATAATCAATTATTTTTCATTATTGTTAACCTTCAATCAAAAATATAGAAAATACAAAAAAATAAATTAAAAAAAAAAATAAAATAAAAAATTAAACCATTCAAATCCGGTTGCAATCAGCCATTTTATCATTCATATAAGCTTATACAAGCTCTTTAGCTTGTTGTAGGCTTATTTAGTTCATTATATCTCAAAAACTCCAAAGTCAACGAAAGTCAACTGGATTGGTTCATGTGATTCAGTGGTGGTTTGTGGTTCAGAAGGTGTTCATAATCCTATCCAAAGATAGGCTACTTGGAGTATACCCCTACCTAGTAGGGCTTGGTTTTAAGTAAGGTTCATTTAAATTTCTTAGCCTTTTAATAGTATAATCTGTTAGTATAATAGTTTACTGTTTCATTGCTTGTGTTTAATATTGTTTAGTGTTATTTGAATGATATTTGAGTTGTCTGATTTTTATTGTAGTGATCTGAGTTGATTTTGAAAGTGTGACTGCATCTAATTTGTGGATCTGTGATTTTGATATTAAGTGGATTATAGTAGTTGTTCTGAGTTGGTTTGATATTAGTTAGTGTTAAGTGACTGAGATTGATACTTACTGTGGTGATTTGAGGCTTAGCATCAGTAGTGATAGTGTAGATTGGATATTACAGGGGTGTTTGGTTTAGACTGGTTAACTGCATTAAAGGTTGATTCAGTAGGTAAAAGCAGTTTAGACAATTCACATAGGGTTCATATAGGATATATTAATCAATTAAACCAGTGCTCATATAGGTAAAAGTCAAAATCATTTAGTTACTTCATTAGTTGCATAATCTGTTAGTATTTAGGGCTTATATTCTCATCAAGTAGTTGCACAAGTAGCTTATTCATCTTAATTCAGTCACTCATTAGCTTAACATAACATAATTAGTTACTTAGGATCATTTAAAGTTCAATTTAGTCAAAGTTTTCATATAATCAAAAAGTCAAAAAATTATTGTTTTTCAGAAATTGCACAAAACTCTAGAGCACTTGTAGGATTTGATAGTTGTTGGAAGTAGATTTGGTTTGTTTCTCTGTGTTCTCTGGTTGCTTGAGTATCTATAACAACAAGAATATCTCAGTTTTCTTATCATTTTCTCATTTGAAATTAATATCAAAGTAGGCTAGCTGCTCATAAGTTCCCCTGCACCACTGTTTGCAGCCAACTTCACAAGCACTTTCCTAGCTGCTCATTTAAGTTTAGTGCTTGTATTAAGGGGCAAATTAAAGCTTTACCAGCTAACTCTTAGGATTCACAAGTTGTTTGAGCATAGGAGCTTATTTGCACTGCTTATTTGACCCATTTTTAGTGCTTGTGTGGACTGTTTATAAGTGTTAGTGCAATCTGCTTATTGGGCTTAATCTGTGAGTTGTATTGGTTGATTTAAGTTTATCTGAGCTTGATTAAGTTGTTAGTATCATTTCTGAGCTTTTGGTGCTTATTTGTGTACAATTGCTTATTTTTAGTGCTTATTGCAAGTGCTTATTTGACTGATCTGCTTATTTAGGTGTATTTCAATTCTGATTTTATTTTTCCTAGATAAAAAACTTAATTTTAGATTTACTCAGAATTTTTCAAATTTTTCCAACTTGTTTTACTATTTTTAAATCATTTAAATAGTTTTAATTAGTTTTTAATTCATAAAAAATTATTAAAAAGTCAAAAAAATATTTTTCTTTTTCCAAAAATTTTCTTTTATCAGATTTAATATAGGAAAATCATTTTTATATTTTTAGGTTTTAAATTTCACAAAATCATTTTTATTTACGTTTTATAATTCGTCGCGTAACGTTTTTAAATTCAAAATTTCGTTTTTAAGTTCGTATGTTTAGTTTAATTGTTTCATTAGCTTAATTAGTTGTTTACTTTTATTATTTTATTGTTCGTAGTATAAAATCACAAATCAATCACTCTTTTTCACACATTCACTACACGTATTCGACACCGGAACAAAGACTCGATATTCGACCTTCGTCGGGACACGACCCGGGGAAAACGCATACGTTGAGTTTTACCCTTGGAAAATAATATACTACAAAAATATCGAATCAATGACTTGTATTGATGACTGATAATGAAAATTACAATAAGGAAAGACAATTAAGTAAAAACGATTTAAGTAAAAATTAACTACTCCTCTAATTCCTATTACATTGTTCTATATATACAAAGATAAAGTGGGATAGCCCTAGCCGACATCCTTGATCACATCTGCACCCTTTAATTATCCTCAATTGATCTGAGCCACTCAAACTGATTTTGGCGCCAAAAATTATGGTAGTGGATTCGAGCAGGTTATTGCAATTAATGCATTTTTTGGAGGTGGAGAAGAAGCTTTTAATGCTTCTTGTATTGTTAGGTAAGTGGGAAAAGATGGGGGGTGGTATTGCAGAGAACTATGGGCTATGGTGGTTTTGGCGGGGTTGTGAGGAAGGGGAAGAGTTTGACCAGGTCAAACTCTGGTTTTGGATACCGGGTTGGGTTTATTAAATAAAAGGGAGTTGGGCTTGGGTAGTGGATTGGGCTTGGGGTTTATAATAAGGTTGGGTTGGGTTTTAATGTGGCTGGGTTTTAATGTGGCTGGGTTTTATTTTTAGTTAGGATCCGGATTTTGGTTTTAGTTTAAAACTAGGGACCAATGTTGTAATTACTGAATTCTTGAAGGACTGAAATTGTAATTTTACCAAAGTTATCAAAAGGGTTTATTTTGCCAATTATAAATAGCAAAAGGGTAATATTTGATAAATTCCAATTTTTAAATACCCGAGGACTAGTTTTGCCAATTTTGAAACTTGAGGGGTAAAAGTTGTCATTTCTAGAAAACTTTCATCCAGGGATTAAAAGTGAATATGTTTGATATCCCAAGGACTAAAGTTGACTTTTCTTTCATTTAAAACCTTCAGGGACTAAATCTGCCAATTTGTGAAACTCCAGGGACTGAAAGTGACAATTATGCAAACTTTGTTCGTTTTTCACTTGTTTTCAATCTTTTTGTTCCTGAGTCATATAAAAACACATTTTATGATATTTTCAGTATTTTGAAGCATATCTGCATGTTTTTAAATGTTTTTGCAGATAAAATGTGACAGAAATGATGAGTATTTAGACACTCATCAATCCCCCACACTAAACTATTGCTAGTCCCTAGCAATCTTTTATGAAGTTTTAATCGATTTTTCTCTTTACCAAAAGCCATTACTTCTGGAGTAGCCAATGTTTTAGTATGTGATACTTTGGTACAATGATAACCAAATGATTTTGAGCAAACCATCAGCTGTCAACGGTTTTGATTTGTCTTTACCAGAAGCCGTTTGCTTCTGGACTAGCCAACTCTTAGATAAATTACAACTATTATCTTTGGTGAGCTGATTACCAATCATGGTTTTTCACTGCCTTTACCACAAGCCATAACCTTGTGGGCTAGCCAACTCTTCACTTATAAAGATATGGTAAGTCGAATACCATACAATTTTGGGCAAATTGCAAGCCATAAACGGATTTGATATATCTTTACCAAGAGCCGTTTGCTCTCGGATTAGCCAATCCTTATGTGGGTTAGACATGGCGGACTGATAACCATTTATTGCGTTCTAAGTGAGAATTTTTTTTTTTTAAATTTTGGCTAAAATGGGGGTACTAGATGGTACATTTGATCAAATTCGCTAGAATTCCCCCCCACACTTAGAACTGAATATTGCCCTCAATATTCAAAGAACCGGTTGTGAAACCAACACTTAGAACGTGAAAGGGAAATACTAATAGCCATTATTTTCTATACACACAATTTTTTTTTTTTTTGACTTTGCATATATACAACATGTGGGGCATTCCCCCCCCCACACTTAGGTGAGACATGGGTGAAAACCCATATTTTGCTACTGTTTTTATTAACCGAGTCGCTAGCTTGACTTGACCCCGAATTCATTGGTTCATGGGGAAGTAAGTGGAAGAAACCATCTCTAACGGACTTTCATTCAAGATGCTTGGATAACCAATTGAGCATAAGAAAGTTCCACACCGATGAGATAAATCCGGCATTTAAACCAATGTTAGATGGACAATGCCAGGGTCAAAGGTAATATCCTCACTCCCGAATGAGTGAAAGATAGGGGAAATCACCGGGTAGGTGAAGGGAAGAAGAGAGATCTGAATAGCCATTAAGATAAGAACTTCCTCCTCAAGAATTGCATATTTAAGTGGAGGAGGCAAGTCCTTAAACTTGATCTCAGGAAATTTGTCAGTTTTATCATTATGAAGTTCAACGGGAGGGAGAGGAGGAGAATTGTCCTGATTTAACAATTTCTCAAGAAGAAGAATATCTCCCTCCAGATCAATCTCGGCGTTATCAATTCCTTCCAGAAATGAATCACACTTGAGAAAAGCCTCGATCTCTTCCAAATTGGAATCACTTCCCTCAAACGGAGGGAGAGAAGGGGAAGAGTCGGAAATGATAGGTAGAGAAGATGTGGTGGGATTACCACTCACAGAATTATGAAAATAACCAACACTTTCTTGAGAGTACTCCTCTGAAGCAATGTCAATGACATCTATTCGGTTAACCGATGCAGAATTATAATTTGAGGAGTACCTCGAAGTTTGATCATTGTTAAAGGTAACAGCTTCCTTATCCACACGCAAGGTGATCTCATGCTTAAATACATCAATAAGAGCATGGCCCGTTTTTAGGAATCCTCTTCCAAGAATTAGAGGAACCTTTTGATCTGCGTCGAATTCAACAACCACAAAGTCAGCTGGAAAGTGGAACTTTCCTACTTTCACAAACACATCTTCGGCAATGCCACAAGGATGAGATATGGTTCGATCTGCAAGCTCAAGAGTCATGCAGGTAGGAGTAAGAGCCGGAACAGAAAGTTTCTTCCATACTGAATGAGGCATCAGGTTGATGATTGCACCTAGATCTGCTAAGGCGTAGCATTCAACCATTCCCGGAAATACACAAGGTAGTAGAAACTTTCCAGGATCTCCAAGCTTCTCCGGAAGCTTTTTTAAGATAACTGCTGAGCAGTTCTCATTTAACGGAGTTTTAGCCATTTCAATCAGCTTTTCCTTGTTGCTTAACCAGTGTTTGATTGTTGATGCAAATTTGGGCATCAGAATGATAGCATCCGCAAAACTGATGTCAAAATGTAATTCTTTAAAGATTTGAAAGAATTTGTCCATTTGTTGACTAGCCTTCTCACGGAGCTTTTGCTCATTTAAGCGCGATGGGTAAGGAATGTAAGGTTTGGATTTAGGGGCAATAACTTCAGGAGTCTTAACAGATTCAAAGACAACTCCTGGTTTGGATTTATTTTTCGGGACAATCGGCGGCTGGACATGTGCTGTACTTTGTGGGGTTGGAATTTGCACTTTGTCCGTTGTATCCTCCGTCTCTTTCTCCATTTCAAACAACGGAGGAGGAATAGGGCCAGTGATGAGTGTCTAAATACTCATCATTTTTGTCTTATCTGAACTGCCAAAACATTCAAAAACACTCAGAAATGCATCAAAATACTGAAAATATCCCAGGGATTGTGTTTTATATGTTTTAAATGCAAAATGTTTAAAAACAATTAAAAAACAAACAAAGTTTGCAAAATTGGCAGTTTCAGTCCCTCAAGTTTCAAAACTTGTCAAAATTAGTCCCTAAGCATTTGTTTTGTAAGAAAAGTCACCAAAGGTCCTTTTTATATCATAAATTATCATATTTAGTCCTTTGGTGAAAAGTTTAAATAAATTACAAGTTTGGTCCCTGCATTTTCAGAATTTGCAAAAAAATGATCCCTGGGAAATATTATTTTTTGAAAACATCAAGTATGGTCCCTGGATTATTGAAACATGGCAGGAATTACTCTTGGTGTATTTTGGAAGATGTGCAAGTGTGGTCCTCCAAATTTCAGAATGTACAAGTTTGGTCCTTGTGATTTAGCTACTATAACCAACCGGACCCAAAATAAATAAACAAACCAACCCATCCCATTTATTTAACCCAAGCCCAACATCCCAAAGCCCAACCAAATCCTTACCCGACCCAACCCTTCTTTTTAGCTAAGCCTGGGTTTGACTTCGGTCAACCCTTTCCCTTCAAACCACCATACCGCCAAAACACCAATACCACCCTCCAAATACCACCATTATCCACCACCTTCTGACACCACCCACCCCCTCCTCTTATCTCACGCTACCTAACAATCCAAACCCAATTAATGCTTCCTCTCCACTCTCACTGACCAAAACAGATACTTATCCCATTTTTCCTATTTTCCCGCCAAAAAGGAAATTGGACGATTGAGATTGAATGAAGACAATTCAAGGGATGGGATGAGCTTAGAGAAGTCGGCTTAGGGTTTCCTAGTTGTATTTAGTATATATAGATCAAATGTAATAGGAAAAAAGTAGTAGTTAATTTATTTTTCAATCGTCTTTACTTATTTGTATTTCTTTATTGTAATTTTTATTTCCAGTCATCAATATAAGTTAATTTCAGTCAGTTTAATCTCATTTTAATATACCTTGTCTTTAATTTTAAGTTACTTTCCAATTTCATGTTTACTGTAATCCAAATTACATTACCTAAGTTGTTACAAGCTACTCAAAAGCCATAATTACCCTTTCTATAAGCTTATAGAAGCTTTTTATAGCTTTGTGTAAGCTTATATTAGTTATAAGCTGTTTAATTCCAAGATATGAATAAAAGTCAACAAAAGTCAAAACTGAGGCCAAGAAGCTTTTCTGGGTGGACAAGCTAATTTAGGAAGCTTTTTGTGGTTTTCTAGCTTGTTTTTAACAAGCTAGATGGTTCTGTTCTGTGCATGCTATTCCTATAGCCACTCTCTCAGTTGTAAGCTTTTGATCCAAATTAGCTTATTTTACCATTTCACTGTATAAGTGCTTATTTATAGCTTATTGTTATTATTTTATGTTTATTATTAGTTTATAAGTTAATTTCATCAATATAATCAGTATAATATAGTACTTGTCTTAGTTTTACTTAAAAACTCTAAAAAAGTAAAAAACAGTCAACTATAGTATAGCTTACTCTATTGCTTAATTTTGTTTTGAAAGTTGCTTATTATAGTTCTTATAAGTTGTTTATTCAGTAAAAGTCAGCAATCATTGGTCAAATAACTTATTTCCTTTGAAAATTCACATCAGGCAACTTAGAAAGGAGTGTTTGGTTTAGTGGTCAAACCAGGTCAAACCTTGGTTTTACTGTACATTGACCATTTCCCCAACTTTGTTCAAGCTTATTTTGACCATTATAAGTTGTTTTAAGGATTTAATAAGTCATTTCAATAAAAAGTCCACCTTTGAATGCCCTGTGCAATTTTTAGACTTTGAAAAGCTCAAATAAGCCATATAAAGCTATAAGCTCATTTTGTCCTTTTTCATTACTTGTTCAAGTTCATTTGAGTCCAATTAGAGTAGCCACAAAGCTTGGTTGAAAGCCCTTTGGCCTGTGCTCTTTTGATTACCTCTGCACAAGCAACTCAGCATACACTGAGTTGCTGAAGCAGCTGATCTCATCCATTTTGTGGCTTATTTACATAAGCTCTGGGTCTGATTTTTAGTTTTCTGGAAAGCTCATACTGCTAGCTTAATTTTGCCCCCATAATATTGCATCTCAGAGCTTATTTAGTCTGCTTAAATTGCCCTGCAAATTGGCTTATTTCTGAATTCTCTGTTTGAGTTTTGCAACTGCTAATCTTTGCATCAGCTTAATTGCTTGTGCTTATTTGTGTTTTCTTGTTGTTTTGTGCTTCTTATAGTGTATTAAGCCTTTCCTGAGCTTTTGGTTAAGTTTTGTGCTCATTAGCTTATTTCTAGCTTATTTGCTTATTGCTTATCTGCCCAAATCAGCTCTCCAGGCTTATTAGACTTTTTTTTTTTTCATAGCTTTTAAATATTAATTTAGACTTATCCTGAATTTTTCAGATTTTTCCTAAGTCATTTAATATTTTTAATCTTTTTTATTAGTTTCTATTAGTAATAAAATCATAATAAATAGAAAAATAATCAGAAAAATATAAATCCAATTTTCATAATTTTCTTTTGTCATTTCTAATCTAGGAAAAATATAATTACATTTTTAGACATTAAGAAAAACCAAAAATAGAAATATAGTGGTAGCTTCTATTTAATAGAATTTATCTTTTTAAATTTTAATTAAGTAATTTTCATTTTTATAATTTTCTTAACTTCTTTTCATCTTATAATATTTTTAGAAAAAGTTTTAGAATTTTCTTTGTTTATTTAGTATTTTTTATAATTTAAATTAGTTTAATAAGATATTAAATAAATAAATAATTAATAATAATTAAATAAAAAGTATAAAAAATATAATTTAAGTTTTTAAATAAGTTTTAAGTCATTTTACATTTTTAGGTTTTAATTTCATAAATTTTACTTTTTTGTCCCATTTTAGCTTTTCCGTTACGTGTTTGTAATTTATTAATTCGCGTTTAAATTTCTTGTGCATATCTGTTTTTAAATTGTTATTTAGAATTGTTAAAAAGCAAAATCAAAAGCAATCTAAATCATCAATCACTCTAATCCTAGCTTTTCACAGTTGCCCATTCACATCTCGTTGGGAAACGATCCGGGTGATCACTTGCCTGGTTTCACACTACACACGAGTATTCGTTCTGAGACTGTTTATATTTATATATATACGTTTTCAGACGGACCAAATTTTGGCGCCGCTGCCGGGGAGGTGTGCTGCGATAGTTGTGTAAGTTTTAGCGATTAGTGATTCAAGATCCTTCTCCCAAGAAGTTCCTATTTCTCAAAAACAATATAAAATACAAAAATATTTTTCTTTTCTTTTCTATATATATTATTATTATTATTATTATCATATAAAAAATAAAAACCCAAAAATATTTTTCGTTTTCTTTAATAATAACAAACAATAAAATTAACCATCGAGAACCAAGACTGAGTACTACCTAACTGGGGGTACGGCCATAATAAGTTCCCAAACCAAAGATTTAAAACTTGCCTCTGTATCACTTGCGAATATCGGCTCACCTTTGATTGCTAAACAAACTATAAAGGAGGTTTAAGGAAGTTTGACATTAAATTGTCGGACTGAAAGGAGCGGTTATTTAAGTAGCATTTATTGCTCACCTTTGCTCCTCCGCCACTCTGTGCGTTTGTCAGTCAGAGAGCTACCGTACGCTTGTTGATTATTGGTTTAAGTTCACTTGTGTTTTTTCTCGATCTTGATTTTAATTGAAAAATTTTGCTAAGTGCATGCGCACTCGTTCTTCTAGGTCATCAAGCCCTTTCCGTGAGCTTGGAAACATACCTCGAAGACGTCGGAGACGTTCTGCTCCATCAGTCGTACCCGAGTTACGTACTGATCCCAAAACCCCTGTCATCATGGCAGAAGACCGTCCTATGAATGAGCTTCTCCAAGCTCCCACCGAGGGTTATGGAGATGCCATTATTGTTCCAAGCCATCGTGGCTGAGAATTTTGAGCTTAAGACTGGGTTGATAAACCTGGTAACATCGCGTCAATTCTATGGTTTTGAGAGGGACGATCCTCAAGATCACGTTCGATGGTTCAATAAAATCACATCCACCATCAAATGTAAAAATGTCCCGGAGGAATCAATCAAACTTCTTCTTTTCCCGTTTTCTATCGATGGGGCAGCCCGGATTTGGCTTGACAAACAACCCCCTCGATCAATTAGAACATGGGAAGATTTAGTCCAAAAATTCGTAAATGAATTTTTTCCTCCTTCTAAAACCACGTATCTGAAAAATGAAATCATGAAATTCTCTCAACAGTTTGATGAACCATTTGGAGAGGCATGGGATCGTTTCAAAGAATTGCTCCGCAAATGTCCTCATCACGGTTTCACCGATTTGATGCAAATGGACACTTTCTACAGTGGGTTAAACCCATCTGACCAAGATTCTCTCAATGCCTCAGCTGGAGGTAATTTTCTGAGCAAATCCACTAAGGAAGCCATTGCTCTTATTGAAAATAAGTCAAAGGTCCGCACTGCACGAGCCAGACCATATAATTCTCAGGCTAGTGCTGGACCTTCTACTTCATCTCCCGTGAGTCAGTCTAGTACTGATACTCAGCTTGCTGAACTCACGAAGGTTATTCAAGCTTTGGTTTTCTCCACACAAAAGAAAGAGTCCGCTCCGCAAACTTCTCACACTGCTGAAATCAAAAAGGTAGAAGTTTGTGTTACTTGTGGTGGTCCTCACGCTTACTACAATTGTACTGCCACCGATGGCAATGCATTTGAAGTCAAAGCTTTAGCCGGATCTTCCAATCAAGGAGGTGGTCAATACCATCCTCAAGTGGAAACAAATTACCGTGCTAGCAATCAGCATGGACCACCCGGCTTTCCTTCTCCTAATAATCCAAATAGGAATAATCCTAATCAGCAAAGAGGGCAAAACACGCAGAATCAATATCATGCCCCGAACAATCAATACCCACCCCAAAGGGGTAATCAAGGGTATTCAGCTCCTAATTCCCAAAGACCTCTCTCGAGTGAGCTTGATAGCTACATCAAGGTTAATGAGACCAATATGAAGGCAATGCAAAATCAAATCTCTAATTTGAAGAATGAATTTCAGTCCTCAATACACAAGCAAGGAACTGAGCTTTCAAACAAAATCGATCATTCTCAAAGCGAAGTTAAGAATATGTTTGCCAGTCTCATGGACCATCTTAATCCACCTTCTACCTCGGGAGGTCTTCCAAGTAACACTGTTGTCAACCCAAGGGGTGAACTCAAAGCTGTCACTACACATAGTGGTAAAGCTCATGATGGACTCAAGGTGATAAAGGACCCGGTACTTCCCACTAACAATGGAAGTGCTAAATACGTCCAACCTTCGGTCATCCAAAATTCTACACCCACAATTGCTCCTCAACCGTCAAGAATAGATCCAACTCTATCACGATTTACGGTTAAAAGTTTGTCAACCAAACTTAGTGAGCAAAGAACAGCCAGATATTATTCCGAAATGCTCAATGCTGTTCCTGTCAGTGTACTTGATGACAGTGATGATGACGAAGATACCACTTTCGTCAAAGCTATCACCACTCGGAGTGGTGCTGCTTATGAGGGGCCAGCTGGCCCTATTCCTCCTCCGTTGTTTGAAATGGAGAAAGAGACGGAGGATACAATGGACAAACAAAGTACAGCACATGTCTATCCTCCGGTTGTCCCGAAAAAATCCAAACCAGGAGTTGTCTTTGAATCAGTTAAGACTCCTGAAGTTGTTGTCCCTAAATCCAAACCTATATTCCTTACCCATCGCGCTTAAATGAGCAAAAGCTCCGTGAGAAGGCTAGTCAACAAAATGATCAATTCTATCAAATCTTTAAAGAATTACATTTTGACATAAGCTTTGCGGATGCTACTATTCTGATGCCCAAATTTGCATCAGCAATCAAACACTTGTTAAGCAACAAGGAAAAGCTGATTGAAATGGCTAAAACTCCATTAAATGAGAACTGCTCAGCGGTTATCTTGAAAAAGCTTCCGGAGAAGCTTGGAGATCCTGGGAAATTTCTTATACCATGTGTATTTCCGGGAATGGTTGAATGCTATGCCTTGGCCGATCTAGGTGCAAGCATCAACCTGATGCCTCATTCAGTATGGAAGAAACTTTCTCTTCCGGCTCTTACTCCTACCTGCATGACTCTTGAGCTTGCAGATCAAACCATATCTCATCCTTGCGGCATTGCCGAAGATGTGTTTGTGAAAGTAGGTAAGTTCCATTTTCCAGCTGACTTTGTGGTTGTTGAATTCGACGCAGATCAAAAGGTTCCTCTAATTCTTGGAAGAGGATTCTTAAAAACGGGCCATGCTCTTATTGATGTATTTAAGCATGAGATCACATTGCGTGTGGATAAGGAAGCTGTTACCTTTAACCATGATCAAACTTCGAGGTACTCCTCAAATTATAATTCTGCATCGGTTAACCGAATAGATGTCATTGACATTGCTTCAGAGGAGTACTCTCAAGAAAGTGTTGGTTATTTTCATAATTCTGTGAGTGGTAATCCCACCACATCTTCTCTACCTTTCATTTCCGACTCTTCCCCTTCTCTCACTCCGTTTGAGGGAAGTGATTCCAATTTGGAAGAGATCGAGGCTTTTCTCAAGTGTGATTCATTTCTTGAAGGAATTGATAACGCTGAGATTGATCTGGAGGGAGATATTCTTCTTCTTGAGAAATTGTTAAATCAGGACAATTCCCCTCCTCTCCCTCCCGTTAAACTTCATAAATTTCCGGAGATCAAGTTTAAGGACTTGCCTCCTCCACTTGAAAATACAATTCTTGAGGAGGAAGTTCTTATCTTAATTGCTGTTCAGATCTCTCTTCTTCCCTTCACCTACCCGGTGATTTCCCCTATCTTTCACTCATTCGGGAGTGAGGATATTACCTTTGACCCCGGCATTGTCCATCTAACATTGGTTTAAATGCCGGATTTATCTCATCGGTGTGGAACTTTCTTATGCTCAATTGGTTATCCAAGCATCTTGAAAGAAAGTCCGATGGAGATGGTTTCTTCCACTTACTTCCCCATAGACTTTTAAATTGCTTTTTCTCCCGGGCTGTTCAGGAACCCTTTGTTACGGTTGACCGTTCACAAGCGGTTAGCTTGCGTGATAAACCTGACTGTTCGGGAGGAATCAACTCAATTCGGGGTCGAGTCAAGCTAGCGACTCGGTTAATAAAAACAGTAGCAAAATATGGGTTTTCACCCATGTTTCACCTAAGTGTGGGGGAGATGCCCCACATGTTGTAAATATGTACAGTCAAAAAAAAAAAAAAAAAAAAAAAAAAAAAAAAAAAAAAAAAAAAGTGTGTATATATAAAATAATGGCTATTAGTATTTCCCTTTCACGTTCTAAGTGTTGGTTTAACAACCGGTTCTTTGAATATTGAGGGCAATATTCAGTTCTAAGTGTGGGGGGGAATTCTTGCGAATTTGATCAAATGTACCATCTAGTACCCCCATTTTAGCCAAAATTTTAAAATTTTTTTCTCACTTAGAACGCAATAAATGGTTATCAGTCCGCCATGTCTAACCCACGTAAGGATTGGCTAATCCGAGAGCAAACGGCTCTTGGTAAAGATGTCTCAAATCTGTTGATGGCTTACAATTTGCCGAAAATTGTATGGTATTCAACTCCCCATATCTTCATAAGTGAAGAGTTGGCTAGCCCGCAAGGTTATGGCTTGTGGTAAAGGCAGTGAAAATCCATGATTGGTAATCAGCTCACCAAAGATAATAGTTGTAATTTATCTAAGAGTTGGCTAGTCCAGAAGCAAACGGCTTTTGGTAAAGACAAATCAAAACCGTTGACAGCTGATGATTTGCTCAAAATCATATGGTTATCAGTGTACCATAGTTCTTACTTGAACTGAAACATTTGGCTACTCCAGAAGTGATGGCTTTTGGTAAAGAGACTTAAAATCCATTAAATTTTCATAAAAGATTGCTAGGGACTAGCAATAGTTTAGTGTGGGGGATTGATGAGTGTCAAAATACTCATCATTTTTGTCTTATCTGAACTGCCAAAACATTCAAAAACACTCAGAAATGCATCAAAATACTGAAAATATCCCAGGGATTGTGTTTTATATGTTTTAAATGCAAAATGTTTAAAAACAATTGAAAAACAAACAAAGTTTGCAAAATTGGCAGTTTCAGTCCCTCAAGTTTCAAAACTTGTCAAAATTAGTCCCTAAGCATTTGTTTTGTAAGAAAAGTCACCAAAGGTCCTTTTTAAATCATAAATTATCATATTTAGTCCTTTGGTGCAAAGTTTAAATAAATTACAAGTTTGGTCCCTGCACTTTCAGAATTTGCAAAAAAATGATCCCTGGGAAATATTATTTTTTGGAAACATCAAGTATGGTCCCTGGATTATTGAAACATGGCAGGAATTACTCTTGGTGTACTTTGGAAGATGTGCAATGGTGGTCCTCCAAATTTCAGAATGTACAAGTTTGGTCCTTGTGATTTAGCTACTATAACCAACCGGACCCAAAATAAATAAACAAACCAACCCATCCTTATTAAAACCCATCCCATTTATTTAACCCAAGCCCAACATCCCAAAGCCCAACCAAATCCTTACCCGACCCAACCCTTCTTTTTAGCTAAGCATGGGTTTAACTTCGGTCAACCCTTTCCCTTCAAACCACCATACCGCCAAAACACCAATACCACCCTCCAAATACCACCATTATCCACCACCTTCTGACACCACCCACCCCCCTCCTCTTATCTCACGCTACCTAACAATCCAAACCCAATTAATGCTTCCTCTCCACTCTCACTGACCAAAACAGATACTTATCCCATTTTTCCTATTTTCCCGCCAAAAAGGAAATTGGACGATTGAGATTGAATGAAGACAATTCAAGGGATGGGATGTGCTCAGAGAAGTCGGCTTAGGGTTTCCTAGTTGTATTTAGTATATATAGATCAAATGTAATAGGAAAAAAGTAGTAGTTAATTTATTTTTCAATCGTCTTTACTTATTTGTATTTCTTTATTGTAATTTTTATTTCCAGTCATCAATATAAGTTAATTTCAGTCAGTTTAATCTCATTTTAATATACCTTGTCTTTAATTTTAAGTTACTTTCCAATTTCATGTTTACTGTAATCCAAATTACATTACCTAAGTTGTTACAAGCTACTCAAAAGCCATAATTACCCTTTCTATAAGCTTATTGAAGCTTTTTATAGCTTTGTGTAAGCTTATATTAGTTATAAGCTGTTTAATTCCAAGATATGAATAAAAGTCAACAAAAGTCAAAACTGAGGCCAAGAAGCTTTTCTGGGTGGACAAGCTAATTCAGGAAGCTTTTTGTGGTTTTCTAGCTTGTTTTTAACAAGCTAGATGGTTCTGTTCTGTGCATGCTATTCCTATAGCCACTCTCTCAGTTGTAAGCTTTTGATCCAAATTAGCTTATTTTACCATTTCACTGTATAAGTGCTTATTTATAGCTTATTGTTATTAGATTATGCTTATTATTAGTTTATAAGTTAATTTCATCAATATAATAAGTATAATATAGTACTTGTCTTAGTTTTACTTAAAAACTCTAAAAAAGTCAAAAACAGTCAACTATAGTATAGCTTACTAAATTGCTTAATTCTGTTTTATAAGTTGCTTATTATAGTTCTTATAAGTTGTTTATTCAGTAAAAGTCAGCAATCATTGGTCAAATAACTTATTTCCTTTGAAAATTCACATCAGGCAACTTAGAAAGGAGTGTTTGGTTTAGTGGTCAAACCAGGTCAAACCTTGGTTTTACTGTACATTGACCATTTCCCCAACTTTGTTCAAGCTTATTTTGACCATTATAAGTTGTTTTAAGGATTTAATAAGTCATTTCAATAAAAAGTCCACCTTTGAATGCCCTGTGCAATTTTTAGACTTTTAAAAGCTCAAATAAGCCATATAAAGCTATAAGCTCATTTTGTCCTTTTTCATTACTTGTTTAAGTTCATTTGAGTCCAATTAGAGTAGCCACAAAGCTTGGTTGAAAGCCCTTTGGCCTGTGCTCTTTTGATCACCTCTGCACAAGCAACTCAGCATACACTGAGTTGCTGAAGCAGCTGATCTCATCCATTTTGTGGCTTATTTACATAAGCTCAGGGTCTGCTTTTTAGTTTTCTGGAAAGCTCATACTGCTAGCTTAATTTTGCCCCCATAATATTGCATCTCAGAGCTTATTTAGTCTGCTTAAATTGCCCTGCAAATTGGCTTATTTCTGAATTCTCTGTTTGAGTTTTGCAACTGCTAATCTTTGCATCAGCTTAATTGCTTGTGCTTATTTGTGTTTTCTTGTTGTTTTGTGCTTCTTATAGTGTATTAAGCCTTTCCTGAGCTTTTGGTTAAGTTTTGTGCTCATTAGCTTATTTCTAGCTTATTTGCTTATTGCTTATCTGCCCAAATCAGCTCTCCAGGCTTATTAGACTTTTCATTTTATTTTTCATAGCTTTTAAATATTAATTTAGACTTATCCTGAATTTTTCAGATTTTTCCTAAGTCATTTAATATTTTTAATCTTTTTTATTAGTTTCTAATAGTAATAAATCATAATAAATAGAAAAATAATCAGAAAAATATAAATCCAATTTTCATAATTTTCTTTTGTCATTTTTAATCTAGGAAAAATATAATTACATTTTTAGACCTTAAGAAAAACCAAAAATAGAAATATAGTGATAGCTTCTATTTAATAGAATTTATCTTTTTAAATTTTAATTAAGTAATTTTCATTTTTATAATTTTCTTAACTTCTTTTCATCTTATAATATTTTTAGAAAAAGTTTTAGAATTTTCTTTGTTTATTTAGTATTTTTTATAATTTAAATTAGTTTAATAAGATATTAAATAATAAATAATTAATAATAATTAAATAAAAAGTATAAAAAATATAATTTAAGTTTTTAAATAAGTTTTAAGTCATTTTACATTTTTAGGTTTTAATTTCATAAATTTTACTTTTTTGTCCCATTTTAGCTTTTCCGTTACGTGTTTGTAATTTATTAATTCGCGTTTAAATTTCTTGTGCATGTCTATTTTCAAATTGTTATTTAGAATTGTTAAAAAGCAAAATCAAAAGCAATCTAAATCATCAATCACTCTAATCCTAGCTTTTCACAGTTGCCCATTCACATCTCGTTGGGAAACGACCCAGGTGATCACTTGCCTGGTTTCACACTACACACGAGTATTCGTTCTGAGACTGTTTATATTTATATATACGTTTTCAGACGGACCAGCCAGCGGGCCCCTCATAAGCAGCACCACTCCGAGTGGTGATAGCTTTGACGAAAGTGGTATCTTCATCATCATCACTGTCATCAAGCACACTGACAGGAACAGCATTGAGCATCTCGGAATAATATCTAGCTGTTCTTTGCTCACTAAGTTTGGTTGACAAACTTTTAACCGTAAATCGTGATAAAGTAGGATCTATTCTTGACGGTTGAGGAGCAATTGTGGGTGTAGATTTTTGGATAAATGAAGGTTGGACGTATTTAGCACTTCCATTGTTAGTGGGAGGTACCGGGTCCTTTATCACCTTGAGTCCATCATGAGCTTTACCACTATGTGTAGTGACAGCTTTGAGTTCACCCCTTGGGTTGACAACAGTGTTACTTGGGAGACCTCCCGAGGTAGAAGGTGGATTAAGATGGTCCATGAGACTGGCAAACATATTTTTAACTTCGCTTTGAGAATGATCGATTTTATTTGAAAGCTCAGTTCCTTGCTTGTGTATTGAGGACTGAAATTCATTCTTCAAATTAGAGATTTGATTTTGCATTGCCTTCATATTGGTCTCATTAACCTTGATGTAGCTATCAAGCTCATTCGAGAGAGGTCTTTGGGAATTGGGAGCTGAATACCCTTGATTACCCCTTTGGGGTGGGTATTGATTGTTCGGGGCATGATATTGATTCTGCGTGTTTTGCCCTCTTTGCTGATTAGGATTAATCCTATTTGGATAGTTAGGAGGAGGAAATCCGGGTGGTCCATGTTGATTGCTAGCACGGTAATTTGTTTCCACTTGAGGATGGTATTGACCACCTCCTTGATTGGAAGATCCGGCTAAAGCTTTGATTTCAAATGCATTGCCATCAGTGGCAGTACAATTGTAGTAAGCGTGAGGACCACCACAAGTAACACAAACTTCTATTTTTTTGACTTCAGCAGTGTGAGAAGTTTGCGGAGCGGACTCTTTCTTTTGTGTGGAGAAAACCAAAGCTTGAATAACCTTCGTGAGTTCAGCAAGTTGAGTATCAGTACTAGATTGACTCACGGGAGATGAAGTAGAAGGTCCAGCACTAGCCTGAGAATTATATGGTCTGGCTCGTGCAGTGCGGACCTTTGACTTATTTTCAATAAGTGCAATGGCTTCCTTAGTGGATTTGCTCAGAAAATTACCTCCAGCTGAGGCATTAAGAGAATCTTGGTCAGATGGGTTTAACCCATTGTAAAAAGTGTCCATTTGCATCAAATCGGTGAAACTATGATGAGGACATTTGCGGAGCAATTCTTTGAAACGTTCCCATGCCTCTCCAAATGGTTCATCAAACCTTTGAGAGAATTTCATGATTTCATTTTTGAGATACGTGGTTTTAGAAGGAGGAAAGAATTCATTCACGAATTTCTGAACCAAATCTTCCCATGTTGTTATTGATCGAGGGGGTTGTTTGTCAAGCCAAATCCGGGCTGCCCCATCGATGGAAAAAGGGAAAAGAAGAAGTTTTATTGATTCCTCAGGGACATTTTTGCATTTGATGGTGGATGTGATTTTATTGAACCATCTAATGTGATCTTGAGGATCGTCCCTGTCAAAACCATAGAATTGCCGCTGGGTTACCAGGTTTATCAATCCAGTCTTAAGCTCAAAATTCTCAGCCACGATGGCTGGAACAACAATGGCATCTCCGTACCCAATGGTGGGAGCTTGGAGAAGCTCATTCATAGGACGGTCTTCTGCCATGATGACAGGGGTTTTGGGATCAGTACGTAACTCGGGTACGACTGATGGAGCAGAACGTCTACGACGTCTTCGAGGTATGTTTCCAAGCTCACGAAAAGGGCTTAATGACCTAGAAGAACGAGTGCGCATGCACTTAGCAAAATTTTTTAATTAAAATCAAGATCGAGAAAAAACACAAGTGAACTTAAACCAATAATCAACAAGCGTACGGTAGCTCTCTAAAAGATAAACGCACAGAGTGGCGGAGAAGCAAAGGTGGGCAATTATGCTCCTTAAAAACCCGCTTCTTTCAGTCCGACAATTTAATGTCAGACTATCCTTAAACCTCCGTTATAGTTTGTTTATCAATCAAAGGTGAGCCGATATTCGCAAGTGATACAAAGGCAAGTTTTAAATCTGATGTTTGGGAACTTATTATGGTCGTACCCCCAGTTAGGTAGTACTCTGTCTTGGTTCTCGATGGTAATTTTTATTTGTTATTATTAAAGAAAACGGAAAATGTTTTTGGTTTTTTAATTTTTATATGATAATATTTATATAGAAAGAAAAGAAAAATATTTTTGTATTTTTATATTGTTTATGGGAAATAGGAACTTCTTGGAAGAAGGGTCTCAAATCACTAATCGCTAAAACTCTACACGATTGTCGCAGCACAACCTCCCCGGCAGCGGCGCCAAAATTTGATCCGTCGCGAACGCACTATTAAATAAATGCAGACAGCGGATACGCGTGAATAATTACAAATTACCCCTTTGTGAAAAAGGATACTTGCAAAAACTCACGTTCGTGTGTAGTGTGAAGACAGGTAAGTAATTACCCGAATCGTTTCCCAACGAGGTGTGAATGGGCAAACTGTGGAAAGTTAGGATTAGAGTGACAGATGTGATTAGATATTTTGGATTTTTTAAGTTTTTTAAGTGAAACTAAGACAAAAGCTATATGATACTGATTATATTGATGAAATATGACTTATAATAGATATTAAGCAGTAAATGATAGAAATAAACTAGAAATAAGCTATAGCACAGTTATAATAGGAATTAAGCAAAAATCAAATAAAAGCTTACAAATGAAATTGGCTTTTAAAAAGATGAACAAGGACCAGAAACTACTCCTAGCTTGTTGTCAACAAGCTAGAAACCAGAAAAGCCATCCAGATTAGCTTCTATTCCCAGAACTGCTTATTTTGAGCTTTTGTTGACTTTCTTTGACTTTTTCTTCTTTCTTGAATTAGAGCAGGATTAAACTAACATAAGCTCACAGTAAGCTATAATTAGCTTATATGAGCTTATGTAAACAGATAATAAGCTTTTCCAAACAACATTTAATTTAAAACGAATTACAGTAAAGCTTGAAATTGTAAAGTAACTGAAATTAAATGCAAGATGTATTAAAATAAGATCAAAATGACTGTAAATGACTTGTATTGATGACTGATAATGAAAATTACAATAAGGAAAGACAATTAAGTAAAAATGATTTAAATAAAAATTAACTACTCCTCTAATTCCTATTACATTGTTCTATATATACAAAGATAAAGTGGGATAGCCCTAGCCGACATCCTTGATCACATCTGCACCCTTGAATTATCTTCAATTGATCTGAGCCACTCAAATAGATTTTGGCGCCAAAAATTATGGTAGTGGATTCGAGCAGGTTATTGCAATTAATGCATTTTGTGGAGGTGGAGAAGAAGCTTTTAATGCTTTTTGTATTGTTAGGTAAGTGGGAAAAGATGGGGGGTGGTATTGCAGAGAACTATGGGCTATGGTGGTTTTGGCGGGGTTGTGAGGAAGGGGAAGAGTTTGACCAGGTCAAACTCTGGTTTTGGATACCGGGCTGGGTTTATTAAATAAAAGGGAGTTGGGCTTGGGTAGTGGATTGGGCTTGGGGTTTATAATAAGGTTGGGTTGGGTTTTAATGTGGCTGGGTTTTATTTTTAGTTAGGATCCGGATTTTGGTTTTAGTTTAAAACTAGGGACCAATGTTGTAATTACTGAATTCTTGAAGGACTGAAATTGTAATTTTACCAAAGTTATCAAAAGGGTTTATTTTGCCAATTATAAATAGCACAAGGGTAATATTTGATAAATTCCAATTTTTAAATACCCGAGGACTAGTTTTGCCAATTTTGAAACTTGAGGGGTAAAAGTTGTCATTTCTAGAAAACTTTCATCCAGGGATTAAAAGTGAATATGTTTGATATCCCAAGGACTAAAGTTGACTTTTCTTTCATTTTAAACCTTCAGGGACTAAATCTGCCAATTTGTGAAACTCCAGGGACTGAAAGTGACAAATATGCAAACTTTGTTCGTTTTTCACTTGTTTTCAATCTTTTTGTTCCTGAGTCATATAAAAACACATTTTATGATATTTTCAGTATTTTGAAGCATATCTGCATGTTTTTAAATGTTTTTGTAGATAAAATGTGACAGAAATGATGAGTATTTAGACACTCATCAAATTCCCACATATGACAAAACTTTAAAGCTAACACTTTTCAATTGTATATATTGCTGTGACAGGTTGAGGCTGATCGTGCAACACTTGGACATGATCAGGAGGTGCCATTGCCAACACGGAGGGTACTGGACAGGAAGATAAACTGATAAGGGCCAGAGCTTACTTGAGTTTTGCAATACAACCACTCTCAAGATCCTTCAACACCTTCACCTAATGACTATTTCCACTTAAAAATCAGTACGATCTTCATTTGCTTCAAAATCATTCATCACAATTTTTTATGCTATATGTTGATGTTATAAATAGAGAAGCACCTAACAACTATTAAACATAAAAGTTGTACAATTACTGTTGTTGAATTTCAACAATATTGATTTTCAATGATGAAAGCATCTGACTGCTTTTTGAGCTTTTCAAGTATGGTGGCTTGAATACCAATAGCTCGATCTAGAGGTGGCAATTTTGTGCCTAAAATAAAAAAAAAAAAAATTGGCTAATTTTGATTACTTTTTAAAAGATTTTGGCACATTTAGCCCCCTGTTTTTTTTAAATGGTCAAATTTAGCAAATTGAAAAGTTAAATGAGCACAACGGACACATATTTTCTCTCAATTAGAGAACATTATAATCGTTTTTGAAGAAAAACTTATATATATAATATATTTAATTTTTTAAATATAAATGGGGTATTATGTTTAAGTAATCTATTTTGTTATTTTCGGTATCTATAAAACGATTTGTATAACATGTGCCCGTTTAGCCCCTGACTGTTTAGCCCGTGCCCGTTTAAGCTCGTGCCCATTTTAGCCCTTGCCCCCGTGTCCACCCGTTTTGCCACCTCTAGCTCGATCTGTGGCACTGGCACCAAATTTATTGTTGTAGATTGATTGATGGGCTTTATTTTTTAATTCATAGTCAAATAAATGGGCCAAATAATGGTCATATGTAACATTAATTCTGGTGCAATTATTTGGACTAAACATATTACGAGTAAATTATTTTTGGTTTGAGAATAACTGAATAAATAATCTTAGACAATGAGACCAGAATTGTTGGTATTTAATTTTAAGCAATTAATGGTGGTTGTGTGGTGGTGGTGGTGATGGTTGTGTGGTGGTAGAGGGTGGTGGTGATGCGAAGTGAAAAAGAAAATGAAAAGTATACTGTAAAAAATGTTCTTGCAAAAAATGTCCCTGTAGTAGGCGAGGGTAAAATAATCATTTCACACGCCCCAAACTAATGAGCGTTAGCCAAAAAAAAATCTTTTTTGCAGCTACAGTAACGCTTCAAGGACATAACTTGCAGAAAATTGAAAGTTTAGGGACAATATTTGCAGTTTTTTTTTCGAGGACATCTTTAGCATTTTTCGGAAAGTTTAGGGACATTTTTTGCAGTTTACTCAAAAAAAAACCCCGAACTTGACGGGAAATCCAAAACCGAATTAATTGGGGTGAGGCGGGGCATGCTTATCGGATTACAGGCGGATTTAAGGCTTAAACGGGGATTTTAATTTGGTTTGAGGTGGGAAGTGAGGAATAACATCCCCGCCTCACCCGAATAATATATATACATAAACAGGTATATCTATATTTATATACTCCGTAGTATTTTGTTAGTTGATGCGTGGTTTTGCAACCTTACAACAGGTTTTACCTCTCAAGGGATCTCAAGAGGCTTACAACCCCACCAGGCAGTGTACCTGACCGATGTAGTATAGTGTAGTGGTAAGTACGGGGGATTGATCGTTCTCCACAGGGAATAGTGTTCGTTAGGTATGAAAAACTACTCTAATAGGTCTAAGGGTGAGAGAAGATTCTTTTTTATGTTTTTATAATTTTTTATGAAAGCAAGTAAAATCTCGGGTTTTGAAAGAGAGGGCGGAATTAGTTGCTAGTCAACTAACCCAAATTACTACGAATGCAAATAAAATAAAATAACAGAAAATGAAAATGTGGTAAAACTTATATGGAGAGGAATGTGTTTACTTAGATTTCCTTACTCCCCAACTATCTTTTACCGGTTAATTAGTGTGTATTAATTGCGTGGATGACGGGTGTATTCCTTAATACCAATCGTGGTGTGGCGTACGTACTTCCCCAACTCTACAAGCTCCTACTTCACTCCTATGTCGAGCCGGCTAGGAAGCTCCTAACATGGGATCACTAGAATTCGCTTGTGCATTAAATACAACCATAAAAACCTTAGTACGCATTGGTTCATGTTTCTTAAGACGTTCAAGCAAGTTACCGAATAGGAAGTTAGCCAGTTTTCTTAAGCCTAACATAGATAAACAATCATCCAATACAACTAATAACACACTAATAACCAATAATCAATAGCTAGGTTTCATTAGATCTAAGCAAACACAAGATAAATCTAGCCTAGCATGTTAAACAAAAGACAAGAACAAGATAGAATCAAACAACACATAGACATATTGAATGATTAATTGATAACTTATCTTCAATGTAACATGGAAGATCTCAAGGCAAAAAGCCTTGAAAAAGCTACCAAATTCGTCTTAGGGTTTACACACACAAAGTTCCTCAATAAGTTCCACTCTAATGACAAAAAATTAGAAAACTATATATAGACTTTCAGATCTGACGGCGTCACGTTATGGAGTGTGACGCCGTCACCTCGCCGCTTTTAGGGTTCCCGGATGGCCTTCTTGACGCCGTCCCTCTTTAGCTCTCCAAAATCCGTTCTGGCTTATCAAGGCTTGACGCCGTCAGACTTAGGGGTGACGCCGTCCCTCTTTAATTTATACCGTGACGACCTTGATCAGATTAAAGCGTGACGCCGTCAGAATTCCCATGCAAATTTCTCTGGCTTATCATGAGTAAATTTCACATCCACCACTTTTGCCAAGCCATGACGCCGTCAAGAGGTAATCCTGACGCCGTCAAAGGTAACTTCCAGCATAATTTTAAGACTTTGCCGTTTTCTTCACTTTTATGCTCCAAAAACGTCCAAAATGCCTCCTTTTCCAGATTTCTCCTCAAAAGTACCTAAAATGACAAAAGGAACGATTTAGGGCAATATTTGATCAAATAAATACGATTTAGGGCTTAAATGACCCCTTAAAAAGCGGTACACTTTTCGCTTCATCAAATACCCTTACACTTGAGATTTGCTTGTCCTCAAGCAAATGTGCTTTTATTCTAATCAAAATACAGGTTAGGGGTCATTTAACGCTAATATAAAAGTAATTACAACAAATAATCATTCCACTTTAATCATAATAAGCACGGAGATTACAAACTAGCACCTCACAAGTAGTGTTTAGATACTCACATCTCTCAAGTGTCATCAAAATAAATCTCATAAATGAAAACGGATAATATCTCTCACTACCTGTCATAGCAAATAGATTACCATAGGCTTGGGAAAGGATCAAAAACCTCCTCCACTAGGCGTAAGCACCTAAGATAAACTATCAAAGAGGGCTTTTAAATGGGTTATAACGTTAGGTGTAGGGATATGATAAACACGGTTTTGTTGGATAAGGGATATTTTACTGGTGGCGAGTTAAAGATCTTGATCAATTACATGTACTATACAATGTTGCTAAGCCAAGACTCGACTCGATCTTAAGCTAAAAACAAAATAACAAAAACATAAAATGAAACGGGATGGTAGTCCGTATGTTTTTTTCTACTTTTCTTTTTCTCATTTTTTTGTATTTTTCTTGATTTTTTTTTTTTTTCATACACTCTTGCCCTACCATCCAAAATAATACATCATAGGGGCGTTGCATTCCCCTTACACTTGAACTTTTACATAACTTTACAAATAACTATTCTAATGACTCGAATTAAGATAATTAAAACACTTGGAGTACTTTTAAAATATTTAGCACATATGGGGGTAATAAATGATGTTCTTCCCCATTACTCCATTACACTAGTACTTTACCCATGAGTCCCAATCGTCCCAAAACAATATGTACAAGGATATGACTCGACTTAGCAACCATGTAATCAATTAGATCATTAACTTGGGTTTAAACAAATGTTGTCACAATAATGCACTAAAGATGAGTGCATACAAGGTAGGCTAAGGCGATTTGGGTGTACATTTAAGTGGGGTGTAAACAAATTCTTCCTTTAAGTAAAATGCTTAAAGGTCGAAATGAAAAGATAGGCTCTGAGGGGTGTACTAGGGGTATCGTGTACTAAAAATGAGTACAACGCAAAGGGTGTGGGAGAATTACTTGACCAATATAGCCAATGTAATTATAACAAAAACACAGGTGTAAAACAATGGGTTAATCCTAATGCCTCTTATCATGTAGTAAATCTAACTACACGAATGTATTCTCACTTGTGGCCTCGGAATGGTCCTAACGCAAGTTCTAGAATCTAAGTGCTACCGGTACACACAACATAGCATAAATGCTTTTCCTACCAATTCTAGGGGCGAACCTCACATATTTGGGGTGGAAAATTTTTTAGTGGTACGGTTTTTTGTGCTAGACATATAACTCCTATCCGTGAGACGCTTATTAGAACTAAAGTTTCACTCCTAAATGTTGTAAAAATTTTTAAATTTGGCACTAAAATTACCCTAACAGGTATTTATCTCAGTTTTATTACACATCTACCATTAAACAAACAAAAATAAAGCGTAATAGCATTCTCTAATCGTACTTTTACCCCCCCTTACACTTAAGATGAACATTGTCCCCAATGTTCAAATAACAAGATGTAAAAGCATAAAGTAAAAGAATGAAATCAAATACTCCCCTGATTTGCTTGGTGGATAATGAAATAACACGGTTAAATCTTCTTCCAAGAGAATGTTGAAGCTCCATGACTAATGCATCGCCAAAAGCTTGATCCAAAACATTTCCTTGTCCAAAATAACCTGTTAAACCTGAGAAAACAAACACGAAAACCTGCATAACATCGGCGGGATAAACTCTATATATAAGGATATAATGCTTGTGGAATGATAATTTTGCAGATTCCTGGAGATTATAAGTTAGAGATTTAATAAAAACTTTTTATGAAAACAAAACTTTCAAAAATTTTCAGAAAATTAAACCTGACGCCGTCAGGTTGTGAACCCTGACGCCGTCAGAAATGATCTGACAGAATTCTCATGTTACGTTTCCGGAAAATTTTTGGAAAAACCTATACCTTACTTCCTGGAATTCCTGCAAAACATCATCATGACTCGATACAAGCATTTGACTCAAACAAATACTAATATGTATGTTCATTTATTATTATTATGATTCATGTTTATTTGTGTTCTAATAAACCGATTTAGATTTCCCTTACACTTAACTTTTGCAAAATACCTTTATATGTAGTTAAGACGAAGTTAAAAACAAAATAAAGCATTTTCACAAATTAGTTTTGAACATGAATCAATAATAATAAAATTCAAACATACATACGGAAACAAATAAAATCAAACAAACAAATAAACACACAAAGCAAATAAAAGCTTGGGTTGCCTCCCAAGAAGCGCTTTTCTTTATTAACGAGTCTTGTAGCTAGACTCAAAGTCACGTACATTACGTGATTCCATCATTCATAATGACGTATCCCTGATAGATATAATCCATGTTATCAGGGTGGTGGTGTCTCAATCGCTCGACATTCGCAGTCACTTCACCTCCTCCCTTGCTGGTCAAGCTTACTACCCCATCTTGGTGTAGACTTTTAATTGTGAATGGTCCGTACCACCAGGGACTTGGTTCATCAGTAGGTGCTTTTGTTTCTGAATGCCTTAGGAGCACTGAGTCTCCTTTTGTAAATTCAACGGGGTTATTGGTCTGCTTATCAGCCTCAATATAATCGTTATTTCCCCCCTTACATTTTCTAATCTCATTTTCATTGTAACTCTTAATCCTTGCCTCCCATGCACGGATTTTCTCTTGAACATCACCACGGATTATATTGGAGTTCGCCTCCATCTTCTTTTGTAGAGCAACATCTCGTACGTGTCGTGGGACCGTTGGGAAGTTTATTGTTTTCTTCCCCTTCTTCATTAGGATGGCACTATTTCCGTAATCGATTTGTGCCCTAGTGGTAGCGAGAAAGGGTGCCCCAAGGATTATTGGCATATTCATATCATTCCTCTCAATAATCATGAAGTCGACCGGGTACAGGAATCCGGCAACGTTGACCAACACATCTTCTCCAATTCCTAACGGGTACTCATAAGAATGTTTTGCAAAGGAGAGTTTAGTACGGGTGATGGATGGCAGCTTGTCGGTTAACTGGACATAAACGGATAAAGGCATCAAATTTACGTCAGAACCTTGGTCGGCTACCGCATCCAGATACTTGAGTTTTCCAATGCTGCATGGTATTTCGAAGACCCCGTAGAATTCCTGCTTTTCCACTAACTTTTGTCTTATGAGGCACTCATACAATTGCCCTCCGGGTAATGTGTCGGATTCATCATCCGGTTCTATTCTCTTGGACTCCTTGTTGAGTAGATGAGTACGTCGATAGTTTCTCACCCAATCGTTTATGGTCTCCTTGTTTATATCGTGCTTCAAGTAATGCCCCACTTGTTGTGACTTTGGCGGTTCTACCAATTGGCGCTCCTTAGAGGGCGCCTCCTTGCCTTTGTCTGAGTCGTAGTTGTAGGCATTGGTGTTTCCATCATTAATTGGGACGAGGTCAATTTTGTTAACTTCCATAGTTATGGATTTCCCTCTCCCATCATTTTCGCCCTCTTGGACGACGGAGATGGCCTTGACAAATTTAGTGTAGGGAACTTCAACGTCATTCCTCACCAACACTTTTTCAGGGGCTTTTGTATTTGTGTATTCTTTCAAAAGGTTCATCATCTCCGCCATCTTCTCTTCCATTTCCTCCTTCTGTCTGTAGACGGCTTCCTCAAATTTTGCCAACCGTTCGGAATGTTTTGACATGTATTCTCTCATTCGAGCTTCGAATGTTGGACTAAGTTCCTGAGGTGGTGAGCTGGGTTGAGCGTGCTTATGGAAGGGTTTAGTATTTTCCCTAAGGGGTGATTCGGACAATGGTATTTGTTTAACGCTTGAGACCGAGTTAATTGTTGCTTTTTGTGGACTTAAGGGTCTCTTTTGCTTTTCCATAAGATATGCAACCCTTTTCTCAAGTTCACTAACGCTTTCCTCAGTGATTTGATTGGCTGTATCGGGCGATGAATATGTCTTGACCGCCGAGCGTACGTCGTGGGAAACTTGCCACAATTCATCATCGTCGGATGCAAGCTCATCAATGATATCCCATGATTCCTCGGCGCTTTTGTCGCGCAATCTGCCCCCGGCGGCTCGATCGATGGCACGCTTGGTGTGGTAATCAACATGGTCATAGAAGATTTGGATTTGAAGCCAGAGATTTATGCCATGATGAGGGACTTTTTGGAGTAAGTCCTTGAATCGAATCCATGCTCCGTAGAGGGTTTCGCCTCGACGTTGTTCAAACATCAAGATATCCTTCCTTAGCTTGGTGGTTCTTCCCGGTGGGAAAAACTGAGCAAGGAAACGAGTGGTGAGATCATCCCAAGAGGTGATGGATCCTGCGGGTTGACGCTCTAGCCATTGACTAGCTTGGTCCCGCAGAGAGAATTGAAAGAGACGCAGTCGAGTCGTCTCTCGAGTGGCAACATCAAGGTCTATAGAATCAACGATTTTGAGAAAGTCCTTGAGATGTTGATTAGGATCTTCAGAACGAAGTCCATGAAATGCGCATCCGCTTTGCACCAACCGGATGGTGTCGGATCGCAAGGGAGTGACATTGGCTCCTTGAGTGAGCTCAATGGTGTTTCGATAGCCATGGTGGCTAGGACGGGAGTACTCTCCTAAAGTACGGGCTCTAGGAGGTGGTGGTTGTTGTGGTGGTGGGTTGTTGGGATTGAGGATATTACCATCTTCCATGATGTCGAATGGTAATGGTTACGAACAAAGAAACGAAGAAAATAGATACACTAAAGAAAACCTAGAAAAATAAAATAAAAAATCTCACTAGAAAGGAATCTAGTGAGTAGACCTATAAAATAAAAATTCAACCTAAACAATAACTATTCCCCGGCAGCGGCGCCAAAAACTTGATGCGTGGTTTTGCAACCTTACAACAGGTTTTACCTCTCAAGGGATCTCGAGAGGCTTACAACCCCACCAGGCAGTGTACCTGACCGATGTAGTATAGTGTAGTGGTAAGTACGGGGGATTGATCGTTCTCCACAGGGAATAGTGTTCGTTAGGTATGAAAAACTACTCTAATAGGTCTAAGGGTGAGAGAAGATTCTTTTTTATGTTTTTATAATTTTTTATGAAAGCAAGTAAAATCTCGGGTTTTGAAAGAGAGGGCGGAATTAGTTGCTAGTCAACTAACCCAAATTACTACGAATGCAAATAAAATAAAATAACAGAAAATGAAAATGTGGTAAAACTTATATGGAGAGGAATGTGTTTACTTAGATTTCCTTACTCCCTAACTATCTTTTACCGGTTAATTAGTGTGTATTAATTGCGTGGATGACGGGTGTATTCCTTAATACCAATCGTGGGGTGGCGTACGTACTTCCCCAACTCTACAAGCTCCTACTTCACTCCTATGTCGAGCCGGCTAGGAAGCTCCTAACATGGGATCACTAGAATTCGCTTGTGCATTAAATACAACCATAAAAACCTTAGTACGCATTGGTTCATGTTTCTTAAGACGTTCAAGCAAGTTACCGAAAAGGAAGTTAGCCAGTTTTCTTAAGCCTAACATAGATAAACAATCATCCAATACAACTAATAACACACTAATAACCAATAATCAATAGCTAGGTTTCATTAGATCTAAGCAAACACAAGATAAATCTAGCCTAGCATGTTAAACAAAAGACAAGAACAAGATAGAATCAAACAACACATAGACATATTGAATGATTAATTGATAACTTATCTTCAATATAACATGGAAGATCTCAAGGCAAAAAGCCTTGAAAAAGCTACCAAATTCGTCTTAGGGTTTACACACACAAAGTTCCTCAATAAGTTCCACTCTAATGACAAAAAATTAGAAAACTATATATAGACTTTCAGATCTGACGACGTCACGTTATGGAGTGTGACGCCGTCACCTCGCCGCTTTTAGGGTTCCCGGATGGCCTTCTTGACGCCGTCCCTCTTTAGCTCTCCAAAATCCGTTCTGGTTTATCAAGGCTTGACGCCGTCAGACTTAGGGGTGACGCCGTCCCTCTTTAATTTATACCGTGACGACCTTGATCAGATTAAAGCGTGACGCCGTCAGAATTCCCATGCAAATTTCTCTGGCTTATCATGAGTAAATTTCACATCCACCACTTTTGCCAAGCCATGACGCCGTCAAGAGGTAATCCTGACGCCGTCAAAGGTAACTTCCAGCATAATTTTAAGACTTTGCCGTTTTCTTCACTTTTATGCTCCAAAACCGTCCAAAATGCCTCCTTTTCCAGATTTCTCCTCAAAAGTACCTAAAATGACAAAAGGAACGATTTAGGGCAATATTTGATCAAATAAATACGATTTAGGGCTTAAATGACCCCTTAAAAGCGGTACACTTTTCGCTTCATCATTAGTATTTATATAATAAACAAATATTTCTCTAATAATGTTAGTTTTTATCATTATAAGATTGAAAAATTATGATTATGAAAACTTGTTTAATGTCATATTTTTAAGTTGTAAATGATTATTAATAGGCTTTTAATTTTTAAGTTATTGCTAATCGTTTAAATAATAATAATAATAAATATGAAATGGTGCGAAGTTGGTTAAGAATTGCATCAAAAGAAGACACCCCGATAAGATCCCCGATTAGTATGAGACGAGTTTGGGGGAGCATCGCGCCCCAATAGAGCACCCCGATTAGATCCCCGATGGGGATCGGGCGGATTTGGAAAGAAGTTTGGTATTCGGATTTGAGGATGAGGATGGCCGCCCCGCCACAATCTCGCCCCGTTGCCATCACTTGAAGTTATATTTTAGGCACTCCATTAAGAAAGAAGTAATCGATATTAGACCATGTGTGTGAAGATCGTTTAAAGCTCGAGGTTGGTTAGACCTCATCTAGGGATTACACAATAATAATGAATAAGAACGATGCACAGTGAAATATAATAAGAACATCATTATTATTGCTACAAGGTTTTTCTCGTCGTTGTCATCTCTAAAACTAACAACACCAATAGCCCCAATGCTATATGATCAAGTATAGCACGGTTACACTCTAACAGGGATCTAGGATCCTTGAGGCTTAAACCAAACACGAACTTTAGGCGTCTAACACAATAACCATACGCCTAGGTTTAAACACACACTTTTGATGGAGTTACATTTTAACTCTCATCTTGATAATAACAACCCCTATCCTCTTTATATAATAGAGGAGTAGGTTTACAAAGAGATAATTATTAATAATGAAGATATTTTATTAAGAACCTTCCTAAAATATCTTCTTTATCTAAATATCTTTGTAGTTTTCCTCTTTGTCACAAATAGTCCTTCATGTTTCATTCTTCTTGTTTTGTATCATCAAATCTATAAAACCCAACAATCTTCCCCTATTTGATGATGACAAAACAAACACGTTCTTGTACGAACTTCCCTAGGCGAAGTAGATAAATTGAGATAATTAAATCTCACCATGAATGAAACAATCTTGTCTTCCCCTTAATCCATTCCATGCCACCACATCTCTTCCCCTTTTTGTTATCAACAAATAGGGAATGTAAGCAGTAGAAACTTCCCCTCAAGTGATGCATGTACATTAAATGATTAAACACATCAATATCACATAAGCAGTAGAAACTAACTCTAGCAGTAGAATCTTTAAGCCTAACAGTAGTATCTACTTAGTGTATTTACTTCACCTTCTCAGCATCTCCAGCAGTAGTATGAAATACACTAGCAGTATTATCATTATCACTAGCAGTAGAATGACACTTAGTGAATTTTCCATTTAGCACCAGAAGCAGTTGTATCTAATATGCTTCCCCTAAAAACAATGTGTTAACCATCTTCATGATTCTTCAAATCTGTAGGCTTTATATATTGTTGAAGAAAACTAATCATTACCAATTTGATGATGAAGTAGAATAAACCAACCTTGTGTCTTATGTCTTGTACTAAAACTGACTTCGAACGTATACCCAACCTTGATGTATAGGGATACCGTAATATCTTGACAATAAACTTATCTCCAATGAGATACTGAGCACCACAATGTAACTCCTTTAAGTGTTTGTCAATTCGTAGTCACTTGAACGAACGAACAAGTTATCTTTAAAGTGTTACACCCACCTTAAGATATAATAAAACACAACCTTGAAAAATTCCACTTCATCTTCAAATAAGTAACAAATAACCTTCTTCGCCAATGAAAATAAATTCAAGCCATTAATCCTTTACGAACAATAACCAAAATCTCTCTGTGTGTGTTCTTCCCCTGTGTGTGTGTTTTGGAACCAACCCGTTCCAAATCTCCAGTATGCTTCCCCTTACTACTTGTAATCCTCATGACCAAACAACAGATACTTCGAATAACAATGATCATGAACAATATTAAAAACATATAGCAGCAGAAACTCAAACTTCTAGCAGCAGTATTAATTCTTGCGTAGCAGTAGAAAGTTTGATAGGAAGCAGTAGTAACAAATAACGCTAGCAGCAGAAAAATATGATAGCTGTAATGATCAATAAACAAGATTCAGGAGGTCGAGGTTGATCAAAATAGATGAGATCCATGTTAGTTTTAGAGAGAGAAAGTAGAGAGAAGGTGGAGAGGAACACTAAGATATTATTGATATGAAAATAAAGTTACACTCTCACACCCCTCAAGTGGAGACTTGAGGGGTATTTATAGGCCTTACTTATGACAACTATTCGAATATTACATTAGCAGTCCCTACATTATATGCATACTAGTTGTCTACTCCAATTCACGTAAATATCGCTCAGCTTCATTTCTAACAATCTCCCTCCAGCTGGAGATATACGTGAATTGGTTATAATGATTCCTAACAAGTACATAAAAATGATGAATATGATGCTGAAGTAGAGCAGTTTCCTTTGAGGATGTATTCACAGCTCTTGATCTTCTCGTATCTTTCTCAGCTTGCTTGAATTACTTGCAGAATCACTGTAATGATCTAATTGGGTTATTACTCCCTCCCAATTAGTAAGCCCTTTTCTTTTACATGCTCCCTCCCAAATTGACAACCCGTTTGATATAGCCCTGATGCTTGTAGAAGAAGTTTCTCTGAAATCTTGCCCAAATTGTCTTCAGTCTCTTGCACAGCGGAAAATGGATCATAGACTGATAATCTGTAACTTCTTCACAGGTTTGTTTGGGGAGCATCATATCGACATCTTCAACTCACTTAGAATGCTTCGAGTTCTTCAATAACAGCCCCGATGTACACATTTCTCCCTCAAGGATGATGACGATCTTTTGGACTCATCCTATATATGTGTACATAAGCATATCAACTGGAAGCAACATAAAATCAATACCCCATGAGTGGATGTCGATAACTATTCTCTCTACAATTCTCTTCAGATCAACCTCTTGTCAAACCTCTTTTCATTTCCACTGGCTAATAGTAAATGACCACGTATGGAGACAACCCGATATGACAAATTTGAGAATGAAGTAAAATAACCCGAACTTGTGACTTAAACTTGCACTATTGTTGGACTAAGATCCAATGCTGAGCACTACAACGTAACTCCTTAAAGCATAGGTCGTTTCATATACCCATCCAACCATCCTTAACTGTATATGAACTCATCTTGAATTATCCACAGCTTTTTGTGACACTTGAGCACTACAACGTAACTCCTTTAAAGTGATAGCTATACTCTGTGAGCACAACAACGTAACTCCTTACATCAGGTATAACTAGATAGCTCAAGTCTTAATCATTCTTGCGGTTAAAAGCTCACACAAGGATCTCGAAGAATCATGCATCCAACCAACCCCGATATCTTCAAGATACTAAGTACACGCACCCGTGATATTCCACTTCAATTTCAAATAAGTAATAATGAATCATCAACCTTGTAGTCACAGTTGATAACATCCAAATTTAGCCATTGTCATTTGATTGTGAATCTTGATCAGGATCTTTTAAGCTATACGTGGTGTTTTGAGGATGTAGACCGATAATTTCATTTGTGATTTTGGTGTGATGCGAGTTTGAAATATGCCTTTATTTTCAATTCTAAACATGCTAGGAAAATTTGAGTTTTAGAAATTTTTACGCCAAATTTCACCGAAAAATTCGAATTTTAGCCTAAAAATTTGAATTTTGGGCCAAAATTTTCATCGTTATACCATAATTTGAATTTAGCGTAAAAATTGACCATTTAGTCATTCCTCAAAATTAAATTTTACTCAACTTTTTCCACCAAAAAACTTTTTTTTTGACACATACTCGGTTAGGGTTTACATGATAAACTCGGTTAAGTTGAGTTGATAAGTAACTCGGTGACAATACCAAACTCGAGTATAATTATCAAACTTGAGCAACAATCTTGATTAAACCTAACTCAAGCAATCATAGTCTAACTCGACTAACTCTTCAACTCGAGTAAATCTGAGAGATAGTCTAACTCGACTAACACTTCAACTCGAGTAAATCTTAACTTGATCAAATCCTAACTAAGTAACTCGATTACAAATTCACCAAACTCGACTATATCCCAACTCGGTTAATCCAAACTCGAGCAAACCGAACTCGAGGAAACCAATCTCGAGCAAACCCAACTCGAGCAAACCTTAACTTGATGAATCCGAACTCGAGGAAACCGAACTCGAGGAAACCAAACTTGAGCGAACCCAACTCGATGAATCCCTAAGTCGAGCAAATCGAACTCGATGAAATCCTAACACGGTTAAGGTGAACTCGGTTAAAGTGAACTAGAGTAAAGTGAATTCGGTTAAGTTGAACTCGAGTAAAGTTGAATTATTCACTGAACTCGAGTAAGTAGACACTGAACTCGAGTAAATAGTCACTGAACTCGACTAATTTCACCTAACTCGATGAAATAGTTACTGAACTCGGTTAATGAACAGTAGGAACTCGGATGAACAGTAAAGTGTCGGATGAACAGTAATTCGCACCAAAATCATTTTTTAACCTCAAAACCCCACGAGTCGCCCCTGGTTAGCTCTGATGCCAATTGTAATGATCAATAAACAGGATTTAGGAGGTCGAGGTTGATCAAAATAGATGAGATCCATGTTAGTTTTAGAGAGAGAAAGTAGAGAGAAGGTGGAGAGGAACACTAAGATATTGTTGATATGAAAATAAAGTTACACTCTCACACCCCTCAAGTGGAGACTTGAGGGGTATTTATAGGCCTTACTTATGACAACTATTCGAATATTACATTAGCAGTCCCTGCATTATATGCATACTAGTTGTCTACTCCAATTCACGTAAATATCGCTCAGCTTCATTTCTAACAATAGCAGTAGAATCACTCTAGCGTAGCAGTAGAAACTTAAGTCGAGCAGTAGAAACTTACTATGTTCAGCAGTAGTAAAAAGCTTCTAGAAGTAGAAACTTAAAACGTAGCAGTAGTAAAAACTCGAACAGATCTGCTCCAATCCAGAAACTTTTTTTTAAGTATCCAGACGACGCATTTTAGTGTCACTAAAGTGTCACTAAAAGATACGTTTTTGCAGCAGAGTTCGAGACATCATAACTTACGATTGAGAACTCAGATTTAAGATCCCTTCAGTGAAATTGTACCTTGATATATGAAGAATCTCCAGTAAAAATTTCAGCCCGATCCAACAGTTAACGAAGGAGTTATCGCCGTTCAAAAACAGCTCTGTAGTGAGTTTTAGACAATACTAACCAGATCTGATTTTACAAATATGTTTCTGCAGCAGACTTTGAGACACCATATCTTTCAATCAAAGGCTCAGATTGAAGATCCCTTCGGTGAGAATCTTCCTTGATATGTAGAGAACCTTCAGTAAAAATTTTAGTCCTATCCAACGGCTAACGAATGAGATATTGCCTTTGCAAAACTGCTCTGCAGAAAGTTGCGAAAATTGAACCAGATCCGAATTTTCTTCTTTTCTTCGATCTTTGACAAACAAAAACCTTGTGAATCCCACGATCACGAGCCCCTAGTCTCTGATACCAATTGTGAATATCGTTTAAAGCTCGAGGTTGGTTAGACCTCATCTAGGGATTACACAATAATAATGAATAAGAACGATGCACAGCGGAATATAATAAGAACATCATTATTATTGCTACAAGGTTTTTCTCGTCGTTGTCATCTCTAAAACTAACAACACCAACAGCCCCAATGTTATGTGATCAAGTATAACACGGTTACACTCTAACAGGGATCTAGGATCCTTGAGGCTTAAACCAAACACGAACTCTAGGCGTCTAACACAATAACCATACGCCTAGGTTTACACACACACTTTTGATAGGAGTTACATTTTAACTCTCATCTTGATAATAACAACCCCTATCCTCTTTATATAATAGAGGAGTAGGTTTACAAAGAGATAACTATTAATAATGAAGATATTTTATTAAGAACCTTCATAAAATATCTTCTTTATCTAAATATCTTTGTAGTTTTCCTCTTTGTCACAAATAGTCATTCATGTTTCATTCTTCTTGTTTTGTATCATCAAATCTATAAAACCTAACAATGTGTAATGGGGCGTTAAAACCCCCATTTTTGCCTCCATAGCGCCCCTCCCCCATTATTGCTAGGCGTTGAAGATAAAAAAAAAAAGCTTGGAGCATTTTCTGTACCACGCCCCTGCCCCCTGACACATTCTAATTTCCTTTTGACTTTTTGCTTTTTCCTTACTTTTCATCCGCAAACTGAACATATATATATTAATTTATTTCTTTATTTTTTTTAAACCAATCAAATGAAATGACACATGACGCACAATACCCCATCTATCATTACACCACTTTTTCTTTCAAGCCCCATGGTGGCCCACTATACCACATGGCACACAATGCCCCATCTACTCTTACACACCATTACACATGGTCTTAGAATATAACAAAATTACTTGTGAGATTATTAGCTAATTTTTGAAGCCACATAACTAGTTTCTAGCCCAGCACTTTTGTGACTTGTGAGATTATTCGTTAATTTTTTAACCATTTAAACGTAAAATTAAATTGTTTATTCCTTTCAAGTTTTAAACACACAAGTTTGTTTCAAAATTCAAATAGAGCACATTGACATTCGCGCCTCAATTATCGGGTTGGAAAACAACATATAAACTCTTCAGTTCCTTATGTAGCTAGCTTATAAATAGCCACATAACTAGCTTAGTTTCTGGTCTCATTCACACATATAATCAAGACTCAAGAAAAGGATCAGTTTTGAGCAAAAAACCCAGGTAAAATTTCTATGTTTACTCTTGAAATGTTTATTTACCGTATCTTTTTTTTAATGGTTTTGGTCAAACTTTATGCTTTAAAATATATGCTTTGGTTGATTTCTTTTAGACCACTTTCATAACTTAGCTAGCAGTATAAGGGCATTTTGGTCAATTTGGTTGTATCTTACTCGTAAGATATAAGTTTTCTTTGTACACGTGTTGTTGATAACTAGTTTTGTATAGTAAAAAGTACGAGTAGTAAAGTACCCACTAAACCTCATTACCTACTACGTACTAGCTAGCACTTTTGGGAACAACATATAATCCCTTTCAATCCCTACTAGGGGCTTATTCACAATTCACATTCACACATAAATTCAAGAGATTTAAAATCAAGGGATTTATATCAGTTTTGAGAGAAAAAGCCCAGGTAAAATTTCTATGTTTACTCTTGAAATATTTATTTACCGTATCTTTTTTCTTTTATAATGATTTTGGTCAAACATTATGCTCTAAAATATATGCTTTGGTTGATTTCTTTTAGACCACTTGCATACTTTTACAAATCTACATGCATGGACTAATCCGGGTCAACCCGACCAGGTCAACCGCTCGAACCGGTTCCGGTTTCCTCTGTATTTGAAAACCAGTGTGAACCGCCGGTTCTTTTTAGCAAAATCAGTGTTTTAAAAGGTGACAGAAACATGGGTGTCTCCACATGTGTATAAACTGTTAGGTTTTTTTTTACAAACTGGTTGACCAGGTGACCCGGCCGGGTCGATCTCAGACCCGGTTTTGAAAACATTACGGCGCGGAGTTTTGGCTAGTATGTTATCGAATAGTTGTTTTAAAGTATGGGCATAAACAAGTCGAGCTCTAGTTCGGGCTTGGTCGTTTAAATTTGTAGAGCTAGAGTTATGTTATTAACTCATGGCATATATTACATGGAAGCTCGGGCTTGGCTTATTTTTGTGGCCTGTGGGTTTATAAGCCTTGAATATATATATAAGTGACATTTTTAGCTATGAGTCTACAGTTGTATACATTTATTTTTTTAAAGGGGAACTCCCACGGATACCACAAGGCCATAGGCCCTTTGGTCGTTGTATGTATTTTCTAATAGGGTTCGATCTCATTTATAAATGAGCCCCATATTAGACTTAGCTCATTTTGAGCTTTAACCGGGTTGATCACGAGTAGCTTATGATCACCTTGACTCATTTAAAGTTTGTATCTTGGTTGACTAATACGAGATGCATTCAGAAAATGAGAATTTCATTCAAAATTTTGTAAAAAAGTTGGATGTTATTTGAGTTGCTTAACATTTGTAACATTGTGCTTATTATCATTTAACTACAGAAAGGGCTTTATGTAGAAATGGCTTTTTAATGAAGTCATAGGCTTAGCCAAACAGCCCTTAAGTCTATTAAACCTCATGTAGAAAAATAAGGCAGTCTTATAGGATATACAAATGGAGGATAATGTTGTAAATGAGATGCATGTATACGTGATTTTGGATTCAAGATATTGGAAAAGTTAGCCACAAAATTGAGTTTCCAAAAAAAATATGTTTATGAGAAAAAAATATTGTTCCGTTATCATACTTTATAAGTGAGACTGAACTCAGTGACCCAATTTCTCCTTTGTTTTGTTTGAGAAGTAGTTAAGCCATGAAGGATTGTTTCCATGAGTTCTCTATTATAAGTGTTTTAAGTTCTTTACGTGTTTAATTCTTGTCAGTGGTAACTTTGTCTTTCTTCTAGCGGAGTTGTCTTCTTAAGTATATATACTTGAATCTGGTCATTCGATATTACATTTTACAGCTTCGATTGCATAAAACAAGGAATTAAGTCAACACGCATAACAGGGAATATTTACAATATGATTTTCAACATTCTTGAATGCAGCCCTTAGATATTACATTTAAAAGCTTCAATTGCGCAGAAATGCACTTTTTGCATATTCAAGATCACAATATTATCGTATTCATTCCTTGTTTGGATTTGGCTAAACACAACTTCTCCTTCGTCTTTTATGCAATTTCAGGTTGAAAAATGTCTAAAAGTGTTGAAGGTTCCGCTATTGGTATTGATCTTGGAACAACCTACTCATGTGTTGCTATCTGGTTTGACAACAAGAATCGGGTGGAGATCATTCCTAATGAACAGGGAAACAGAATCACCCCGTCTTGTATAGCTTTCAGTGATTCAGAGTTGTTAGTAGGCGAGAGTGCAAAAAATCAGATAGCAAGGAACCCTTCTAATACTGTGTTTGGTAAAAAATTTATATTTAAAAATTTCTTTAACTATTTTATGCATTTGTTTTTTTTTAAGTTTTGGTTGCTAATCATAATCGTTCTAAGAATTTCAGATGTTAAGCGTTTGATTGGCAGCAAATTCAGTGATCCTCAAGTGCAGAAGGACATGGAATTGTGGCCGTTTAAGGTTATTAAAGGGGACTCTGAGAAACCAAGTGTTGTAGTCGAATACAAAGGTGAAGAGAAGAAATTTGCACCTGAAGAATTATCAGCCATGGTTCTCAAGAAGATGAAAGAAGCTGCTGAAGAGTTTCTTGGGAAAGAGGTAAAAAATGCTGTGATAACGGTTCCTGCTTATTTCAATAACCAACAACGGGAGGCAACAAAGGAAGCAGGAACCTGTGCGGGCCTCAATGTTTTGCGTTTGCTAAGTGAGCCGACAGCTGCTGCAATTGCATATGGTGTGGACAATTTGTCTGACAAAAATTGGAGCAAGGATAAGAAGACTGTATTGGTCTTTGATTTGGGTGGGGGAACCTTTGATGTATCTCTGTTGACAATAAGCAAAACGGGTGTTATTGATGTCAAAGCTGTTGGGGGCGACACTCATTTAGGTGGCGAGGATTTTGATACGACTCTGGTTAATTACTGCATAAATGAATTTAAGAGAAAACACACTAGTGTGGACATAAGAGGTAATCCAAGAGCATTGGGGAGATTAAAAGTTGCTTGTGAAAAAGCAAAGAGGGATTTGTCATCAACCATTTTTGCTCCAATCGAAATCGATTGCTTGCATGAGGGCATTGACTTTTCTACCAAAATCAGCAGAGCCAAATTTGAGGAACTAAATGCGACTTACTTTGACAAATGCATTCAACTATTGGAAGAATGTTTACGTGATGGGGAAATGAAGAAGAAGGACGTGGATGAGGTAGTTATTGTCGGGGGTTCGAGTAGGATTCCAAAAGTTCAACGAATGGTAGAGGAGTTTTTTGGTGGGAAGACACTTTGCAAGAGTTTAAATGGTGATGAGGCTGTTGCTTCAGGTGCAGCAATCTTGGCTGCTAGGTTAAGTGGAGATGTTGATGATATGAAGAAAGATTTGGTGCTGCTTGATGTCACTCCTCGCTCATTAGGAATTAGAGTCATGATTAATGGTGAAAGAGGTCAGATGTCAGTTATTATCCCCAGGAACACATGCATACCCATAAATAAAAAGCAAACATTTTGTTCAGATTTCAATAATACATCAGTAGGAATCGCAGTGTATCAAGGTGAGGGGGTCAAAGTTAAGGACAACGTATTACTTGGTGAATTCTCCTTCAGCAACCTTGTGCTAGATACCGATGGGTATGCGACTATAGAGGTTCGCTTCGATTTAGATATAAATGGGATCCTTCTAGTAACTGCAGAAGATATAGCCACAGGCCGAACAAAATCAATCACAATTACCAAAACTTGAAATTGGTCCAAGTGTCTTATGTTTTAATGCATTCAAACATGTGAGGTTTTGCTTTTGATATGCTGCATCCATGGTTAAAAATGTTCTTACTTTGTATGTTCTAACTAGCATATGTTAACCGAAATTTGTCATTTGGTCCAATCATTTTATGTTTCTTTTTTTTTCTTTTTTTTTTTTCTTCATACTAGTATGCTTTGATTATAGCAGATTTTGTATGATATCAATTGAGTTTTTTAAGCTAAGTTTCACTTGTGCTTTTGTATAGATAGGGCCCAATCAGTACAATATTAGAGGCTTGTTTTTAGTGGTGCTTGTAATTAAGATATATAATTTGCATGTAACTCGATAGGAGCAAAAGTTTAGTTAAATTGCAGGTTAAAAACTCCTTCAAAATAAATGTTTTGGTCCAAACTGATTTGACTTGCTTATTATTTTATAGTTTCAGTATTCGGTTGATTAATTTATATTATGCCATTACGTTTTACTAGTAATCAAATTTTACTAGTGTTCCATTAAAGTTACTCGAAAATTTTTTGCACTTGGAAAAATGCCTAAGTTTTATAAGTGTTCTATTGTTTTGTAATTATTGGTTTTAGGATGACATGTTTTTTTAGATTATGTGTAAATTACATTGATGACAATGGACCTCAAACTATATATCATAAACAAATTTCTGTTAGTGTTAGTCTTGTCGACCAACAACCCTGATTACTAGAGCGGAATAAACCCGATCGAGAAGTCGAACAAGCACCTCAATATCGACAGTAAAGAAAAGAACTTACAACAAGTAAGTACCCTTAATCGAACCTTGATTAAGTATGAAAGAATGATATACAATGACCCCTCCCCCCTCACCTCTTTATTGTAGAGATGAGGGGGGAGAAAAACCAACTCTAAAAGAGTTAAACTTGGCTGCTAACACAAAGGAGAAAACCTAGACTTCGACTCTCGAATTCTATGAACTAAGCAAACGTTTATCACCCTATATATAGGTGTTATAGTCGGCTATGCATTGTCTAATGCATGAACCGACATACACATACATACATTCCTATTTGACTAAATACAATAGCTAATTAACACTAAGACCCCCTATACTTAGTAATACTTGCTAATATGGATACTAAAATATTAACAATTTCCACCTTAGTACCATATTAGCCTACTCCGATACGCAGTAGCTTCAACCAGCACTGGAACCTCGAATAGGGGTGTGCCTTCATCCACATGGTAGTAGCGATAACTGCTACTAACATTAGTTTAGCTCCTGACTCTATCGAGAGTCCCTTTAGCCAAATAGCCCCCTTTGCAGCCTCCGTAAGTGTCATATACGCCGCTTCAGTTGTTGACAAAGCCTCCATGTGCAGCATCATAGCTTCAGAGCTTCCTGCACATCCTTGTATCATAAACCCGTACCTTGTGATTGATCTACCCATGACAGTGATCGATCTACCCATAGCGTAGTCAAAATCCACAAAAACCTGTACGTATGTCTGTAATCCACGATCAGACCTATCCAACATACCCACATCTACAGATGCTATGTCAGGTCTCGTGCAGACCATCTGATATTCCCGGCTTCCAACCGCATATGTATATGATAATACCATACTATCCATATAGAGAAATAGATGTATGAACATACCTGGTGTATACTCCCAGTAATAGTTGTGTCTGTCGTCACTGCTTTTTCCTGCAACCGTTGCTGAGCACACACACATCTGACCGAGTATCCATTTCTTCTTTCAATCCAGTCTTCCACTTGGAAATCACCTCACAAGCAACTGTATTATTGAAAGTCAATGACTCGTGTGCGTATATCTTCTCCACTGCAGCAACTGCAAAAGCAGCCTCATTACTGTTTTCTCTATACCTGTATAGTTCCCGTGCTGAGTGTTGCTCCCTATCACGTGCTGAATGATAGTCTATTAAATCCTGAGTTTGTACTTCATGTGAACCAGCTAGCTGACAGACATTCCCTTGAGATTCCACCTCAAATGTATGATCCCCAAGTGGTTCCACCTCAAACTCAACTCCCTGCAACACCTGCACTGAACCCGTACCTACACCAGAACCAATGAGAGTTTTCTTGTATTCCTTACTCTCATTGAAATCCATATTCCTGTAAAGCACTACCTTTGAAGTAACGTCATCAAACCTCCAAAGCTTATTACCCACTATACCTTTATGGTATCCCAGGAATATGCACTTGACCTTAACCGGTTCAAGCATCCCTTGCTTATTACTAGCAAGCCAACCAAAAAACCCTAACATATCTATAGGCGTCTTGAATCCAATCGCTGATGATGGTGACCTATTCATGAGATATGTAGACATGGTTGTATCCTCTACCCAAAAAACCTTGGACAGACCAGACTGAATCAGAAAACAATGTACCTTAGCCAAGAGTGTCACGTTCATCTTCTCAACCAACCCATTCTGTTGTTGTAACCCTGCAACACCCAAATGTCTGGCGACCCCACTCTTCATACATTGTTGTGTAGACCTCTGATTACAAGACACAAGAAAATTACCTTCCTGATCTTCCTTCCAGTCTGAGATTCTCCTAACTGCTTCCTACCCTTCAATGTCTTCCCGGTCACTGCCTGACCGTCCAGGGTATATACGCAATTAGTCTTCCTTGTTCCTGATAAAACCACCAGTGAACCCTTTATAACCTTGATCTTGCCCGACTGCATCTTCACGGTAAAACCCTCCTTTTCAAGAGTACCCAGCGATATCAAGTTTCGCCTTAATTCCGGAACATACCTGACGTTGTCCAAAACGAAACTCGACCCATCCCTCATCTGTACTTGAACCTTACCTGTCCCATGTACACGGCATTCCCTGCCATCATCCAGCAGTACATTGCCACCGTCATACTCCGTATAATTAAACAAGTAATCTCTCCTGTATGTCATATGGTATGAGCCCCCTGAACCCATGATCCAGTCTAATAACTTTTCAACACTCACAACAATCATAACATCAGCATTGTCATACCCATCAACTACAAAACCTTGAGATTTCTTGTGATTATACCTGGGACAATCCTTCTTTAAATGCTCCTCGGACTGACATATATAACACTTGAGTTTGCTGCTTCTTCCTTGTGACTTTGACCACGTACTACCTTTACCCTGCTGCATATCACTTTGATCAAATTTCCTCCTCACAAACAACCCTTCACCACCATCAACCTTTGCTTCCGTCATCTTCTGAAGTTCCCTAGAATGAAGTGTCGCGACCACGTCCTCTAGCTTCAAAGAATTCCGACCATATAGCAAAGTATCCACGAAACTACCGTAAGATGATGGTAAAGATGTGAGTAATAATAATGCCTGATCCTCATCCGATATAGCAGCATCTATAGCCGCTAAGTCACCTACCAGCTTATGAAACTCATTAATATGTTCAGACCGACTCTTACCCGGATGCATGTGAAAAGTATATAACTTCTTTTTCAAGTACAAACGATTAGCTAAAGACTTTGTCTTATATAAAGTCTCTAACTTTTTTCAAATCCCCGCTGCAGTCGTCTCCTTGGTGGTCTCCCGTAGGACCCGATCACCCAAGCACAAGATCAATGCGCTGTAAGCTTTTTTCTGAATGACATTATCGTATGCCACTATTGTAGCTGCAGGTAACTCCTCCAATGCTGCAGCTAATACTTGCTGTTCCAGCAAAGCCTTCATCCTTACCTGCCATAACCCGAAGTCATTCTTCCCATCGAATTTCTCGATGTTAAACTTGGTCCCCGTCATCTTTATCCAATCCCTTTGTTTATTCTGATAACCTTGTGATATAAACCTCACAACACCGAACTAAACAAAGTACCCCGTGTGCCTTTGAAACATACTTGTCGACTTTATATGCTAAACCGTAACTTTTAATCCAAGCTACCAAGCAACACGACAAGAAATCGTTGAAACTTACAACCTTTGTCGAATATATAACCTTCAACAAATTAAAGTTTCAACTAAAACAACACGTGCTTATCAATTAAGTACACACCTTAATACTACCTTACATGCATGTTCCAAGAAAAACAATCACGTGCTTATCAGCTTATGCATGTAACAAGCAAAGAAGAAAAACTTTTGACACCTACTGTTGTCGTATTTTGTTTTTGAAAACAACCGCCAAAAAACAAAAAAATACCTTCTTCTTGCTTGAAACTCACCTTGTTGTCTTTGTCGATATATATGAAACCTTGCAAACCGATTCTTGTAAACCCAAAAACCTTGCAAAAAACTCGACAACCTTGAATCTTCGAAAACCCGAAAACTCAAGAACCCTTGATGCCGAACGATCGACTAACAAGAAAACCCTTTACAGTCGATACCCTCGAAACCCAGAACCGAAGTGCAAGAAACAAACGAAACACCCCAACACCTTTTGAAGACCTCTAACCCGGGACCTCAAAGAACCTTGTGTTGTAAAATTGGTTTAGATAAAACCTCCAAAACCAACTACCTGATGCTTGTTTCTTTATCCCTTGCTTGTTCGATACCTGGAACGCAATACACCTTGCTGCTCCAAAACTGTATCGTAAGAACCTTCACAAAGTCGACCTAGCTTCTCGTTGAGTCTTTAAACCAAAAATCAAGTACCCTGATTATGTTCTTTGTCGAAAAACCCGACAAACCCAAACACACCAGCAACCTGTCGATCTTTTCTAAACCAAAAATCGACAAACCTTGAGCTTTCTTGAACCCTGTCGATAACCCTTGACAACTTGCACCTTGCTGTCACGAACCGAACAACAAGAAATTTGTTGTCGAGAACCTTGTAGCCCAAACAGGATATACCTCCTGCTCCTACAAGAAGAATGAACAACAAAAACCCTTCAATCGATCGATCCTAGTATACCAGAAACCTTCGAACCTGGCTCTTGATACCACTTGTTAGTCTTGTCGACCAACAACCCTGATTACTAGAGCGGAATAAACCCGATCGAGAAGTCGAACAAGCACCTCAATATCGACAGTAAAGAAAAGAACTTACAACAAGTAAGTACCCTTAATCGAACCTTGATTAAGTATGAAAGAATGATATACAATGACCCCTCCCCCCTCACCTCTTTATTGTAGAGATGAGGGGGGAGAAAAACCAACTCTAAAAGAGTTAAACTTGGCTGCTAACACAAAGGAGAAAACCTAGACTTCGACTCTCGAATTCTATGAACTAAGCAAACGTTTATCACCCTATATATAGGTGTTATAGTCGGCTATGCATTGTCTAATGCATGAACCGACATACACATACATACATTCCTATTTGACTAAATACAATAGCTAATTAACACTAAGACCCCCTATACTTAGTAATACTTGCTAATATGGATACTAAAATATTAACAGTTAGCATCAACCATAGTATATATTCTTAAATTAAAAGTTGAAAAACCGTTCAGTTTTACTAGATGACATAAAAGCAAACTAACCTGCACTTATATGTGTATGGGTAATTTAATTATAGATATATAATATGAATGCAAGAATCATGTTCGATGTTACATGTCAACATGTTAATTAACCATGGCAAAGACAAATGCATTGATATTACTATATTAGGCCCAGGTGAAATTGGCTTAAAGGTAACTGAAATGAGCTTTTAAAAATGAGTAGAGCTTCAAGTCAGTTAAATTAATCAAATGCCATTGAAAAATATATGGGATGAACAAATATAAGTTTGAATTATATATTTGAACTTAATTTGATTTATTTTTATGTCATTTTACAACAATAAGCTCTGGTTACAACTAATTCATCAAATATTTTCATGAAAACAAAAACTCGGCTTGCAGCTTATGATATAAGCTCCAACTCAAGTTCTAGCTCGAGCTAATTTTGCAAAACATACCCAATATATAAGAGTTATGTAGCTTGAAGGGTAAGCTAGCTAACGATGGGCTAAGCATATACATAAACATGGGCTAATAATTAATGATCATGAGATAATAACCCACGTTAATACACCCACAAAGTTTGAGTGGATAAACACTCGGACAAGAACTCTTTAAACAATGAAGTCGGGGGGCCTTTGGTGAAGATGGAAATATACTGATAATATGAAAGAACATGAAAAAAGCGAACATGCCAACTAGCAATCAAATCACGCACACAATGTCAATCTTATTGTGCTTAGTTCTTATGTGCACACGATTAGAGGACAAATACATTCCACTAACCTTATTACAATAAACCAAAGCAGCGGAAAATAGAGGGTACGAAGCTCCTGAAGCAAGTTATGAGTCCAAGTGGTTTCGGCATTTTGCTCAGCTTAGAGGGAGGGGTACCATGGCATGCCGTTTGGGTGTCGTTTGTGCCAAATCAACGCCACCTCAGCATTTCACATTTCACATTCACATACCAAAAATACCCACTCTACCGGCTTGAGCCGTTTGCGTGCCGTTTCTCAGTTTTTGAACCCACCATTTTTTTTTCTACTTTTTCAAACAAACCAATTTTTCATTAATTCAAATAAGAATACAAATTACATAAAAAAAATATAAATAAATACATAAAAATATGAATAACTAAAAAAAAAAAAAAAAAGATAGAAACCAAAAACTATTGTGAGAGGTGAACTTTTGTTGCCACATAATAACTAGTTTCTAGCCTACTAGGCTAGCACTCTTTGGGAACAACATATATCCCTTTCAATCCCTACTAGGGATTAAAATCAAGGGATCTTAGATCAGTTTTGAGAAGAAAAAAAAACCCAGGTAAAATTTCTATGCTTTAAAAATCTACATGCATGGACGGCCACTTGGAAGCCTTTGAATTTTATAATTTCATCTTTTGGCTTGGGCGTAAAACCGGATATAGCCGGTCTTGGCTGGACATGACCGGGTCTAACCGGATATAGCCGGATCTTGGCCGGACATGACCGAGTTTAGCCGGGTCTTGGCTGGACATGACCTGGTTTAGCCGGATGGCCGGATATATCCGGGTCTTGGCCAGACATGGCCGGTTTTTGGCCGGAAATGACCGGGTTTGGCCGGATTAGCCGGGTCTAACCTGGTAAAGCCTTTCCTTGGCCGGATATGACCGGGTTTAGCCGGGTTTTGGCCGGGTCTAACCGGATAAAGCCATGTCTTGGCCGGATATGACCGGGTTTAGTCGGTTCTTGGCCGGACATAGCCGGGTTTTGTGCGGATAGTGGCGGTTTAAAAAGATATAACTTTCAAATTATATTAAAAAAGCTTTTTTAATAACCTCAAAATGTCACAGAGGCGAGACGACCCCGGCTGCCACGTCAGTTTTCTCTCTCCGGTGACCAGACATGACCAATAAGCCCATCGAACCACAAAGGGCTCGACCGATATTAATATCGGTAATATCGGTCACCCACAAAGATCGACCAATAATTTACGAGCCATTGTGGCTAGCCTTATAAAACCTTAAAACGTGACTAGTCTATTTTTTATTATTATTTTTTTTAATCGACAACTAACAAGTATTGAAGTAACTCATGCTTTGTAACTACAAGTTTTTGAATGATGAAAGAAACATACGGTTTCGAAGTGCAAGTCAAGAATTACCAGGCAAAGATGTCGACCACTATGAGTTCACAATGGAATTTAATTTCATTTGTTCCAAGAATGTTAAACGGAAATCTAGTCTTGAACCTACAACCACCGTAAAAAATTGGATGTTATTTGTAAGTTGTAACATTGTGCTCATTAGCTTTTAACTACAGAAAGGGCTTTATGTAGAAATGGCTTTTTACTAACGTCATAAACTTAGCCAAGCACCCCTTAAGTCTATTAAACCTCATGTAGAAAAATAAGGTAGTCTTATAGGAGATACAAATGGAGGATATTTGATTTTTGTATAGAGTAAACTACAAAATACAACCCTGTGGTTTGGTCAATTTCACACGATACATCCCTCCCAAAAAAGTTGCGCCATACACATCCCTCCGTTAGTAAAAGTCAGACACAATACATCCCTCCGTTAAAAAAAGGACTAACGGCGCAAACCATTTCTCCGTTATCTCCTAACGAGATAGAAAATGTTTACACCGTTAGTCCTCTGGGTTAACTCTATTTGCACCGTTAGTCCTTTTTTATGTTTTCGTCCGTTTTTTTACGTTTTCGTCCGCTTTTTTACGTTTTCGTCCATTTTTTTACGTTTACGTCCGCTTTTTTTACGTTTTCGTCCGTTTGGTTTCAAGGATTGACTTAATCAGCTGACTCGAATCATTTATAAAAATTTGAAAAAATTTATAAAAATTCAAAAAATTTATATAAATTCGAAAAAATTTATAAAAATTCGAAAAAACTTATAAAAATTCAAAAAATTAATAAAAATTCAAAAAAACTAATATAAATTCGAAAAATTTATAAAAATTCAAAAAATTTATAAAAATTCGAAAAAACTTATAAAAATTCGAAAAAATTAATAAAAATTCGAAAAAACTAATAAAAATTCAAAAAATTTATAAAAATTCGAAAAATTTATAAAAATTCAAAAGAATTTATAAAATTTCAAAAAATTTATAAAAATTCGAAAAAAATTTTAAAATTCGAAAAAATTTATATAAATTCGAAAAAATTCAAAATTCGAAAAATTTATATAAATTCGAAAAATTTATATAAATTCGAAAAAAATTTCAAAATTCGAAATTTTTTTTAAAATTTTTAGTCTTTTTTCCCAAAATGTTTTTAGTCTTTTTACTCCACTCTTTATCTCATCCAACATATAAAATCATTCTTTATCTCATCCAGACATTTTATTATCTCCTCACCCACTCTTTATCATCTACTAATCACACTTTTTATCTCATTCACCGTATAAAATCATCTCCTCATCATGGCAGCCGCCGGTCCTCTCCAACCACCCACCATCGTCGCGGCATCTTCAAAACCCACCACCACAGCAACGCACCCGCCATCACAAGCCGGATCTTGACCAGATCCGACATAAGCCGCCACACCAGATCCAACATAAACCGCCACTACCTAGATCATGTCTTTGTGGGCTACAATTTATATTTTTCAAAGACTTGTTTGTTGTTTTGAAGGAATGATATCAAAAGGGGATAGAGGGCACGACATTAATGGGTTGTTAGGATTAGTTGGATCGATTTTGGTGGGTTTGGTTAAATTAGTTTTCCTGGTTTTTCTTTTGTTTAGTTAAATAAACTTTGATGGGTTTTTATTTTGTGAATTTATTAAAAAGAAAATGAAAATGATTATATGGTGATGAATTTATTAAAAAGAAAAATGAAAATAATTATATGGTGGTGAATTTATTAAAAAGAAAAATGTTTTGTTTGAATATTTGTTTCCACTGAGTTTGTTGAAAAGAAAAAAAGTAAGGGTGTGTGGATTGAAGTTGTGGATGTCCGGTCTTTATTTCCAGTTACTCAATCAATGTGGCAATTGTTGGATATATCCACAGTAAGAAATAGAAAACAAGAGGGATTTTGATTATGTTGAAAAAGATTAAAGATTAAGATGATGAGGGTTTTGATTTGTGTGTTATAAAGTTGTGGGTGTTTGATTTGTTAAAGAATAAAAATATGGAAGATGATGGGTGTTTGTTGAAGATGTGTGGAATATATTAATTTTTTGAATTTTTATAAATTTTTTCGAATTTATATAAATTTTTTGAATTTTTATAAATGATTCGAGTCAGCAGATTAAGTCAATCCTTGAAACCAAACGGACGAAAACGTAAAAAAACGGACGTAAACGTAAAAAAATGGACGAAAACGTAAAAAAGCGGACGAAAACGTAAAAAAAGGGACGAAAACGGACGAAAACGTAAAAAATGACTAACGGTGCAAATAGAGTTAACCCAGAGGACTAACGGTGTAAACATTTTCTATCTCGTTAGGAGATAACGGAGAAATGGTTTGCGCCGTTAGTCTTTTTTTTAACGAAGGGATGTATTGTGTCTGACTTTTACTAACGGAGGGATGTGTATGGCGCAACTTTTTTGGGAGGGATGTATCGTGTAAAATTGACCAAACCACATGGATGTATTTTGTAGTTTACTCTTTTGTATATAAGATTGCTAATGTTCTCTATTATTAGTGTTCAAGTTATTTACGCATTCAATTCTTGTCGGTGGTAACTTTGTCTTTCTTCTACCTGAATTGCCATCTTAAGTATATATCCTTGAACCTGGTAATTAGATATTCATTTCTTTTTTGGATTTGTCTCAACACAACTTCTCTTCATCTTTTATGTTATATCAGATAAAAAATGTCTAAAAGAGTTAAAGGAACGGCTATTGGTATTGATCTTGGAACAACTTATTCATGTGCTGCTATCTGGTTTGACAACAAGAATCGGGTGGAGATCATTCCTAATGGACAGGGAAACAGAATCACTCCGTCTTGTGTAGCTTTCAATGATTTAGAGATTTTAGTAGGAGAGAGCGCAAAAAATCAGATAGCTAGGAACCCTGCTAACACACTGTTTGGTAAAATCTTTCTGTTTTAAAGAATTATTTTATGCTTTTGTTTTTTTCGAAAATTTTGGTTGCTAATCATAATCTTTCTAATTATTTCAGATGTTAAGCGTTTGATTGGAAAAAGATTCAGTGATTCTCAAGTGCAGAACGACATGAAAATGTGGCCTTTCAAGGTTATGAAAGGGGCTTCTGAGAAACCAAGTGTTGTAGTCGACTACAAAGGTGAAGAGAAGAAATTTGCACCTGAAGAATTATCAGCCATGGTTCTTAAGAAGATGAAAGAAACTGCTAAACTGTTTCTTGGAGAAGAGGTAAAAAATGTTGTGATCACAGTTCCTCCTTATTTCAATAACCAACAACGTGAGGCAACAAAGGAAGCAGGAACTCGTGCAGGCCTCAATGTTTTGCATTTGCTAAATGAGCCGACAGCTGCTGCAATTGCATATGGTGTCGACAATTTGTCAGAAAATAATTGGAACAAGGATAAGAAGACTGTTTTGGTATTTGATTTGGGTGGCGGAACCTTTGATGTATCTCTTTTGACAATTAGTAAAAAGGGTGTTATTGAAGTCAAAGCTGTTGGGGGTGATGCTCATTTAGGTGGTGAAGATTTTGATGCGGCTCTCGTTAATTACTGCATAAATGAATTAAAGAAAAAAAACGCTGGTGTCGACATACTAGGTAATCCAAGAGCATTAGGGAGGTTGAAAGTTGCTTGTGAAAAAGCAAAGAGGGATTTGTCATCAACCGTTTTTACTCCAATTGAAATTGATTGTTTGCATGAGGGCATTGACTTTTATACCAAAATTACCAGAGCCAAATTTGAGGAGCTAAATGCAACTTACTTTGACAAATGCATTCAACTATTGGAAAGATGTTTACTTGATGGTAAAATGAAGAAGAAGGATGTGGATGAGGTGGTTCTTGTTGGTGGTTCGAGTAGGATTCCAAAAGTTCAACGAATGGTTGAGGTGTTTTTTGGTGGGAAGACACTTTGCAGGAGTTTAAATGGTGACGAGGCTGTTGCTTCAGGTGCAGCAATCTTGGCTGCTAGGTTAAGTGGAGATGTTGATGATATGAAGAAAGATGTGGTGCTGCTTGATGTCACTCCTCACTCATTAGGAATTCGAGCCTCCAAAAATGGTGAAAAGGGTCACATGGCAGTTATTATCCCCAGGAACACATGCATACCCATAAGTAAAAAGAAAAAGTTTTATTCAACTACCATTGGTACTGCATCATTACGAATTGCCGTGTATCAAGGTGAGGGGGTCAAAACTAAAGACAACGTATTGCTTGGCAAATTCTCCTTCAGCAACCTTGTGCTAGGTACCAACGGAAAGGCGGCTATAGAGGTTTGCTTCGATTTGGATTCAAATGGGATCCTTCTAGTTACTGCAGAAGATCTAGGCACAGGCCGAACAAATGGGATCCTTCTAATTACTAAAACTTGAATTGGTCCAAGTGTCTTATGTTTTAATGCATTCAGACATATGAGGTTTTGCTTTTTGATATGCCGCATCCATGGTTCAAAATGTTCTTATTTTGTATGTTCTAACTAGCATATGTTAACCGAAATTTGTCATTTGGTCCAGTCATTTGATATTTCTATTACATTATCGTGCACACTCATTAGATATAATCCATCTCTACATATATTAGACGCTTCTTCAAAACCATCTTGCCCTCAAGGTGTTGTCTTGAAAAGCGCTCTTAATTCAGGAATCTCATAATCTCTTTGAATTGCAGCCTCCATCTTTTTCTTCTTTATGTACTTGTCATTAAGACGCTTCAAGAACGGAATAAGAACATGTAAGGCATAAATAGAGTATTGGACTTCTTTATCAACCTATTTGTTATTTTCATTTACCCCAACACCTATAACCCCATTACCTTCCAACACGTTTGGCTCGTCACTGTTTTGCTCCTCGGCCACACCCACCACTTTCATCATTTTCACGTCATCTTGTTTACCATCCACTAACACCTTCGTTTCCAACTCACTAGCTTGACCTCGTGCATCATTATCAAAGGTACTTTCTACATCAATCACTTGCTACACCCAATTAAGCACTTTTACCTCGCCATCACCATCATTAAGCACCTTGTTAGCTTCAAATCTAGCCGCCAACTGATCACTTGAAGTAGCATCAAATGCATTATTCTCCTCTATACTTTCTGCTAAACCAAATCCTTTCGTCTCATCATTAACCTTCACAAATGCAGCCGCGTCAACAGGTTCCTGACGCGACATAGTAAAACATGACGGTGTCAAGTTTTGGCTTTTGTGGTCAGCTGTTGTTACTACTTGTTTTGTTGCTGAAAGAAGACGCCTGCTGATCCTCAAAACGTGCTTCTGTTATGCGGGCTAAGGATAAGGCTTCTCCCAAAGTTGTAGGATTCGACCTCAACAGTTCCCAAAGTTATAGGTCCGTGAAGCATGCTTCCGTTGCACGGGCTAATGAAAAAGCTTCGCCTAAAGTTGTAAGGTTTGACCTTAAGAGTGCACATTGTAGAGTTGGTTTAAGTCCAGAGATATAAAACGATTTAAGTAAGTTTTCAGAGATCCTTGTTACTCGATTTATAATTATCTCAAACTCACTCTGAAATTCGGCCACCGTACCCATTTGCAAGAGCTTAGATAGTGCGTCCTGATCGTTGCTGCCCGATGCCATGAACAGTAACTCGAAGAACAGTACCTCTTGAACATTTTTTTTTGGAACCCTAATTTGGTAGCCTTCTCAACGAGACCACCAATTAATACGACCCATTAAGGTAGTATCGATAGTAGCACCCTTTCAAGCGTGATGCGAGCTCCGCCAGAAAAGAAGAAGGGAAGAATGAGAGATATTTTGATCTTTAAACATGATTTATTACCTTTCATTATTGACAGGAAACCTTTAATACTAGTTATGTGATAACTCACACAAACACAAGACTGATCCTAAAACATAACAAATACTCATCCTAAACACATATCCTACACAATTGATAGGTATGATGGTTATCCCAACCCATCACGAAGTCCCTCTGCATATCCACATGCATGTCACTAATAGGAGAAAGTCCTACTAAAATCATGTGATTTTGGATTAAGCAGTATTTATTAAACACTTGAAACCACTTATTAATAAGCAGATCAGCACTTGTAAGTTGCAATTAGTTTCGTTAGTCCAGCATGGGTAATGAATGTATAGTATTGGGCTAATATTCTATCCAGTAACATGAAATTAATTATTGTATGTTAAGTTAATTGTAAGTGACCATTCAATACGGAAATTAAAATACAATACAGAAATTAAAATACAACACGGAAATTAAAATACAATTAACGTTTCGAGCTTTTAAGTTGCTTTGTAATTCTCAATGAGTTCTTCTTTCTCTGCAATGCTTCTTAGCAGCACGTTTCTGGCCACCACCAAGCTGTTTACGACACTTCCCTTCCCATGTTGGAATGGCGCAACCCTTGCGTTACCACACCCCTTCCTCTAAGGTGCTTAAGTGGGTTGATCCCCTAAGGCAAAATTGATATTTCAAAATATGATAGTTTTATTAGATTTGTGGTCCTGTTATAGTGCACTATAATGTTGTGAAAAGAAATTTTATTATTAACTCTAATAAATACCAAAAGGTTTGTGTACCAATGGTACCACATATTTCGTGAGAAGCTCACAACCAAATGGTTGTGATGTGTGAGACTAGTATATTGACCCTTGAAGTTCACGGGATTAAATGGAGAACCGTGGAATAGTAGTTTTAAACTTGTTATGAAAAGAATTATGTTTATAGAAGAGAACGATTTTTAATATTATGTGAATAAATGACATATTAGTTAGGCGTAAGAATAGAATATATTCATGCTACATAAAAATAAAATAAATTTTATAAGCGATATAAAAGGCATCTAATGTTTTTTGATAATTAAGTTTGAAAATATTTCTCGTAGAAAAAGAGTAAAAATAAGGTAACACCAAAATAAATAAAATAACAACACACACAAATAACATTTCATTGCATTTTATAAAAATTTGATAAAAAAAAATTAATAACTCTTATCTTTTTTACATTGAACAGATAAATAATCGATTGTTAAGAATATTTGAGTAAAAAATATGTTAGATCGGAGTGGTAAAATAATGTAAGTATTATATACTTAATAGATACAAGCCTATACGAACCCGTGCGTTGCACAGACTGTATCTAATTGTTGATTGCGTAATGTTTGAGTTTTTACCGTGAACTTGTTTTTGTTGAATAAGAGATTAAATTCTCATGTGGTTCACACAACTTTTAGTACCATGGCATGCAAATTGCCGATACCCCTTTTTAATAACGTATGGTAAAAGTGTGACAAACCGCTATTTTCCAGGTCAATATTGTATAGTGAACTCAAATTAATTATTTTGAAGTTTACATGAGAACATTTTACGTCTAACTATTTAGTTAATTCACGTAAAACAAGAAATGATATTTTGTGCACAACGACTACGGATTAATTTTAGTCTACATATTTTTAGTACATTGTCATTATTGTGATGCTCATTTTATTAATAGTACATTTACATTTTACTTATTTACATTAATTAAGTAAATAAACGCTTACTCAATTACTTTTACGTATAATCGTCAAGTCAAATCGCGTAAACCGGAAAACAACATTTAGCCTAAACCGGCACAAGACCAAATTTAATCTACATCAAACACATGTCATATGAAATTTATAAACAAGTTTTATGAGTTTATGCATTTAGTTTTACAACTTTCATGTAAAACGCTCACTTTTCACATTTTGTGTACATGCATGCATACATTAAGCTTCACCATCCTATCTTATACATACTTATACATATAAACACTTAATAATACATTCAAAAACAAAATAATCCCTCCCTTAACTCCCCTAAAACCGGCCCTATGTACAAACCCCTATAAAACATCAAATCTTGTCTCATTGACTTCAATACTACACCATGGGTAAAGCTAAGAACCCTTGGTCTCCAATGCTAGTCTCATCTCCCACCTTGGAACCCCATTTCCCACGCCCGAAGGGGCTGCAATTATACTCCCCATGGTACTTTAGTCTTTCATTATCTTCCCCATAAACTAACTAAGGGGTTAACGAAGTAACTAGCTAGTTACTTTCACATAATTGCCTTATAAGTAAGACTCTTATTCCCTTCATTCTACCACAAAACTAAAACACAAAAATTCTCTGTGTTCTCTCCCTCACCCACGACAGAAAACACAGGAGTTGAAGGGTTCACACATTTGGTTCTAGCTTATTTCAAGGGCTTATTAGGTGCTTATAAGGTTAAGGGTTTTTAGTGTGGTCATTCTTGGGTTTTAGCTAGAATACTTGGGCTTCTTGTGTTCTTACTTTGCAATTCACTTCATCACCTTTTGTCGTGGTTAGGATTTCCCGATTATTGTTTTATGTTACACTTTACTGAATCCATTCACTACTTGAGGTGAGTTTCATGGCCCCTATTTTACTTGTTTTGAATCACTTTGGGGTGAGAATACATGTTTGTTTATTTAAATCAATTCTTGCTTTATTTAAATACATGGTCAATTTCTCAAATACTTTACTTATGATTTATTACTCAAACACCTTACTGGTTATTTAATTACTTGTTTGATTATTCAAACCCAATACTTGTTGTATTGAAATTCCTTATAACCTCCAATTACTTTCTTCTAACATACGTACTTAAACATTTATTATGTATTGCCTAAGTTATCACTATTGCCATTACAAACTTTGAGGTCATGAACCATTTGTTGAACTAACGGACTTGGTATAAAGTTGAACTATTGCCATTACAAACTTTGAGGTCATGAACCATTTGTTGAACTAACGGACTTGGTATAAAGTTGAACTAACGGACTTGGTATAATGTTGACTAACGGACTTGGTATAAAGTTGAACTAATGGAATTGGTATAATGTTGACTAACAGACTTGGTGTAATGTTGAAACTAACGGACTTGGTGTAATGTTGAACTAAAGGACTTGGTACTATATTGTGCTAACAGAATAGGATTCGGTGTTATGAGCTTAGTGCAATAGTTAGTCTTTTCATAAACTCGTAATTAATGTAATTGTTAGAGTTATGGAAAAATATTAAAGTGTATATGACTAGAATCGAACACGGGACCTTGGGATTGCACACTTTACGTATGAATGACTAACGGAAATAACTAATATATAACTATGTTATGTATTTAATTATTTAGGACACGAAATATTAACTAACGGACGTAAAGTAATTAGTTGAATTGACTAAACGACCGTTAGGGAATAAAGGAATGACCATTAGTGAAATTAGGAGCTCAAGAAGGTTCTAGAAACCCATTCAATGGGCTTGGCCGACCAGTATGGGTTCGTATAACCCTTAGTCGATTTTAGTCTTGAGCAAGAAGTTACTTTCACTATATATACAAACAAATTGGTTCTTTAGTGGTTGGACTTTTGTACAATTTACTATAGCCATTAATGTTGTTGTCTCCTTTACTTCTCAATTCAGTCGATTGCTTTTTACAAGTGGGTTGATTGCTTCAATCAATCACTGTCTTTGAAAAGTAGATCGAATGGGTTTTTTATTAAACAAATGATTTTGGTTTAATAACGTGTCTTTACACTAGCATCTAACGTTAGTTGGTTATAGTACGTGTGTACAAGACCATGGTAATAACTTACTTTAGTTATTCCATCTTGGATAGTGGAACAAAAGGGAAAGGGGTTCCACGTTAATCCTATTATATATTCAAGAGAAGAAAAGTGAAGTTCGATCCTTGTTCTTGCTAGGATCTTGAGGTAACTCTATTTATTATCCGGTAGTTCATTATATGTGTTAAATAAAGATTCTGCTTCCGCTACTTGCTCTTTATGTGTTTATTTATTTAGATGTGTTACATGCTATTAAAATTCCAACAGTGGCATCTTGAGCCAATTTAACATGTTAATGTAATTGCCTAAACGCATAATAAAAATCAATTCTTGATTTATACACACATGTTATGTCGATTTTTATTTTTTTTAAGGTTTGTTTTTGTAGAAAACATACTAATAAAAATCGAATAGAATTTAGGGTTAGGGTTTCGATCCTTGTTTAACTAATTAATTAGTTTGTAACCCTAAATTAAGAACATGATGTGTTATGTGTTTATTTGAGTAATAAGGGTTACGTTCCTGGATGATCCATGATTCTTCATGCAAGGAATTATGGATTAGGTTTTGTTATGTGCTACATGGTTTTAGATAAATCTAAAATTAGGGAAGACCTAATTTATTATATATTAATGAATCGGTTATGTGCAATGTCGCATTTTATTATTAAAACTTACGCGGCCAAGTTATTTGGTGTCTGTGGTCCATTGGGCACAATGAGCTCGAAAACCAATGGGAGTTTTATTAATTATATACATTAAAAATTCACATAGAGATTATTAATAGGGTTTATTAAAAGGTTTGCATGTGGCTATATGATTTATATCATATATGTGTTATTATGTGTTTATTTATTTTCTTTAATTACTTGATCTTTTTTGTTTAAATTATGATGGATTGTAAACATTAAAGAAGGTAATTTTTGTATAAAAAAATAAATGAACCTAATAACTATGAAACCTTTGTGGTAAATTATTTATTGCCAAGTCTTATGTGCCGATAGTGGTTCGCTTCGCACGGTAATTTGCTCCCAGGCGAGACTAGCAATTTAATAATTTACTACATAAATGTTTTAAGCTTTAAAATCTTAAAGTTTTTAATTGATTGATGCAACTGTACATAATGGTCGAAGCGGCGGACCTAATTTTGACAAACTATAAAGTGGGTATAAGGTTGGTTTCGCATTAAATTGTGGCCTTAAAGAGACTCCATTCTGTCTCTCCGCTCGCCTGTGCGTAAAATTAGACTTACCAAGTACAACCATTATTCATGTACGAAGCATCTTAAGGCAATGTTGTAAGTTTCTCAACGCCATCAATTAAAATTTTGTTGATTTTAAGCTGCTAAAGAGTAAATGTTTTTGCATGAAACATATGATACAAGATGAATGCATGACATCTTTGTACATATTTTTTGATTACACACAATCAAAAATAAATACCCTTAAAATTTAATTTATATGCCATCCAATAAAACGGAAACACCTCAGGTTACATCCTATCATTACTAGCAGCCAAAGCTGAATGTGATGATTCAAAGGATGGTAGTCAAAGGGTAAATTGAGTACTTTCATTGCTAGCAGCCAAAGCTGATGTGATGAAACGACGTCAATTTGCAGTTTCTTAAGTTGGTTAACTTAATTGAGCATTTTCATTACTAGCAGCCAAAGCTGATGTAATTAAACGGCGTCAAGGCATAAAGAAATGGGGATGAAACATGCTTACATTTGCAACTGAGGTTGGCAAAATATGTAAGTATCATGATTCTAGGAATTGCAATTGGATATTGGCAATTGGGATCGACCCGTACCTTATTGAGTACTTTCATAGCTAGCAGCCAAAGCTGATGTAATGAAACGACGTCAATTTGGATCCTAGTTTTCAGTGAAAATTAAATGGTTAAATTTTAATTTACCATGGGTGTTTAATTTTCTTGAAAAATTGAATTATCGAAAATACTAAAATTGAATTTTGAAAATTCTTTTAATGTATTTAATGCAACGTTAAAACCGTAAACGTGGAACATTCCTTTAGTGGAAAGTTGATCTGCACCCGAAGGGGTCTTTGGATAGAGTCAACTTAACTAAAAGAATAAACCTAGTCTACTTTCCGTGTGAAGAGTAAGACTTAATCCTATTCCTTATCATGAATGAGAAAGGTATAATAGGAAAATTAGAATTGTCTAGATTCTAAGAAATAACTCGTAGCAATTTTTAAGTAAGTTGCACGTTTAGGAGTTATTAAAATTAGAAGCTAGACTAATTACCGCAAAATTGGTGAAAGGCAAACTTGAATGATTGATCTAGTTGTTGTGCTTTAATCATTTAAAGGTGCTACATACCATAGTGGTGATGATAGACCTAATTGAGGAAGAAATTGCATGCCCAATTTTCTCAAGTTAATTGCAATTGATGGATATTCCATTATTGACAAAGTAGAATACATTCTTTGAGTACCTTAGTAATGTTACATAAGGGATTCCTCAAAGGTGTAGGAAAGTAAACAGCACAAATATTTGCTTTTACTGGTTATGAAACACTTATAATGTTGTCAAATCCAGTGGGAGCATTGTGTTGTAATTACTGAATAATGAGTTCATGTAATGATCAGTAATTCAGTGGGAGCTACAAGATTTGATATCTTGGTAGTAACCCGGATTATCTCTAGAATTTCTTGGGATAATTACTTTCTAATTATAGACACTTGTGGTATTAAGGATAGTCGTGCACGTTTCCTTACTAGACGAGGTGATTATATATCTACTTATATCTATGACACAAATCATATTAATCTCATAAGCAAACTATTGACGTGTTGTTTATCTGATGCATGATGTTGTTCCATGCACAAGTGGGAGAAATCTTTATTGTGTGCAAGCAACAACATAAAGGAATATGATTTATAGGATTCTCTTGACTGCAAGTTAAGAGTTTCATGTTCTAATGTGGTTTATTCACATCTAATTTATAGAACACTTGGAGTTAATATCTACTTTCATTACTAGATATTAATGAAAAGGTAAATTACATACTTTCATTGCTAGTAGCCAAAGCTGATGTGATGAAACTATGTTAATTTACAAGTCACTAGTACAGATTTAGCCTACGGTCACACCAAAAAATGTGTGACTATATGCATATAGTCACACACGTTTTTTTGGTGTGTGTGACAAAAAGTCGCGCCACCATAAGGTCTATATGGTCACATTGTTTAGTTTGTGACCGTTTTCATTGAAAAAGAGTGACCAAAACCCGAATATGTGTGACCAATTAGGCACAAGTTTTGTTGGATTTATCAGTATGTGTGACTATTTCCCATCCTATGGCCACATGAATATATAATAAATGTGACGATTGTGATGATTTAGTCACACAACGTGTGTTGTTTTTTTCAAGTTAGTCACATACAATTTAAAAAATAGTGGCCAAAAGTGTGAATAAGTGTGACCATATGCTGTTTAAAGTGAAGAAATGTGTATTTTGTGTGACTATTGATCATCCAATGGTCACATGAATTTTTAGTTTGTGTGGCCTTTTGTAATATTTAGTCACACAAAGCATGTTTGTTTTGGGTATTTAGTCACATACAATTAAGCAAAAAGTGGCCAAAAGTGCTAATAAGTGTGACCATATGCTGTTTAAAGTGAAGAAATGTGTATTTTGTGTGACTATTGATCATCCAATGGTCACATGAATTTTTAGTTTGTGTGGCCTTTTGTAATATTTAGTTACACAAAGCATGTTTATTTTGGGTATTTAGTCACATACAATTAAGCATAAAGTGGTCAAAAGTGCTAATAAGTGTGACTATATACATCTTTTAGTCACATTTAAGAAATCAATATATATCAAAACAAATTCAAATATATATCAAAACAAATTCAAATACAATAAAATTGGAATGTATATAACTGAACCACTAACACATATCATATAAGCAGTACTAACTATATGAAGCAACAATACTAACTTATAACTAACAGTTGTAACTAACACACTAGCAGTACTAACAGTTGTAACTAATACACTAGCAGTTTCAAGGGCTTCATGTTCTTCGTCCAGCCTTTTTATCTTTTCTCTGATTCATGAAAGTAACTGAAGTTGTTTCTTGGCATTCTTCTTTGAAGTCTTGGTCTCAGGTAATGGCAGTGACGGTTTGATGCCGTTTTGAGCACTCACAGTCCTGCAGAATAATCAAAGAACTGATAGAAATAAAATCACATGAAAGGCCATACCTCTTTCTGAGACTCTGCAGCTTTGAGAAATCGCTTGATAAAAACATACACAGTCGGGTACGAGAGATTGAATTGAAGTGTATTCACCATTTCCTTTTCCTGTAAACATCGAGGTGAAAACACATACAAGTCAGTACCAGATTATAATCTAAATTGAGAAAAGCAGAAAATCTATCAAGTCTTGTCTTTTTAGTTATACCATCATCAAAACTTCATCTCTGTCAGATATGCATACATATTAGAAAAGCAATTTGCCTTACAATAAGATATTAGATTGTCCAGCAACTTGATTTTTGCCGAAAGAAGTAGAAATGTAGCAATTCTGTAGAATGCTAGTTTAATAATTAAATCAAGAAAGTTTTCCTCTGCCATACCAAGTGTCCATGTGATACATTCGCGAAAAGCAATTTTGCCTTACAATATCAAGACCACATTAGAAATTGCAAATAGCTTAAGTAAGAACCACTAACCTGGCAATAAGGACATGCTGCTTAACTGTAGCAAGAAACTCCCGTACTCCTCCACTACAGAAGTAGAGGGGAGGGTATGCCGGCGAATCGACTGAATATCAGAAAACCGTATTGCTCTTATGGTATACAAATTTTTGTCTGCATATAGCAACACTAAGAATCAGGTCCACAGTTCCACCGAAAATCACAGGCATACACATATACATACAGTAAGTAGGACACAGACACTTTTTTGAAAGGCAAATAACACACTTTACACTACACCTATGTCCCAAGTGGGACTTGAACCCTCAACCCCTTGGTGTAGGAACACCTTATAATACACCCGGATACCGCCAGGCTAAAAGCCCTTTGGTAAGTAGGACATAGCAACTGATACAATTTAAAAACTGGAAGCAATTGCTTAGCAAACCCTAACATTGATGGTCCTGTCACAAGGTAGATTAGGCAGAGGCAAGCATTCATGGTAGAACTAGCAAAAGCTGATGCCATCATGTACACGACATTGTAATGTCTTAAGGGACTGACAAAATATCCTATGAGGTGCACCGTCAGAAGATAATTTTACGCATAAATACATATAGAATATCAAAACATGGACGCTAACCTCTCTCAAGTGCATCTACATCTCGTCGGCAGTGACCTTCTCATTTTGATCATTTTCTGTCACCTTTAGATCACCAAAATCAGTAGTTATTTGTTGGTCAACATTTGGGTCTGACGACATACTTGAAGATGAATCACGATAGCTGGCATCTTGGCCATCATCTTCTGTGTATAGGTGGCAATACTTCTGTAGTATGGGTTGAATTAGATCGGGTCTGGTCACCCATAAACAATATCTTCTGTTTTCTATAGTCAAATTTTAAGGAAAGTAAAATGTGTAGAAAATCTATATAATTACAAAAAGAAATGTACTTTATACGTCAAAAAGTGATCCATGATGCGTTATACATTTCAAATACAATTTCAGTGGATTTTCACTCATTCAACCCGTTTAATCTGTTTTCATTGTCACTAACGTTTTTCAGTTCACCCATTTGACCTATTAGGGGGAAAAATAGAGCCTAAATTAATCTATTCATCCATAAATGGGTTAACTGTCATCTCTAATATTTTACTTTCCACGTCGCTCTTTAAAAGAAGATTTTGGTGGTATTTTTTTAAAACACGATCATTTATGAAAAATAGGAGATGAACTAAAATGGTGTTGATGGGTCAACATGATCCAACCCAACCCGTTATAAATTACTCATTTTGACCATTACCCAACCCGACAGACCCATCCAATTTCCCACCCTAGTCAAGTTCTATATTTACCAAAGTGCATCTCTGTAGTGATGGCTTATCTTCAAAGCCTTCCCACGGAGTCCAGCCTTCAAAGCATCAGAGCTACTAATGCACGTAGACCCAACCTATATAAAAAGGCAAAACAACTTTTTACATACTTGAGCATTTATCATATCTTTAAAATTTTGAAAACAGAGAGTGCAGAAACTAACCGCAATTGGAGCTGGATTACCAGGAACTATAACAGCCCATATTTCCCCTGCTGAAAACTCTGGGAAACCCTCTGCACCTATACTGATACCAGGAAACATGAAATTTGCCCCTCCAATCACATAGCGGGAAACCTCGCCCTTTAGAACGAAAGCATGTAGAAGATGAGGAACTTTCCATAGTGCATACACTGCATTTTCAGATTTACGCCATCAGAAAAAATTGCTTCTAGATCCATCTAGTTATTACATGTGGTTATAGATTAGAAGTTATAGCAATTATCTGAAAATATATTGTTTTACAAAAAATAAACAAATAAAAAGCCTAGAATCCAAACACCTATGTTGGTTAAGACTCGACTTATGCAATATAATTAGGCAAGCTCTGACATGCTCATTTTAGTTTTCGCTATAAAAATCCGTTTAGTTATTCGCTAACACTATTAAAAACTGTCAGCAGGTGATTAAACCAATACGAATTAGTTTGTTTGTTTATCCAACTACTTATGGAAGCAGTCATGATTGACCAAGCCTACAACACATCATGTCTCGAAATTATTCCAAATTAATATAATTTTAAATAGCAGTTACACCAACTGCACTTTGTTCAGAAGATACCTAAAACGCTCAGATATATTTGACTACGCATCAATAGCTTCCAAATTAGGTCACCATAAAGAAAATTAGCAACGGGTCATGCTACTTTTAAGCAATCAACTAGTACATAACCTCATCAAAATTACCAAACCGAACACCTCACAAACTCAAAGAAACTTCTAACACTAATAAAACATAATTACCTAAACCCTAAATTGCACAAAATTACTAACCTCACTGCATAAACATTCAAACTTGAATCAAATTGCATCCTTACACTCTAAATTAGTCTACAATAAACATAAACGGTAACAGAACATACTACTTTCAAGCAATCAACTAACAAAGAAGTGACAGAACCTCATCAAATTACTAGACCTAACATCTCACAAACTTGAAGAAATTGTTAAAACTAATAAACAAATCACCTAAACCCAAAATTACACAAAATCACTAACCTCGTCTGTTTACTATTATTATAATCGGTTTTTAAATAATTAGACAACAAAAATGATTTTTGAACTCGTCATACCACAAGGATGAGAAAAGGGAAGATGACGAGATGGAGGAGGTGATGGCGGCATGCAGGTGCAGATGTGGTGGCGGTGCAGTGTGGTGGTGGTGCGAGCGGTGCAGTGTGGTGCAGTGTGGTAGAAGAAGAAGAAAGAGCAGATCTATGTTGAAAAGTTGAGAGGGATATATGGATGGTTAATGAAATATTTGGGAATTAGGAAAGGAGGGTAATTTGATTTTGGCTAAAAATTTAGGCGGGCTTGTGAAAAGTTGGGAAGTGGGAAATTTTATTTAGGAAAATGCACTTGTATATGATTTAGTAACTTTTAAAAAATGTGTGACAAATTTGACTATATGATTTAGTCAATTTTAAATAATGTGTGACAAACTTGAGTATATGATTTAGCCACATACACAATTACTTCATGTGACCATATATGAACTTTGGTCACACTATTCAATTGTGTGACATATATTTGTCACATATGTATATATATATAGTGTGACTAATATTTCAAACTTATTTGTATCCGTCACACGTCCCAAATTATATGTGACTAAATAATCAAAAATAAAATAAAATTACAAGATACCTCTAGTCACGAAAATATTCAAATGTGTGACTGTAGCCTCAATTGGAAAGACGAAATGGTCACACAAGTCGGATCAAGTGTGGCGGTTTCTTTTATTCTGGTACATTTAGTCACATAAAAAAGTTACTTTGTGGCCGTTCAAAAAACAACATGTGTGACCAAATCTCATTTTTGTACTAGTGTAAACAATCTTTAAAAGTCCTGTTTGTTTTGTGTGTGCTTATGTCGTTACTGTTTGCTTATTTATGTAGGTAGGTAAAAGAGAAAGACACTGCTTGGTTTGTGAAGTTCTGTGTGCCTTGGTGTAAGCACTGGTGAGTAATTATTTCCATTTTCATCCGTATGTTATATGAATCTGTTTGGTGATGAATCTGAGATGTTACTTTGTATTGAGATTACAGTAAGAAGCTCGGTTCATTATGGGACGATTTCAGAATTGGTCAAATAGATTGTGATACTAATAATTGGATCGTATCCTACGTTCAAGCTTTTCTACAACGGTGAAGAAGTTGCTAGATATCGAGGTACACGTTTGCCTTTAATCTTTGCTACAAGACTTTGCCTTGCATTTATTGTTTTTTACTAAAATTGAAGTTAGAATTGAGTCAGATAACAGGTTTATTCCTTACTAGAAAGTTCTGTTACATTTTGAAACATGCAATTAGGTTTCGGCTGTGTGTTACAGAAACTTCTAAAACCTCATTGAATGAACTTCATGGAAATAATCAGACAGCGTTGTAGTTATAGTCATTTGTCTGAATGATTTTGCCCTGTAAAGATCTCCTTAAATGGAACAACTAATTCGTCTAACTTAAGGATATTGACATAATGACTAACGTTAGAAACATGAAATTAACCCTCCAGCTGCATATTGCTGCTTTGCTTCCTTATAGCTTTTCCTTATGCAAGTACATTGACTAAGGAAGATTGGTTTTATGTTTCTTTCACAAATCGGATTGGTTAATAGCCTTAGGAATTACTTAAGTTAGTATGTCACCACTTATCTGCTGTGATTATTATTGTTTTTCAATTTTTCTTATTTTTTTATTTTTTTATTATTATTATTTTATTTTAAGAACGTTTTATATATATATCTCTACATTATATATAACAGGAGGCGTTACACGTAGATAATGCCACATAATGCCACCTCAATGCCATGTAATTGTGATTTAATGCCATGTAATCACATTTAGTCCACCTAGGCAATGTTTAAGCAACTAAAATTCGTGTAAAAATGTCATGCACAGGATTCGAACCTTGGATCTCTACTAACAATAACAAACATCCCAACCACTAGAACAATGGAACTTTTGTTATTCGCTTTCCAAAACAAAATTGATAAAGCCACATAAACTATTATTTCAACAATAATAACCCTAAATTAGAAAAAAATAAATAAATAAAATAAAAAATGATGAGCTACTAATCGGTTTCCATTCTGCAGCCCTAAAAAACATATGTATATTCTATTTCACAAAAGAAAAACCCTAATGATCAAAAATCTCTCCATGAAGAAAACTCCATCATGATTTTAGGGTTTTAATGATTTTTAATATTTAATCTATTTTACTGCCAACAATCAAATATTTAATTATACTGATATCAACTGCATATGTTTCTTGGGATAATTTTTGTGTGTGTGTTAAGATTTTCTTAATTTTGTTCATTTATGTTTTAGGCTTGCAGCCTTTTATGAAGATTATAAAGCCACGTACTATCAATGATTTTGATTAAGCAGGTATGTTTATGTTAATTAGGATATCAAGCAGGTATGTTTATTTTGATCAAGCAAGTATGTTTATTATGATATTCACTGTTGTAAGTAAATCAGACTATGATGCAACTGATGACACAGATTAACAAAAAGGGTTTTGAGCTTGAGGTTAATATTACTGAAAGTGACTATTATGTCGAATCCAGTTGTGTTGTGGTACTGTTCCTTGATAGATATAGTTAGTATATGCCTTGAGTTCTAATTACTACAATAAAAAAAATGTCCAAATCCTCAAGCAACGATTACAAGTGCAGTGAAGAAAACCATGTTGAATGATCGAACGGTTCCTGCTGTACTTTTAAGAATGCATTTTCATGATTGCTTCATCAGGGTGATAATTCATCTTCTACTTGAAATGTGTAGATACCAAACTGGCTTATTGAAAACTGATGCAATATAGTTTTTTCATACAAGTATTTCTACCTTCAATGCTCTAGCCTCTCTAACTTAGGGTCATTTCTATATTCAGGTACAAGCAGATGTAATTAGTGTTATGCTAAACAACATCAAGTCTTTGACATTAGATCTGTTCTCTTGCTTGCTGCCTATACTTTTGGGTTTACTTAATAGCGAGACTGAAAGGTACATATATTTTAGACTCTTACTACTGGAAATGTTGGTTCGTGGTAGTGATGCATATATGGAAATGTATACAGGCATATAAATATGTCACTGGAAATTATTGAAGCTGGTTGTTGCCTTTGGGTCTGTTATTACTTCGACGGTCTCAGCACATCCAGCTGTAGGTGTTGATCTGAATGCAGAGAAAAGGTACGCTTCCTGATCTGTAATAAAATAAAAATAATTGATTTATTCTTACTGAAAAGTATTTCACTTTATTTCATAACTGTCACACTTATGATCCTATGAAAACTTGATGACAGACTAGAATCCTGCAATCAATGCCATGTCCATCTTCAAAAGTTACACAAAATTCTCCCACATGTTATACGGTAAACATGTTTCTAACTATTTCCATTTTAAACAATAGGAAAATATAAGAAATTTAGAAAAGTGTGAGAGAAAAAAAAAAAAAAAAAAAAAAAAACACAGCACTTTATATGGATTCTTTTTACTTGTAGGCGGGGTGGTTTGACAGCAAGAAGTGCTCAAGAACTAAATTTTAAACTTCAACAATTGTGATCCTAATAATACGGGTGATTAACATATAACAAGCCAGGTACAAACAAAACCCTTACAAGCACCACAAAGTTTTGTTTTTGGATTCCTTCCCATCTATACAAAGCATAGAGCCGTTACAGAGAAGCAAAATAACCATGGCCTACAGATTTTTTACAATTCGAACTTTTGTGAATAGTTTCTTATGTAATGCCTTTGTTCATATACTTTATGTGAGGAAAAAAAAGATGGCAAACATTTGGTGTACAAATGTTTGCAACAGACATAGAATGTTCATGTTAGATCAAATTTTGTTACAAATATTTCATGCGGAATTTATATTGTCGAGATTTGTACGGTAAGTTATTGTTGACCCTTTCAAGTAGGTACATATGTTACTTCATTGTCCAAAACTTCAAACGTGTATAATTTAGTGCTCAAAGTTTCAGATGGTATACATTTAATTTTCATGGCGTAATAAAAATGTTCTCGCATGGTATAACTAGGATATAACTAAGGCTCTATTGACTTTTTCTCTCCCTAAGGTCAATGGTGAGATAAATCTCCCAAACCGTCATTCTCAACTAAGCTACCCCTCCAACAACAACATCCCTCACCGTCACCCCAAACCACCACACCCTGCCACCGACAACCATACCACCAATGATGAAGGATGGACTACTGTCCAACGGAAAAACAACAAAAAACATGACACCCCACTTACCACATCTTACTTCTTCACCAACTTTCCAATAGGGCATCAATGATCAACTGTTGGAAAACTTTTGCAAGATACAGGAGGGTTACTGACGTCTACATGGCCAAGAAACCCACAATCACTAGGAAAGCCTTAGGCTTTGTCCGTTTTCTTAGCATCACCAACCCAAAAACCTTCAAAGCCACTCTCGACTCAATTCCCTTAAACGTAAACATTGCACGATACCAGCGAGGTCATTCTAACACCAAACACCCTCAGAACATAACCCCCCCTCCCCCCGGTCTCCCTCCCAGGCAACCTGATAAAAACCAAAGTGCTATACCACTGCTACGACCAACTACCACTCACCAGAAACCTAAAACCTTTGTCAACATATTAAGCTCCAACACCTATACCAAACCTCAAGCCCTCCCGCCCCAATCACCATCTATTCATTGCCTCGATATCACAACCACATTATCCCACTCCTTAGTTGGAGAGCTTATCTCCATTGATAACCTTCCAAACCTCCACTCTATCTTTGACGAGCTGGAAATGACCAGTAAGACTCAAATACATAGGACTATAGGAGGATTACATGTGCTGATCTTACTGACACTAACACGCCACTTCAAAACTTAATGTATAAACCTTCCCTCCGCAACTGTTTCAAAAGCCTTTCTAGATGGAACAACAAATTTCACATCTCCAATAGACTCACCTGGATTTCCAATGAAGGTCTTCCGCCTCAGGCATGGCATGAAGCATCATTCACCCGCATTGCCGGTATTTGGGGTGAAGTGATCTTCCCTGAAAATGTAATGATCTTCTTGAATCAGATAAACGATTAGAAGATGATCTAAGCAAATGATTGGAAATTCAATGGAAAGAATAGAATTTCGTAATTGAACGCTTCAATTGAACGAATAAGGGTTCATATGAATTACAAGAGTTGAGAGAGAATTTGGGGAAGAAATAAGATAAAATGAGAAATGAACAACCACTTTAGTATTTAAAGGGGAAAAATCGCGCCAAAATCTGTTAGGATGAATCTGGACATATCATTAGACATATAATTTTTAAAGAATGCAATCATTATTGTGCTTCAGATAATCTTTTATCGAGGCTAATGCAATTGCATTTGAATTATTTTGTATGCAACGAAGACTTAATGAATCAAATTTCTATGTAAATTTAGGTGAACAGAAAGGAGTTGAAGAAGAAGTTGCCTGGTGAAGGACAATAAACAGGCACTTCATTGTTTATAGAGTAAATAGCATTTTTGGTCCCTGTGGTTTGGCCAAATTGCAGATTTGGTCCCCAACTTTTTGAAAGTGCACCAGACGTCCCCATTTTCAAGTTTTCGTTGCATTTTTGGTCCCTGGCCTCAGTCAAATGACACAAACGCCCCTCTTCTTTTCTTTTTTTATATTCCTTTTCAGTTTTTAACACAAATGGTCCTTGTGTTGCGCAAGGCTTTACAAATTTAGTCCTTTTTTTTCACAAATGGTCCTTCTTACACAAAATCGTCCTTGTGTGGCGCAAGGCTTACACAAATGGTCCTTGAGTCCGTTTTTCTTCCGTTTTTTACATTTTCGTCCGTTTTTCTTACGGTTTTTTCTGTTTTTGTCCGTTTTTCTTATGTTTTTGTCCGGTTTTCTTACGTTTTTTACGTTTTCGTCCCTTATTCTTACGTTTTTTCCGTTTTTACCAGTTATTGTCCGTTTTTCTTACGTTTTTGTCCTTTTTTTTACGTTTTTTCCGTTTTTGTCCGTTTTTATCTGTTTTTGTCCGTTTTTCTTACATTTTTTCCGTTTTCATACGTTTTTGTCCGTTTTTCTTACGTTTTTTTCTGTTTTTACCCGTTATTGTCCGTTTTTCTTACGTTTTTGTCCGTTCTTATCCGTTTTTCTTACTTTTTTTTCCGTTTTTGTCCGTTTTTATCCGTTTTTGTCCCTTTTTTCCGTTTTTATCCGTTTTTGTTCATTTTCCTTACTTTTTTTTCCGTTTTCTTTTTTTTTTGTCCCAATTTTTTATTTAGTCCGAATTTTTTGTCCCGTTTTTTTTTGAATAATTTTTTTTAAAAAAAATAAATAAAATTAAAAAATTTTAAAAAAAATAAAAATTTTTGTCCGAATTTTTTGTCGGATTTTTTTTTGTCCGAATTTAAAAAAAAAAAAAAAAAAAAGTTCAAAATTTGTGTCCGATTTTTTTTTTCTTTTTTGTCCGAATTTAAAATTAAAAAATATATAAAAATTCAAAATTTTTTTCCGATTTTTATTTTTTTTGACCAAATTTTTTTAAAAAAATAAATAAAATATAAAAATAAAAAAAATTCAAAATTCGGACAAAAAAAATTCGTCAAAAATTTTGAACTTTTTTTTTTTTTTTTTTTTTTAAATTCGGACAAAAAAAAAATCGGACAAAAATTTTTATTTTTTTTTTAATTTTTTAATTTTATTTATTTTTAAAAAAAAATTGGTCAAAAAAAAACGGGACAAAAAATTCGGACTAAATAAAAAATTGGGTCAAAAAAAAGAAAACGGAAAAAAAAGTCAGGAAAATGAACAAAAACGGATATAAAAAACGGAAAAAAAAAGGGACAAAAACGGATAAAAAACGGACAAAAACGGAAAAAAAGTAAGAAAAACGGATAAGAACGGACAAAAACGTAAGAAAAACGGACAATAACGGGATAAAAAACAGAAAAAACGTAGAGAAAAACGGACAAAAAACGGAAAAAATGTAAGAAAAACGGACAAAAACAGATAAAAAACGGACAAAAATGGAAAAAACGTAAGAAAAACGGACAAAAAGTAAGAAAAACGGAACAAAAACGGTAAAAAACGGAAAAAAACGTAAGAATAAGGGACGAAAACGTAAAAAACGTAAGAAAACCGGACAAAAACAGAAAAAATTGTAAGAAAAACGGACGAAAATGTAAAAAACGGAAGAAAAACGGACTCAAGGACCATTTGTGTAAGCATTGCGCCACACAAGGACGATTTTGTGTAAGAAGGACCATTTGTGAAAAAAAAGGACTAAATTTGTAAAGCCTTGCGCAACACAAGGACCATTTGTGTTAAAAACTGAAAAGGAATATAAAAAAGAAAAGAAGAGGGGCATTTGTGTCATTTGACTGAGGCCAGGGACCAAAAATGCAACGAAAACTTGAAAATGGGGACGTCTGGTGCACTTTCAAAAAGTTGGGGACCAAATCTGCAATTTGGCCAAACCACAGGGACCAAAAATGCAATTTACTCTTGTTTATAAGATGTCACATAGCCAGGTTGGGCCGTATTGGGAGTGAGTTTACTGTTGCTACTATAAGCTCACATCAACTCAGGGCTCTTGAAAGATGGGAAGCCTTTGTGTCATTTATGTAGATGCATTAGCACCGGTATGGTATTAAAACCTGTTTGTTTATACTATACTAAAGAAGTAGTGTAGACCCATTTGCTTGCTGAATGGGTTGGGTGATGTATAAATTCAAACGGGTCAAATAAAAACAGACAAAAGGATGTTGGTAGGATGGGTTGAATGCTGCACAAACTCTATTTTTTAAGCTTAGGCATTCTAAATTATTAAAGGTTCCTAATTTCATAACAGCTTCATGCTTCATGTTTTCTTAACTTGATAGGTGTAAATATACCAGGAAGTATGGTATGTTCCAGTTCTTCAAAAAGATGAGAAAGCAAACAACGGATATGTAAGTCTTCTGTTTTCTTATATTTGGAACATGAATTTAAGATATTTACATTACTTAATTCATTATTGTAATCTGCTATTGGGTTATTATAGAGGTTATTATATTAGCACTTGATTGCTGAACTTGGTATTTGGGTCACGCAAAAGTAAAAATGACTACATAAATTCAACAACACAAGGTTTTGATAGTTTAGCCTATCAGTGTGATCGACTTCCAGTTTTGCTTATAAGTTGAATAAATGTCACATGGTCTAACTGAATCTTTTTCCACTACAGGCAAAATGGGATCTCTGTGATTCTGGAAATGTTGTGATTGGTGCATTTGCAGGTAATTGTTGAGGTCTCAGGATGTTTATAATATATTAAAAAGTTTTCTGCAAATGTATAACAATCACTAAACTTATTTCTATATGGAACTCATTAGGTCAAGTAAACATGCCAATTTTCCAGTTTTAAGTTGTGGCTATTGTTATAACCAAAAAAAACCCTTCGTAAAATGGGTGAATCTACATAGCCAGAGTCATATCTAATATTACAAGGAATAGTGGACCACAACACGTTAAGGAATTGCATATACCTCCATTGTACCGTTTCATGTACAACGAAGACTTAATGAATCAAATTTCTATGTAAATTTAGGTGAACAGAAAGGAGTTGAAGAAGAAGTTGGCTGCTGAAGGACAATAAACAGGCGCTTCATTGTTTATAAGATGTCACATAGCCAGGTTGGGCCGTATTGGGAGTGACTTTACTGTTGCTACTATAAGCTCACATCAACTCAGGGCTCTTGAAAGATGGGAAGCCTTTGTGTCATTTCTGTAGATGCATTAGCTCCGGTATGGTATTAAAACCTTTTTGTTTATACTATACTAAAGAAGCAGTGTAGACCCATTTTCTTGCTGAATGGGTTGGGTGATGTATAAATTCAAACGGGTCAAATAAAAACAGACAAAAGGATGTTGGTAGGATGGGTTGAATGCCGCACAAACTCTATTTTTTAAGCTTAGGCATTCTAAATTATTAAAGGTTCCTAATTTCATAACAGCTTCATGCTTCATGTTTTCTTAACTTAATAGGTGTAAATATACCAGGAAGTATGGTATGTTCCAGTTCTTCAAAAAGATGAGAAAGCAAACAACGGATATGTAAGTCTTCTGTTTTCTTATATTTGGAACATGAATTTAAGATATTTACATTACTTAATTCATTATTGTAATCTGCTATTGGGTTATTATAGAGTTTATTATATTAGCACTTGATTGCTGAACTTGGTATTTGGGTAACGCAAATGTAAAAATGACTACATAAATTCAACAACACAAGGTTTTGATAGTTTAGCCTATCAGTGTGATTTACGTAGGCCGTAGTAGCAAGCTAAACTAATTAAGTACACATTAGGTCCAACAGTTACATTAGGGTTATATATCAAACTTGCAATTCGATGTATGTTCCTTGGCGGGGCAACCAGAATTGTGGTTGTAGCCATGGCGTGTGTTTAGTGCCGATTCTATATGTGCATATCTGAGCCTCATTTTTTACTGGGCTGCTATTATCTAATAATATTATGACGCGGTCAAACTACGTCGTTTATGTCGTTTTGGCCTCTGCCATGCTTTTTAGGATGGAATTCTTGGCTTGTTAAGTTGGTTGATTCTGCGGGATACAATTTACTGGAAGCATGTATTTAAGGCAACTGAATTCAATTGGCTTTGGTGTTTCTAAAATTTTAGGCAAGTAATAGACGTCAAGATTTTAAGGAGTTGTCGTTTCTGATAACTGGCTTCAAGGTCAGTTCTCTATTAATAAAATATGGGTGTATGTTACAGTACATGATGTTGGCATATGGTTCGTTGAATGTTGATCTCAAGACTACGTTGCTCAATTGTTGTCGGATAGTTTTGCACATGAGTTCCTTATTGTTGTATATTTGTGGCAGCAATGAGTGTGGCCAAAGGAGTCAGTGAAGCGGTGGAAACTGAGCTTGGAGACAAGGTTGGCATGAATATTATCATTAACCTGTATCAATAAAATATGAAAAATGTGTATGGTACGGTACATGATCTTGACAGATAATGGTAACTCTGTTATTATATGGAGTAACTGATTGAATGGTATGTTATATATTGATATATATAATTAATTGTTTGTATATAAATGATTATGAAATATTGCATTGTCATTGTGATGGAAGAAGCTCATGACAGATCATTAAGCATAAATGTACCATTTGGTCACTTTTAGCAAATTGTGGTTGTCATTAGCATCGGCCTAAACATAGGCAATTTGTCGAAACACCTTGGCTAAGTCTGTGTTATTTGCGCAGCCATTATCTTGGCTTTATTTCTTAAAAACACATTGACTATCTATAAAAATCATGCACAATCAAATAAAAATCTCTTATAAAATAAGCTCATATTAACATACCCAATAATAAATCATCCACATTAATTTCCTTACAAATGATTTACCAATAAATACAACCTTCGTATACATATATCAAACTATTCAAAAATAATACACTCAAACAATTATCACAATACCTATAATCACACGATCCACAGTAACTTCCTTACACATTATTTACCAACATAACAAATATTCATATATTTAACTAAACACATATAATTAACGATAATCATAAGTCTACCCCGCTCATCAACCGGACCATGCAAACGATAATCATAAGTGTAAGCCGCCTTCCTTTTAGAAACAACCCATCTATGAATTTGCAAATACAACATTCATGTAAATAAGTTTGTAAACACGAAGGTTTTCAAGCTTTGTATTTTCTCTCATATTCGATAAACATATATTTTATTCGTAAAGTACTACATTCAAAGAATAATCACAAGTCATGCCCCTCCAGTGTAACGGGTCAAAGTGCTTCAATGAAATGTGCTGGTTGTCAAGGTTCTGGAATGAAGGTGTCAAACAGGCAACTTAGCCCATCTATGATTTAGCAAACGCAACATTCATGTAAATAAGTTTGTAAACACGAAGGTTGTCAACCTTTATATTTTCTATCATATTCGATAAACGTATATTTCTTTTCGTTCTTAATCCATTCAATATATAATTTAGTATGTTAATATCTTTTTTTTACTAACTTACTATTTTCAACGATAATCATAAGTCTACCCCGCCCATCAGGCGGACCATGCAAATGATAATCATAAGTGCAGGCCGCCTTCCTTTTAAAAACAACCAAAAAAATAACAAAAAAAATAAAAACAAGCATTTTCCTATTATAAATATAATTGATTTGTAGAACATAATTAAAATTGTTGATTCACTTATTTAAATATTATTTTCAAATTAAATAGGATGAATGTATCATTTCTTAAATAATATGTAATCTAAATCTAAATCTTTTCATAATATATTTAAATTAAAAAAAAAAATACCAAAGAAACTAAGAAATAGACCGCAACATAAATAGACAACAACAAAATCAACTCTATTATTCACAACATCTTTCACATAATAATACGAGTTAATTATTACTAAAGAAACTAAGAAATAGACAACAACATGCATACACAACAATATACTAAAATATATAATTAACAACATCTTTTACAAATCATTACATAATTCATATATCAAACTAAACACATATAATTAACAATTAATATAAACTCTCTGAGTAATTATTTACACACAAATACAACATTTCCCTACATATGTCGCATTATTCAAACTTATTACACTAAAAATAAACAACATCGACAATTGCTAATCGCTAAATAATCCAAGATTCGTTTTTTATGTGTCTTACTAATTAACAATTATAATAAAGAGCGTGTAAATTACAAAAGAAAAATTACAAAGCATGACCGCCCATCGGGCGGCATAACATTTTTTATCAAGATCCAACCAAAAAACACCTAACTACCAAAAAATTAAAATCATTAAAAACAACCATAATTTTCCTAATCCTGTTCCTAAAAAACAAACACAATGAGTAATCAATCTGAAAAAACCAGCCAGAACATAAGATCAAACAAAATAAATACATGCAATCAAAACTTATTCACTTAAAAAAAAATTAAATAAATGAAAATTAACACATCACAAGATCTGGGGTTTCAGCTTCTCAACAAATAAACCATGTAACAATGATAAAAAAAAACCGTAAATACAATTAAAAGATCAAAATTGAGACCTTTACTTTTTGTTTCTCTGGGAAGAGAAATTTTGATCAGACAAGTAATGTTATTTTCGATAATGTAATCATGTCTACTTTGAAGAGAGTAAGAAAATTAAATGTGAGGAGATGAAATGATCAGGAGTAGGCTAACTTTCATGAGTAAGCTACACCACTTGCATGCTACTCAAATACATTTGCCTTAGTATTAAACAAACACAACCTAATACCATAACAAAATAAAACAACCAAAAATTGTTTACTTAAAAATACACTTACATAAAATAACATACATTCTAAATAAGTTAAACGTATAAGAAACATCAAAATATTGTAACAAAAATTATAAGTTCAAGATTGTATATTTATTTTTTTTATCCGGATAACAATTTTTTAATCATAAATAATTGCCTCTATTTTATTGTATTTAATATAACAAACTTAAAAAATAATTTTAAGTTACCTAAAACCATCCAAATTATAAATAAAAGTCATGCCCTTTTATATATCATTAACAATTATAATAAAGATCGTGAAAATTACAAAATAAAAAATTACAAAGCATGGCCGCCCATCGGGCGGGCTTCGACAACTAGTATATATATATATATATATCTACATAATATATATAACAAGATGCGCATGACGTCATTAAATGCAGGATTGCCTAGTAATGCCCAGTAATGCCATGTCATAATGCCACCTAAGCAATATTTGATTAAAATTTCAAAATTTTTGCCACCTAAGCAATATTGATTTTAATGAAAATTACGTTTTTTTAATTAAAATTTCTGTGTTAATCCGAAATTAAAAATTTAATTATAATTGTCGTTTACAAGATTTGAACCTTGGCCATTTGATCCACATACGAATGCTTCAACCACTGGAACAAGCATTTTTTTTGTGATTTACAATACAAAATATTTAAGTCATGCTTAAAAATTTGATATTGTTAAGCTATATTTAAGAAATATATTAATATCCTTATAAATGTGTATACCAGATTTTATGTTTGATTTTTAGAAGATAAACTACTACATTCCTTATAAACATGCAAATTATATAGAGTATATCTCTACAGCTTAAAACCCTAATATCACGTTCATCCATAATATACTTTTTCTCCAAACCCTAATTTTATCTTTTGCTCAGCCTTTTTTTTCCTCAATTCTCTCACGCTCATCTTCTTTTTGTGTGTGCAGGTTTGAGAATACCAGATGTTCTTTAGAAGTAGCATGCTAAGTTTCCTTATAAGGTTTTATTTATTTATTTTAGTTTATTGTGATCATATAATTAACAATCCGTGTTAGAAGTTTGTGGCAAAACACACATAACCTTCCTCTCTCTAACATAAAACACAGATAAGTTCCTCTCTTTCTGAATGACCACCGACTGCCGCCACCATAACCTGATCGCCCCATCTTCTGCCGAATTCGCCACCATCTCTCGATGGTTAGGTGGTTTCAGGTAGTTCCGGTTGGTGGTTTTGGTTATTGGTAGTTGTTTGCAGTTAGGTTTTGGTTGTATCTCAAACAGAATGACAATAGAAGGCCGGGAATAAAATTTATCTTGCATAAGGTATAGGTGATGTAAACATAAATTAACAATTAATATAATAAACGCAGCGGAAGAACATCACCATACAAGGATCCATATAGCCATATGATCAATCTAATTGTAAACAAATTAAACAAACATGTTTTATACCTTTGTAGCGTGATCCGGGAGTCACCACCAATTCCAATAGGTCGAATGGAATAAGAACCCAAGTGATCAAAGGAGATCACCTCTATGTGTATCCACACTACACGTCACCGATCACCACACGATGCTAGTCTTTCAACCCGTAACAATGATTCTTGCAACAACCTACAATAGATTAAGCCAAGAAAAGATCAAAAACACAAACCCTAGGTGGGTGTGTTTTTGTGCCGTGACAAAGAGAGGGAGAGGGGAGGGAGGAGAGTTTTAATTTTTGTTTAATGTTGAGTGGTTAATTGATTTGATAAAATCACCTTCGATCTTATCTCTTACCAACTTACACTTAGGCCCTTAAACAAGCTCCATGAACCCCTTTTCCCCTCCCCTATGGCCGGCCACATGTAGGGCCCACAATGGGCTTGCCCGTTGTTGGCCCAGTCCAAAAACACTAAGTCTAACTTAGTATTTAATGGCCCGTTATTGATCTCGAGTTACGTAGTCGTTTATATATTGTAAATACGATAAATACAATCTATAAAATGGTGTCTCTGTGTATAAGTGTGTGACCCCATAGGCTCACATATGTCCAGCCATATAATTAGTCATTATGACAAGAGCATACTCCAACAGCTCCCACTTGCGACGTCATAATAATCAAGTAATTATACAAGCAATGGTTAGCGTCTAGCAACACGCCAATGCCCCTAGAAATATGTGAGGTTAGTTTCTTAAACGTCTCATTTTAGATGGTTTATATGTCATCTATCCTTTTGTTACAGATACCGTGTTGAACATTAGACATGGATCAAATGTCATTCTAATAGTTCAACTATTATGTTTCTCGATACAGATATTGTTAGGAATATGAATATTCAGCTGAAGACTCGGTCACCCCGAGTACTTATTAGCACATCATAGCTCGTAGGATTATCAGTAATATTATTAGTAGCATAGTTATTATTATTAGTAGTGTGGAGTGGGTCGGGTCTTACCCTCTGTCAGCTCTCTCCACAGCCCACTAGGGGCATATTAAGTAGTATGTATAAATACCCCTTCCCTTGCAAGGGAAGGGTTGGAACTTCCCTACATTTTAAGCTAATATACACATAGTATTTCTCTCTCTAGAAGTTCCCACTTTCTCTCTCTAGTTCTTATTCATTCGATCCATATCAAGGCCTCAAACAAGTGTTTCTTGCATTGTGAATACCCTACAATTGGTATCAAGAGCCATGGTTAGGTCCATGAGAGTTGGTATTCACGGATTTGTTTAGTTTTTGAGGCTTTTTTAGTTCGAATTGAAAAGTTACAAAAATTTCATTTTATGCCTTGTTTAGTTATTAGAAGTTGTTATACCTTGTACTTTCTAGCTTAGGAACAATATAAGAGTAGTATTTGGTGCTTGAATTCACAGATTTAAGATTAGTGTGGTGTTTTTGGGTGATTCGAGAGTGTTTATCCAAGTGTTCTTGGCTGCGGTTTGTGTACTTTGGAAGAGTTTTTGAACGCGGTTTGTGTCACTTCGAGGACGCGGTTTGTCTTATTACTAGTTTAGGCAAAAGGACAAAAAGCATTGAAAGCGACGTGTTTGGCAGGTTGTGTCTACGCGGTTTGTCTCTAAGGCGCGTACGCGGTTTGTGTCTACGCGGTTTGTCTCTGCAGCGTGAACTCGGTTTGTGTCTACGCGGTTTGTCTCTGCAGCGTGTATTCGGTTTGTGTCTATGCGGTTTGTCTCTGCAACGTGAACTCGGTTTGTGTCTACGCGGTTTGTCTCTGCAGCGTGTATTCGGTTTGTGTCTACGCGGTTTGTCTCTGCAGCGTGAACTCGGTTTGTGTCTACGCGGTTTGTCTCTGAGGAGCGTATTCGGTTTGTGCATACGCGGTTTGTATTTGCAGCTTGTACTCGGTTTGTGTCTACGCGGTTTGTCTCTGAGGAGTGCACTCGGTTTGTGTCTACGCGGTTTGTCTCTGCAGCGTGCACTCGAGGTGTGTATGCGGTTTGTGTCTACGCGGTTTGTTTAGGCGGTTTGTATCCTCAAGAGTGCTATTTGTCTATGCGGTTTGTGTCTTGGTGATTTTAGAAATTCCCGCGAAAGATTCGATTTCTCGGTTAAATCACAAGATCTGTAAAATCCCGTAGTTACTATGGCTACCACATCAAACACATCATCAGAAGATATTCAAGCAGCAGGATCTGACACTCGTCCACCTATGCTAGATAGGACGGATTATGAGTCTTGGGCACAACGGATAAGACTTTACTGCTTGGGAAAAGATAATGGAGTTAACATTCTTAAGTCAATTGACGATGGACCATATCAGATGGGTACCACCAGAGATGTTGTTACAACTGGTGAAGATGGGACTGTGACTTGGGGCATCGACAGACCTAGAAACTACAATGATCTTAATGAAAAAGAAAAGAAGAGGTATGATGCTGACATTAGAGCTTCAAACATAGTCATTCAAGGTCTTCCAAAGGATGTATACAAGCTCATCAATTATCAACACTGAAGCCAAAGCTGTGTGGGACAACGTTAAAATGTTGTTGGCAGGGTCAGAACTCACAAAGGAAGATCGTGAGTCACAGCTGTATGATGAGTTCGAGCATTTCAAAATGAACCCAGGAGAGAATATCACAGACTACTATGTGAGATTTCATAAGTTGGTGAATGATATGAGGATGATCAGAATGACTATGCCCAATATCCAACTAAACTCAAAGTTTGTGAACAACATGACTCCTGAATGGGACAGATTTGTTACTGCTGTCAAACTCAACAAAGGTTTAAGGGATACCAACTATGAACAGCTGTATGCCTATCTGCAACAACATGAGAAGCATGCTGTCTATGATTGGGTGCTGAGAGAAAAGTTAAATCCTTCAACTACAAATGATCCACTGGCGTTCATGACAAATGTTCAACCGACAATCCAATCATCATCCAACCCAAGCTATCATCAACTTCACTCACAAGTACCTGCTATGAGTTCTCAACTTGACTCAGGCTACTCTCAGACCGACAAAATGATTGACAACCTCACCAATCAAGTATCATTACTGGTTCAACAGTTTCAAGCATCACTCCCTCAGACCAACAATCAGTTAAGGAATTCATCCAACCCACGCAATCTAGCAATGGTGGAGGATGGGAAAATTGTGGTTCAGAATGTGCAAGGGAGAGCTGGTAGAAACATGGGTCGAGGTTATGTGCAGAATAGAGCAGGGAATGCCAATCAGGGTCAAGGGAAACAGATCAAGTGTTATAATTGTGGGGGGCTTGGACACATTGCTAGAAACTGCAATCAACCTAAACGTCCTCAGAACTCAGATTACTTCAAAGACAAGATGCTGTTAATGCAAGCTCAAGAGAATGGAGCTGTATTGGATGAGGAAGAGTTATTGTTCTTGGCAGGAGATGGAGGAAATACTTTTGATGAAGATGTAGATGAGAAACCTGTTCAGGATCTAGCACTTAATGATCCTAACATCTTCAAGGCAGATGACTGTGATGCATTTGACTCTGATGTAGATGATGAACCTACGGCTCAAACAATCTTCATGGCTAACTTGTCTTCCCTGGTCTCATCTCCCCGTCAAGCTGGTCCTTCTAATGCATCCGTGATATCTGAGGTACTAAAAATTTATGACACATATAATATAGTCGAGGGACAAAAGAATCCCGAAGAAGTACATCAGGCAGATGTTTCTGACTCAAGTAATGTTGACATGGAAAATAGCAATATTATTTTATATGAACAGTATTTGAATCACAACAACTTGCCTGATGTACCAAATGGTGAATCTTTTGTCAATAATGATGTTTGTGTTATAAGTAATGTATGTGCCTTAGATAATGCGTGTAATATAGATAATGCATGTGAATGCCATGAGAACAAATTGCCTGTCCCTGATGATAACTTGATCACTAGACTAAACATTTATAAAGAACAAGTGGCTATGTATGAACAGCGTGCTAAGTTTGAGCTTAATGAACGTGAGCATAAATTAGATGGTCAAATGAGTACACTTATTAAAGAGTCTAGAGTAAGAGAAGAAACACTAAAATTAGAGTTGAATTCTTTGAAAAGTCAGCTAGAACAGTCTGTCAAACAGAAACAGGAAGTACAAAAGTGTGTAACTACACTTAAGCTAGAATTCAAAGAAAAAGAAACAACACTTTTAAATGATTTCTCTAGACTCAAGACGTTAAAAAATAAGCTTGAAGATAAGTTGTACACACAAAATCAAACCATACAAACTGCTCAAATGATTCATAAGCACAGAAAGTTGAGTGATAAGCATAGTAAAATCATGATAGGTGAACCTAAGTCAACCATCCTTAGGGACATGAAAGTAATTCAACCAGCCCTATATGATGGTAATGTGATGCTTATGCCTATTCATGACCAGCCTGAGCATATCTACACAAATGAAGAGGATGAGATAAGTGATAGAACAAGAAAAAAAATGAGTGAGAAAATGAGGGATCCCGAGTGCATAGCCAGACGAATAATAGTCAAGCCCCATGATTATTATGAGGAAAATCGTTTGAATGTGTTTGCTCCTCAAAAGAAGTTAACACCTGAACAGATATTCTAGAAACAAGATAATGAAAAACTTAAGGTAGAAAAACTTAAGGCCAACACCCCCCTCATTAGAAAAGTTGCGTTCATAACGGCGTATCCTCCCAATACACCTAGAAATTTGGTGCCTTTGTCTCTTCCCACTGAATGCAAAACTTTTATTAGCTTATATGTGCTTTGGCAACTGTTTGATGATTTCGACAAAACATGTAAGAAGAGAATCACACCCACCGGCATTACTGAGGGGGAAAGGTGTTTTGAACATGCAAAAAGGTGTTACTTAACTGAGGTCATGCCATTCTTTAAACTACTTAAAGAACACTTTGAAGGGTTGCAAACTGCCCTTAAAGCAGAAATAAAAGAAATGGAAGTAGTGTTTAAAGACATGGAAAATGAGGTGAATGAACATGTAATAGAACTTAAGAGTCGTGAGATTGAAAGAAAAAACATACTCATCACTAATGACAACTTGATTGCTAAATGTATTGCACAAGATGTATTTTACACTGCCACTGATTCTGCATTGTCTGCTTGTCAATTTAATGAGTATGCTATTGCGTTAAATGTCACCCAGAATCGTGTTGTTGAGCTTGAGGGGGAGAATTTAAAATTGCTTGAAAAAATTCAAAATGATGACCATGATAATATGGTTAAACGTTTTTCAAAATTAGAAGTTGATTATCTTAATTTTCAATTGGAACATCAACATTTAAATGAAAAACATAAAATATCAAATGACAAGACATCCTTGGATGCTCCTGAATTTGATACTTATTTTGAATTAAGCAAACGAGATGAAACAATTCAAGCTCACACGAACACGATTCGACTGCTGAGGGCCCAAATTGCCCAATTGAAATCCAACAAGTATGAAGTGTATGGCACCAATAAACCTTCGTCTTCAGATTCTCAGAATTTTCAATATCAAAACACCATAAATAAGTTACATTATGAAAATGAGTGTTATCGAGAAGAAAATTCAAAGGTCAAACAACATTTCAAAGAGTTATATGATTCTATTAAAGTTACAAGAAGCAATCACAATGATCAAATAACTTCTTTGACAAATAAAATTGAGAATCTTAAGGCTCAGGTGAAAGGTAAAATGCCATGCACCACTTGTAATTGTGATGCACCAAAGGCTACTGCTAGTAAAAAGTATGATGTTGATGTGGTGCGTATTCCATTTAATCTTAGAAATAATAGCCTTGCCCATCAAACATATCTAGATCAGCTTAGAGAGGGCCTGGACACACTTCGTGAGGTAGTTGAAGAGGATAGGACTGATAAGCCACTTGATAGGGCAGTTGTCTATGCCTGCAAACTCACGAAAAGGATACATGAAAACTTAGAATATGCCATATGCTCAATTCCTAAGTTTAGCAGTCATAGAAATAGATTTGTCACATCATCATCCACTGTTGAGAACAAGCATGTAGCCTTTGATCTACCACCTAAAACATCAGAACCCAACACATCATTATCAGGAAGGCATGTGACAGAAAAACAAACTAATGTTCCCTTCGATGCTTCTACAGGAGTAAAAAGTGACACTCAAGCTAGCGGGTCAAGGTCTAGAGAAAATGCAAGAAAGGATAGGACTGCACCAGCTGAGAATGATTACTTGAAGAATGTAGAAGCCCAACCCAGGAACAATAAGTTTGCAATGAGTAGGATGAATCGTGTTGATTCTAGTATCAAAAGTACTGTAATTAATTCGAATTCTAATGCTATCTGTAAAACATGCAACAATTGTTTAATTTCTGCTAATCATGATAAGTGTGTTGTGTCTTTCTTGATGTCTTCTGCCTAACCCCATGTTAAGAATGTTAGGATGTCTGAAACATGCAAGAAAGTTTGGAAAGCAACGGGTAAAACATTTGCTAGCGTAGGCTATCAATGGAGACCCACTGGAAGGAAATTCAATTTAGGAAAACAGTGCACGTTACCTAAAATGAATAAGCATAAAATTGTGAAAGTTAAGGAATGGAGACCCACTGGAAGGAAATTCAATTTAGGAAAACAGAGATCATTACCTAAAATGAATATGCATAAAATTGTGAAGAATAAGGAATGGAGACCAACTGGTAGAATCCTGTCTTTAGTGTCACAATGCCTTCCATCTAGGTCTTGTCCTGCCTCTAGTTCTGTCTCCTCAGTAAAGACAGTAGCATCTGTGAAATCTGTGGTTCCAGAATATGTGTGTGCTGACCAAACGGACCCCAATTGCACTTGGGGATCCACATTTTTCAGTTATCCATTGTTGTCTGGTTTCAAATGCAGGTCGTACAAATCGTCCTGTGGTATTTGGACTCAGGCTGCTCAAAACATATGACTGGGGATCGCTCGCGGCTCAAGAACTTCGTGAAAAAGTTTATCGGGACAGTTAGATTTGGGAACGACCACTTTGGTGCTATTATGGGTTATGGAGATTATGTGTTTGGTGACAGTGTAATCTCAAGGGTATATTATGTGGAAGGACTAGGGCACAATCTGTTTTCTGTGGGTCAATTTTGTGATTCAGATCTGGAAGTGGCTTTCAGAAAACATACATGTTTCGTCAGAGAATTGGATGGTATAGATCTCCTCAAGGGCAGTCGGGGCACCAATCTATACACCATATCGATTGAAGAAATGTTGAAGTCCTCTCCCATATGCTTGCTTTCTAAAGCCTCTAAAACAAAATCATGGCTGTGGCATCGTCGTTTGAACCACTTGAATTTCGGTACCATAAATAATCTTTCCCGTAAAGATCTAGTTAGAGGGATGCCCAGACTGAAATATGAGAAAGATCATCTCTGCTCTGCATGTCAACTGGGTAAAAGCAAGAAACAAACCCACAAGCCTAAAACCATTAACACCAACTTGGAAGTTCTTCATACCCTCCACATGGACTTGTGCGGTCCAATGAGAATACAAACAATAAATGGAAAGAAGTACATTCTGGTGATAGTAGATGACTATTCTCGGTTCACATGGGTAAAGTTTTTGAGAACCAAAGACGAAACTCCAGAGGTTATCATTAAACTGATAAAACAGTTGCAAGTAAGGCTCGATAAAACTGTCAGCATCATCCGCACTGATAATGGTACTGAGTTTGTTAACCAACAACTCCGTAATTTCTATGAAAGTATTGGCATCACTCATCAGAAAAGTATCCCTCGCACTCCTCAACAGAACGGAGTGGTTGAACTAAGGAACCGCACTCTGGTGGAAGCTGCAAGAACTATGCTTATATTTTCAAAGGCACCGATGTTTCTCTGGGCAGAGGCTATTGCAACAGCATGTTACACTCAAAACCGATCCCTAATTCATCCTGTTCATGAGAAGACTCCCTTCGAGTTAATTCATAACAAGAAACCAGATCTTTCCTTTCTCCGTGTGTTTGGTGCACTTTGCTATCCAACTAACGATAGTCAAGACTTGGGAAAGTTAAGAGCTAAAGCAGATGTAGGTATTTTTGTTGGATACGCACCAGACAGTAAAGGGTATCGAATCTACAATAAGAGAACCCGTAAAATCATGGAAACCATTCATGTTACGTTCGATGAGCTGAGTGAGCAACCTGCTTCAGGACAAATCAGTTCTGGACCTGATCTTAACCTTTTGTCACCTGGACCCATTAGTTCAGGACTTGTACAGAATTCCACCCCTGCAGATTCTTATGTGCCACCTACATGCGAGGAGTTAAAGAAGTTATTTGATCCTATGTTTGATGAATACTTTAAGCCAACGAATGGAACCATCCCAAGTGAACCTGCTGTACTTCCTATGGCTGAGGTTCAAGCCCCACAAGGTTCAGAAGGCCCTACAGCTTCAGTATCAGTCAGTCTCAATGCTCCAGCTGCCAGTCAATCATCTTCGTCATCAAACGCTCAATCTTCTCCAGTAATACAAGAATATTCAGATAATCATTCCTTGGAAGTTAACCCTTTTGCTCCTGCTGATGAGGTTCCTTTTGAAAACATATTTGCTCCTGAACATCCATCAGACACATCCTCACTTGAAGAACACAACACTGCTACGTCTGTTCATAACCCTCAACCTCACGACCATCTCAGAAAATGGACCAGTGATCATCCAATCGACAACATCATAGGCAATCCCTCACGTCCAGTATCCACACGTAATCAACTAGCCACTGATGCACTATGGTGCTTTTTCAATTCTGTACTGTCCAAATTCGAACCAAAAGATGCCAAAGAAGCAATGACTAAAGATTGCTGGTTCCAGGCTATGCAGGATGAAATCCATGAATTTGATCGACTTGAAGTATGGGAATTAGTGCCTCCTCCAGAGCTTGCAATGATCATTGCTTTAAAGTGGATCTTCAAAGTGAAGCTTGATGAGTATGGTGATGTGTTAAAGAACAAGGCACGGCTAGTCGCTAAAGGGTTCAGACAAGAAGAGGGCATTGATTTTGAAGAATCGTTTGCTCCGGTTGCTAGAATTGAAGCTATAAGAATCTTCCTGGCAAATGCTGCTAGTCGAAATATGATAGTCTACCAGATGGATGTCAAAACGGCATTCTTGAATGGTGACTTAAAGGAAGAAGTTTATGTAAGTCAACCCGAAGGATTCATGGATGCTGAACATCCTACTCATGTTTACCGCTTGAAGAAGGCTCTTTATGGGTTAAAACAGGCGCCAAGGGCATGGTACGATACATTGTCCAAGTTCCTCCTAGTGAATGGATTCTCCAAAGGTGTTGTTGATCCCACACTATTTACCAGGAAGTCAAGAAACCATCTACTACTAGTTCAGATCTATGTAGATGATATCATCTTTGCTTCAACAGATCCTAGTGAATGTGATAGTTTTTCAAAGGAGATGAATTCCAAGTTCCAAATGTCCATGATGGGACAAATGTCATTCTTCTTAGGATTACAAGTTTCTCAAAGTCCCGGAGGCATATTCATTAACCAATCCAAATACGCCAACGAGATCTTGAAAAAGTTTGGATTCTATTCAAGTGAACCTGTTGACACTCCCATGGTTGATAGAACGAAGCTGGATGAAGATCCTTCAGGGATTCCAGTGGATATAACAAAGTATCGAAGCATGATTGGATCTTTGATGTACATCACGGCTAGCAGACCAGATCTTCTGTTTGCTGTGTGTATGTGTGCTCGGTATCAATCTAGGCCAACCAAGAAGCATGTTGAAGCAGTGAAAAGGATCTTCCGATATCTTCAAGGCACTGTTCATATGGGTCTCTGGTATCCTAAGGACACTGCAATGGAGCTAACGGCTTACGCGGATGCTGATCATGCGGGATGTCAAGACACTCGTCGCAGTACGTCAGGAGGAGCTCAGTTTTTAGGGGAAAAGTTGGTTAGTTGGTCTTCTAAGAAGCAGATGAGTACTTCCATATCATCTACTGAAGCTGAGTACATTGCCATGTCTGCTTGCTGTGCACAAATCCTTTGGATGCGATCACAACTTACGGACTATGGATTCTCATACAACAAAATTCCCCTATATTGTGACAACAAAAGCGCCATTGCTCTTTGTTGTAACAATGTTCAGCACTCCAGGTCAAAACACATCGACATCAGGCATCACTTCATCAGGGAACAGGTGGAAAAAGGAATTGTGGAACTATACTTCGTGAGGACAGAGTTTCAGTTAGCTGACATCTTCACCAAGGCCCTCCCAAGAGAAAGGTTTCAGTTTATTCTCCCGCGCCTTGGCATGAAGAGCATGACACCTGAAACCCTCAAGTGTCTTCAGGAAGAAAAGGAGGAGTAAAGGATTGTCTTCTCATATCCTTGTACATAGTTGTATATATCTTAAATCAAAAAGAAAATACAAAAATATAAAACCTATAAAAACCATAAAAATCGAAAAATCAGAAAATACCAAAAATAGTCCTACCTAGGCATGTCTTCTGTTTATCGATAACATTTACGGATCTAGAAATGTCATTCAACAATGACACGGATCCTTAAATGAAGCTCGAGCAGAAGTTATACTAATCAGTTAAAACATGTCTATATGGCTTGCAGTTACTTCATACTGCAACCCGCGATACACTCTGGGGAAAGCACGTCGCCAAAAAGACGGCTGTTCCTCCAACTGGGTGATGTTTACCTGGGCATGGATTACTTCATATCCATGTTTCACCGTCTTGATGTACGTTTCAGTGCGTCATTTCGTGTATAAGAAGAGAAGTCTTCTTTACATCAGACTCTTTATCTTGTTTGATTCTTCAAGAGAGTCTTGATGTTACACAAGGTGGTAAATTGAATTAAATTTTCACAAATACTCGTCGCTCAATTGAATGACTACAACTCTTTTAATGGAAAACGGGTCATTAATTGAGGGGGAGCATATTTGTTCAAAATTTCTGACACCTTGCCAAATTTGTGCAATATCAGCAGTGACACTCTCTCGTTGTTTCACGGGGAGCATAGTATGCTCCTAAATCAGAATACATTTAAACCTGACCACATTTTCTCCCAAATTTTCTAAACATATTTAAATCAATTGGGATCATAAATCTCAAATGGATTGAAATTTTTGATCGGGGGAGAGAATGTGACTTAAATATGAAATTCTGATAAAATGTGATGATTTGGAAGTTAATGTAAGCTCTCCCGTATGTGCTAAACCATTTTGTATATCAAGGCACATATTGAGGGGGAGCAAAATGTTTTGGATGAGGAAGCAAACTCTCCCATAAGTGCTCAATTGTACGTCAATGCACTTATTGAGGGGGAGCAAAGGATTTGGCATCTCATGTGACCATGACTCAGAATTAACCAATGAATTGACGATACTTGAACTGTCATCAATCGAAAAGATACGTTTTGGCCGGGTAATAATTTCAAGCTGGTCTAACCAGTGATGTAAGCATGTCTCGAAAAAGATGTATCTGAGTAGAGTGTACCATTTCGAAAAACTTTCTGTGGACTTGACCAGGCCGGGTAATAATTTCAAGCTAGTCTAACTAGTGATGTAAGCGTGTCTCGAATCGGTCATGTTCACTGAAAGTTGATCAATTCAAAAAGTGCGAGCTCTACCTAACATGTGCAAATTTATAAAACAATCAACCGAGCACATGTTGAGGGGGAGCATTTGAAAAATATAAAACTCTCAAGTGTTTGCAAAAATGTGTTTCTTAATCATGAACACTTTGAGAGATTTTTCAAGGATTTGGTTTGGCAATTGTGGAAGAACACCAAAGACCAACCATTGTATTTCATATAATGGAGTTAAAAGGATGGTAAGGTTAGGTACAAGTTCCCACGATCCCGCCAGAGCCAGAGGGATCTACCCAGGGACAATCCACTAGTTAGTGCAGAAGTCCTTAGGTATGTTTAAAAAGGAGAAAAGTGAATGAGGGAAGAGTGTCGACTGAGATGGAGCTAACACTGGAACAAACCCAACAAGGTGTTAGTTATGAAGTCTCGGTAAGCACTGAAGGGGTTGAAGAATGAAAAAGAATTGTAAAGAGAAAGGGTGAAAAGAAATAGCCCTCCTTACAACTTAGGCAGAAACCGGGTCAATACATATGCTGTCAGAATCACTTAGTTGATTGCTGGCATTGAAGACAAAGTATCATGGACCCAGTGATACGCTGCACAACCCTCCCTAGCCACTCAAGGTCCCTCAAAGGATTCTTGTTTCAGTTTTCACGGAGTTCAATACATTTCTATCGTCTCTCTCACTCCGAGTTAGATGATATTGAAAAGGTGGCAGTCCTCTCCAGCCTTCGATCACCAAATCAAAACGCACAATAGAGTCTAGAGCCACGAGATTCATAATAAGATCTCATAGGAACACGAATTATTTCTACACTGGGTGTTCAACATTAAGGACACCAGTTGTAAACTTAAGTGTCCTACGCAGATCTTAGCAATCTGCCAGAACATTTATGAGGGAATTTACAAATGTAATTCTCAATGATTGAATGGAAATTCCTGCCAGGGTCAACATCAAGCAGCCCTGAAAGCAGGTCACTTCGGTAATTCATTATGGATTACGCTTAGTGGTCACGACAGTATCAGACGGTCAACAGTCGTGGAGTGATCTCCAGCGACTCACCTAATCGTTGATTTACTATGGTAAAATCTTAAAAAGCCCTCTGTGGGTTTTCGATTAGGAACGGTCTTGGTAAGGATTAGAGAGAGTTTTCACACTATCCTGTTGACTAACTCGAAGTCCAAACTTATAAGTACCGGTCGAATTATTGCTAACTGTCGTATGCAGGAATTCCTGGCGGTTGAAGCAGTGGAATGCTGTAGCTGGTTGCTGTTGTAGCTGGTTGCAGAAAAGATGCCAATCCATCACCACATGTTCACTCTACTACATCACCATCAAAGTAGTCATGATCAACCAAAAGACCTTCAACACAGCTTCTGCTAACTCTGATGCTGAAGATCATGACCCTGAATAGTGTGAGCATGTCGGCTCTAAGTATATGTCATCACATGGAGACCTACTACTGAAAGATGACTTGGAAACTCAAGTGGGATGATACTTTCAAAGATTACTCAAAGTTCATCCAAGACAAAAGAGAAGTCATCTGAAGATCACGGATGTTTGCACAACGATCTATGATATTGAAGAATCAATGCTTGCAAGCTATGAAGTCAAGATCCAAGGGAGTAGTGCTGAAATTCAGAACGTTACTTCTGGGGTGACCTCCCTTAGGGGGAGATTGTTAGGAATATGAATATTCAGCTGAAGACTCGGTCACCCCGAGTACTTATTAGCACATCATAGCTCGTAGGATTATCAGTAATATTATTAGTAGCATAGTTATTATTATTAGTAGTGTGGAGTGGGTCGGGTCTTACCCTCTGTCAGCTCTCTCCACAGCCCACTAGGGGCATATTAAGTAGTATGTATAAATACCCCTTCCCTTGCAAGGGAAGGGTTGGAACTTCCCTACATTTCAAGCTAATATACACATAGTATTTCTCTCTCTAGAAGTTCCCACTTTCTCTCTCTAGTTCTTATTCATTCGATCCATATCAAGGACTCAAACAAGTGTTTCTTGCATTGTGAATACCTGATGAACTCAAATAAGTACATTTTATTACTATCATTTATCCTAATAATTTGACTTGTTTTACTGTATTATGTATGAGGATTGATACTTAATTGTTTACTTTTGTAATTCTCAGGTAAAAACAAGCATTTGGTGAAACTTAGCGATTATGGACTAATTATGGAGCAAAACGTACATAAAGCGAAAGTCTACTGACATGGACAAGATCAAGTCAATTCTGCTCCAGATGCGCCGCATCTCACTATCAACATGCGCCGCATCTCTATCAAGATATCACCAGATACGATCCAAGATACAAGAGGACATGCGCCGCATCCTAATCAAGAGTTACGCCGCATCTTCTGGCGGTGTACGAATATTCCTGAATATTATAATCTTGGACCCCACGCGAAGTTAAGTACATGCGCCGCATCTACTTAGTAGATGCGCCGCATCTTCCCTCAGACAGAAACTATAAATACCCCGTAGACCAGACGAATTTAAGAGTTCGAAACCCTAAAAACCGAAGTTCGGACAGCAGAGCAAAAGGACGAATTCAGTCAAGGAGGCAGCACAAGACACACCCAAATCTAAGATACAAGAGCTGTAAGAAGGTGCTGCATGTATTTAATTCATTAAGTAGTTTTGTTTTATTGTTTTAGCAAACTTTAATTCATCAAGATTGGTGGCTTGTGTAATGTGGCAACGGAAAGATTGCACTCCCTTAAAACTGCTTTCTCATTAATTAAAGTTTATATGTTGATGTCTTTGGTTACTACTTATTAGTGCATTGATAACCTCTGTGTTTATTAGTGGCTTGCGGGCATTTGACTGCGGGACAAGATGTGGCTCCCACGGTTGTTTCTAAATTGATCACTTAGGAATAACTTTTAGACATAAGTAATCATTAAGGGTTTACTCGCCGATAAGAATAGGACCAACGAGAAAGGGTTAACTACATACACTTCATATAAAGCTATCAATAAAACAAGTGACAATCTACTTAATTATAAGGACAACCCTCTTATTGTCTCGAGTATCTATCTGTGTACGTGTGTGCTACTTGCTGATTCGTGCCTATTGGTTTATTTTATTATTTAATTGCAAACAAAACTGTGCCAGTCTCTCAGGCTGAAACCCCCTTGCGTTAGGATATTAAAATACTGATTAGAATAACTAGATAATACGTTCCACTCTTAGTGATCGACACTCTACTTACCATTATCTTCATACTGACCGGGTACACTGCTCGTTAAGTGTGTGTGTTATTGATAAGTCGGCTAAATATAAATTTAAAACTTGAGTAGGCATTAAAACTGCTAAACCGCAACGACACATCACGCGCATCAAGTTTTTGGCGCCGTTGCCGGGGAGTGAATTGTTATTATCTGTTAATTTGATTAGTATTTTAATTAGGTTTTTTCTTTTTATTAGATTAATTGCATCATTGTACTATTTTGCATATTTGTTGTATTGTGTGTTAATTGTTTTCTTTTATTTTTGTGTGTTTATTTTCGTTTGTGTGTTTAATTTTTGTTTTTATTTTTTTATTTTTCTGTTCTGCTATCGTTGTACTGTGCTAAATCAAACGATACGGCGCATCTGATCTCTCAGATACGGCGTATTGCGTTTAATTTTTTTTATATACAACGCGTTTAATTAATTCGATACGACGCATCTTTTCCCCAAGATACAGCGTATCTGTTTTTAACAAGAAAATTTTTCTAAGCGATAAAGTAATACGACGCATCTGCTTTTGCAGATACGGCGTATCTGTTTTTGATAAAATTTTTTTCTAAAACATTAACGCCATACGACGCATCTTCTTTTGAAGATACGGCGTATCTATTATTTTAATTAAAAACAGTTTGCGAATTATTAAACAGATACGGCGTATCGATCTCTGTCGATACGGCGCATCTTACTGAATCAAAAATCTTTTATTTTTAAACGTAACGAAAATACGGCGCATTAACTTTCGTTAATACGACGCATTTAATTTTAATTAGATAAGTTGATTTTTGATTAATTAATTCGATACGGCGCATTCTTAAATTTTAAAGCGGCGTATCTATTTTCTGAATAAAGTCTGATTAAATTTTAACGATTATAAGATACGGCGTATCCAACTTTTTGGATACGGCGCATCGTCTGCAGATATCAGCTATTTTTATTCTTATATCCGTTTCTATATTCATTAATTTCTCTTCTAGCGAACAAATCCTACTGATGCTTTTCGTGATTGTTTCAGAAGGATAATGGAAGGATACGGAGAACTAATTGACTTCGACTTCGAAGCCAATTTTATGAATGAAGTATTAGTGCATGAAAAAACACCCGAACATCACAATGGGGATTTCATTGAACTTAATGTACCTACGGAACTTCGACGCGATATTGTTAGTGATTCTGATGATGAGTGGTATGATTGTGTAGTAATTAATAAACGTAGGAGAGTAGTTGAGAAAACGAATTTGAATAATGATGTGTTTATTGAACTACCACCCCACCTTGCTTATTTGTGCCTGTATGATAATAAGAATTTCCCGTCTATCATTTTGTCATCTCTGCCCGAAAGGGACAGGACTTTGTTTATACAGATATTAAAGAAGAACGGCGTGGAAATTAAGGACGAGCAAGGAGTGTTCAATATTACTAAATTGGGGATGAAGGAGCGTGATGTTTCCGACTCCTTCAATGATCGATACTAAAGTGCTGAACGTGAGTCTAACTTGAAGACTCTGGAATAAAGACAAGTGCTTACCGGGAGACAACCCGGATTTATCTTTTATTATTCTGTTTTCTGCGTCGAGTCAGTCCAGGCCGCACGAAGATACGGCGCATCTCAATTCTGAGATGCGACGCATCCTCTGCAATGGTCATATCTTATTTTATTTTTCTGCATTTTTATTTTCGACTTTAAAACTATTTATCAGTTTATTTTAATGCGGCGCATCCCTGGTTAAGGATGCGGCGCATCTTTATTCTGATCCGTATTATTCCAGGCTCGATACGGCGTATCTTCTTCAATAAGATACGGCGCATTGACTGACCTGATGATTTTCAGTTTTAATTTTTAAGTTTTATTTTTCCTAACTATTAATGTATTATGCAAGTTTGAACCTTTCTTATCTTAGGTGTGTTTTAAAGTGTTGGTGGTATTATAGTTTCCTGGATTTCCTGTGGATACATCAAGTATGAAGCTTTAACGTTCTAATCCACATGGAAGTTGATTTTTGCTCTTATACTAATGGAGGATCATACCGAGCAAATCTCAGGGGAGTTTTTCCGTTCTAATTCTTTTATTTTCCAGTTTTTAACCTTTTATACAAACAACGAGGACGTTGTTTAACTTAAGTGGGGGGATTGGAGAATTAGAACACTTAACAATTACTTGTCCTACTTTTTCAAAAATTATGCTTAAAATGTGCTTAATATATCAAACTTAAAATTTTTTTTTTTAGCATGTTTTTGTTTAAGATCTAAGTTACATAACTGCACACATGACATTATTTTCAAAAATTGTGATTTTTCAAAATTCACAAATCTATGAGTGTGCCGGTGACTTGTAAACTTTAGAACTTGGCTTGTATACTATTCGAGACCACCATAATGAGTATTATTTATATAATTGGAATGACTTGTCTAACTTGGTAAAATTCTAGGATTACACCAAATAGCCTTTATATGTTATGTGTTATTGACTAACTACACTGGTTAGTTAACCCCCGTATAAAACCTTTTGTTACTCTCACTTTTAGAGTAAGATACCCCTAGAAAAACACTCAGAGCCATTCCTTTCGTTTCTTACACCTATGTTTAAAATGTTTCGTTACACCTTAAACCTTAGCCTACCCTGTAGATTAGAATCCGTGGTTGGTTAATTGCTATAGGCAGAGTGTGTTTCCTTACATTACCTGTGTTCGCGTGCGTAATTCATTATCTATGGTTAGGTCGGGAAATTGCACAATGCAATTGGAGTGAAAGTAAATATTGTATACCTTTGAGTTTATTTTTCGTGTGTTTACTACTTTCACTATTACCGTTATTTCTGAAAGTATGAAAAGTATGAAAAAAATTATCCGGAAAGAAAGTTGTAGTGATGTGGTGAAATTTTACACATCTATGTTTATGTTTCAAGTAAAAAAAAAAAAAAAAAAAAAAAAAAAAAAAAAAAAAAAATCGAAAAGAAAAAGAAAAAGAAAGAAAAGTTGGATGTTTATTTTAACCAACTTATGTAAAGTTATGTAAGTGGTCGATATCACCACTATTTGTTGTATTATATCTATGGATTGAATGGGAATTGGCAGTTATGGGAGCGCCAATTAAGGTTTATTCTTTGATTAAGATTTTGTTGAGTATAATTCGTGTCTACCTAAAGCGTGTGTTTCAAGTGTTAAAGCGTGAGTTATTCAATGATATGAGTCTTATTCATGGGATGGTTGGGATAGTGATTAACCACACTTAGGATTTTAATTTATTTGTTTTGTTTTGTTTATTTTTATTTTTACACCAATTTATATCCCAAATGTTATCCATACCCTGTATTGTTCTTTATCCAACCGAACCTTTGATTTATTGAGATTAGGGATTTGAGCAATCTTAAGTATCGTAGTCGTGGATTCGGCTATGTATTTATGATTTTGTCGCCCTTTTTGATATATTATTATTGGTGAAGTTTGGACCTATCTTTAGCCTATTCGAGTTAAGGATTTGAGCAATTGCAAGTATCGTGTTCGTGGATTCGATCATGTATTTGTGATTTTGTCACCTTTTCTGGAATTTGAGATCGATAGTGTAAATAAGAATAATTAACCCTTTAGCCTAAAAACCCTTTTTACCGCTTTAGACTTGTTATTCCTTAGCTTTAGTGGTGGAGATGTGTATACTTGCCAAGCTTATGATAGAATATTCGTCGCGACTGGACAGTTAAACGATTAGATTTGCTTTTATCGACTTATTTTATTTTACTCCTAATTCGTTAAGTGTTTAGTTGTGTGATTATGAAATAAACGAATACATGCTTAAATATAAAAATAAATCCTAACATCTTTTAGGATACATTTTCATAAGTTTTAATCTAAGGTTTACTTGGGGACAAGTAAAGTTCAAGTGGGGGGATATTTGATGAACTCAAATAAGTACATTTTATTACTATCATTTATCCTAATAATTTGACTTGTTTTACTGTATTATGTATGAGGATTGATACTTAATTGTTTACTTTTGTAATTCTCAGGTAAAAACAAGCATTTGGTGAAACTTAGCGATTATGGACTAATTATGGAGCAAAACGTACATAAAGCGAAAGTCTACTGACATGGACAAGATCAAGTCAATTCTGCTCCAGATGCGCCGCATCTCACTATCAACATGCGCCGCATCTCTATCAAGATATCACCAGATACGATCCAAGATACAAGAGGACATGCGCCGCATCCTAATCAAGAGTTACGCCGCATCTTCTGGCGGTGTACGAATATTCCTGAATATTATAATCTTGGACCCCACGCGAAGTTAAGTACATGCGCCGCATCTACTTAGTAGATGCGCCGCATCTTCCCTCAGACAGAAACTATAAATACCCCGTAGACCAGACGAATTTAAGAGTTCGAAACCCTAAAAACCGAAGTTCGGACAGCAGAGCAAAAGGACGAATTCAGTCAAGGAGGCAGCACAAGACACACCCAAATCTAAGATACAAGAGCTGTAAGAAGGTGCTGCATGTATTTAATTCATTAAGTAGTTTTGTTTTATTGTTTTAGCAAACTTTAATTCATCAAGATTGGTGGCTTGTGTAATGTGGCAACGGAAAGATTGCACTCCCTTAAAACTGCTTTCTCATTAATTAAAGTTTATATGTTGATGTCTTTGGTTACTACTTATTAGTGCATTGATAACCTCTGTGTTTATTAGTGGCTTGCGGGCATTTGACTGCGGGACAAGATGTGGCTCCCACGGTTGTTTCTAAATTGATCACTTAGGAATAACTTTTAGACATAAGTAATCATTAAGGGTTTACTCGCCGATAAGAATAGGACCAACGAGAAAGGGTTAACTACATACACTTCATATAAAGCTATCAATAAAACAAGTGACAATCTACTTAATTATAAGGACAACCCTCTTATTGTCTCGAGTATCTATCTGTGTACGTGTGTGCTACTTGCTGATTCATGCCTATTGGTTTATTTTATTATTTAATTGCAAACAAAACTGTGCCAGTCTCTCAGGCTGAAACCCCCTTGCGTTAGGATATTAAAATACTGATTAGAATAACTAGATAATACGTTCCACTCTTAGTGATCGACACTCTACTTACCATTATCTTCATACTGACCGGGTACACTGCTCGTTAAGTGTGTGTGTTATTGATAAGTCGGCTAAATATAAATTTAAAACTTGAGTAGGCATTAAAACTGCTAAACCGCAACGACACATCACGCGCATCAATACCCTACAGATATTGAACAAGATTACCAAGTGGGTTTAAGATTCATCTTAATCTCATTTGGGTACGGCCATACAAACATCTGTTCAATTCATCGAGGGGCCCAATAGTATCTAACTCCAAAGCAAGTGGAGGAACAAATCCCGTTTTGACTACACGTGTCATTCACATGCTTCATATCACTCCTGATAATGGCTTTTATAACTACCTTATTCAGGACAGCGTTTAACCATATCACGAAATGAAATTCCACACATGCAAGACCTGCTTGCATCTCAAGTCTAAGGATAAGAGACATAACCTCTTGCGAGATTCACTATTGACGACGATCCATGTAGTGAATACTCATAGGTTGGGTCAATCCAATGTTCATCACAATGAACAACATGTGAGTTTGGCAAATAAATCACCAACACGCTCACATTTGCCTTAATTTGATGATACTCCCGTATCGTCAACCGACAATGGATAATTTTAGAATAAATAAATTATTCATGGATTAAACATGCAAATATAGAACACAGTTGATATGAATGAAAACGATCATAACCATTATCAATTCATTATAAATATAAACTGTTTATAGTTCCATTATCCAAATACTAAAAACATATATGCATAAGACTACTCATAGGTCGGAATCCGATGTTCCCACCATGATCAAATTATGTTGTACAAGACAACAAGTAGTCATCTAAGTAAACTTTGAGAATACTTGTTTCAAAACTCATGAAAGGTTTGAATGATGATTGTCCTTTGTATGTGTGCATTCAAGTACAAGACGAGTGTTGCAACAATACATTCCATAGGGTGTTTGAAGCCAGCAAAACACCTACATTAGATAGTCATCTGTACAGTTTCTCAAACTATAAAGTATTCTTATTCTTTTAATGTATAACGTATTAATGCTCTTAGTCGAGCACATCTAGTCAGCAATTTCATCATTCATGATGACATCCTACCATGACTAGGGTTGAGTATCATCTCAGTTAAATAAGCATCAGCGTATGCAAACAAAACAGAGTTCCTCATATATCCGTAAACTTTTGAACTTATCTTTTGGTCCTTTATAGGTCCCTTATAATGTTCGTTTAACAATTATCTAATGACTATCACTTAGATATTTGTTGTTATCAACTCATCTTGCATTCATGCAAATGATATATACATAGTCCAATGCATAATATGACTTACATGATGAATCCTTTAGTCGAACTTAAGATTTCTACTCATGTGTTCAATCTCATCAAGTGAGATTGATCATTGAGACTCCCCTCAATAATGTGTCATATTATGTTTAGACTTAATAACCGCTTATGTTTATTTTAATAAACATATACATAACAAGGTTGTATGTCTTATTTTATAAATCCCTCAAGAGAAACTTCATTCCAAGCTAAGGATTAAAGTCTAGCTTAGATGGAATATTGTTTCTAATATGTTAATGACATATGAGATTTAAGAAAATAAATACAGTGCTCCAACTTGCTCTTAGTGTACTTAGGAGTAATCTTATTAATCAAAATCAAATTAATGATTTTATAATTAACTCAAGATCTCTGCTCCTAGATGCATGATCTAATCCACACATGGATTCTTTTATCTTGTATACATAATAAAGATTATATGGATTCATAAACCCTTTTGATTACTCATCGTCCTCGCAAAGGTAATCAACAAGAAAAGTGTTTTGATATCCTATTGTCATATTTCATTTACATGAAAATTTATACATTTAATGTTTGTAGACAGGAAGATTTAATCATAGTCAATACTTGAGTATGAGTAAACTCTTTTTACTACGCGTGCATTAAATGTGTGTACAAGTTTGTCCTTTTGAGTCTTCTCATCAAGAAACTCATTCTTAACCTCACAGTCTAACTGATTGGTAAGAGATCAATCAAGCTCCATGAGTGATTGTCTTTCAAGGACTGCATCTTAACATTCATAGTTTTGAGCTACTCATCAGATACAATATCTGATAATGCATCTCAGTAGTTAGCAGGTTCACTATGATCCTCTAACTTATGTCCCTTAGCATTGATATAAAAAACTATATCATTCAGGTGCAAGAGGTATCCTTGCGGATTTATGAATGAGAGATATCAATCTATGGTTTAACATATGCATGTTCAACCTTAGTATGACATTAGCAAGTGTACTCAGAAGGTTGCTCTTGAATAACTTCAAGATCTAAAGGTGCTCCCACTTGCTTTTGTATGTAGAGACTAATCTCTAGATACTCAGCATCATGAGAAACAATAAATTGTTTTCAAGTGGGACATCCAGAATACATCGTTAGTTCTTGACTCTAGTTTGTTAATTACTTACTCTTAGGTAGTTAACAAATTCAGAACTTCAATCAAGACATAATGAGATTCATCCCATGCCATAATACAATGGTGTCTTAAATTCCTTCTGGGTTGGAACAATATTGAGTGTACACATGGCACATCCAATTTCTAACCTTGATAGCTTTGGAGGTAAAAACAGTTTAAGTCATCAAAGATCAAACAATATCAATAGTGTTTGATTTTCCATGATGGACATACCATAAAGTTGTGGTATTCCAAGAGGACTGATGTTGTGAGACTATCACACAACTCATTAGATGAACTTATACTTTTGGGCTTACATATCTACCAACCAAGTCAAACCAGATGGCATCAATAGTAATTTTAGCCTATTGCATACTTTACTTCATGTGTATGTTTTGACTAGAAAACATAACCATTTAATATTATACGTCGTAAGTGTACATGTCTTAACAAGAAGACATAACAAATCAACGTCTTACTTTACGTTATAAGTCTTTCAACAATTAACGGAATTGATGTTTTTTTGTCTTTACAAGAGACGTAAACATATTCAACTAAAGTAATTACGAGCGCCGACACTTGGCCTCAATAGTAAATTCAAGTTAATTTCATACTTCATGATTATGACTTTACAAGAAAATATAATCATATTTACTAAACAATTCAGTGAATATGTTGAAGTAGCTTTTCATGTTATCTTGATATTTGTTCTAATTAGGGCAACCTACATTTTATGTGTAGAAGTCCTAGTAGAATTTTAGTTTCTTACCTTTCAGTCAAGAAAAACTATTAGTCATATTGTTATATGTTGTATCTTGCACACAATTAAGATTTCTCCCACTTGTGCATGGCACAACATCATGAGAGTATACAAGCACCACTACGCTCGTGTGTTTGTATGAGCAATATGAGAATGTTTAAGATAACATATGATTTTTAGTCAAAATCAAAATATAGATATGTAGAACTTTATCGTTTTAATAATGAATCATGCACAACAAGTTTATAGATAACATTTCAGGAAGCAACATCAGGAACGCGACAAGTTATCTTATAAAATTTATGCAATGGTTCTTATATAAACTAGGATGCTTAACATGTGGAAAGTAATGTATTATTTCAAGACAATCTGGAAATAAGATGGGCTACTTGCAAGGTAATAAAGCTTACAGCTCCCACTGGATTAGACAACATTACATGTGTTTCTTCACCAGTAATATAATCACGTAGCTCCCACTGGATTAGACAACATTTAAATGTGTTACGTCACCAGTGGAGAGTGAGTGGCGATTGGATACTTTCCATCTTTCTTTGAATATCTACACATTATTGCTAATGTGAGTCACTTTGACTAGTAAACATGTACTTAGGTATTCAAGAAAGTGCATCAAGTTCTAACATATAGATGATGGGCTAGCCATCATTGCTATTTTAACTTGAAAATAGGCATGCATTTCCTCAATAATTGGTCTACTTTACCACAATGGTATGTAGGACCTTATTAGGCTTATTGGGTTAAGACAAACTGCTAGGTAATCATGCTAGTAATTGCCTTTACCTCTTTGCGGTTTATTGATACTTCCATCTTCTAATTATTTAAACTCATTTTAGTTTGGTAGCTATAGAAAATGTGTTCTCTAGTTATCCAAATATCTTATATTTCATCAATGTTTCAAAACCGAAACTAGGGTTATAAAACAATCTTAAAAGAATAAGATGTGTAACCATACTTAACCGTTTTGACTTTTACAAGACATCACGATTTCTAGAGTAGGTGTTCTTTGAGTTTTATAAGAATTGGGAAAATTCAAATATTCCTATTATGGCTTTTCCTCATAAAGAAAAAGGATCGGAACAAGTCTCTTTCTTACAAGGAAAGAGCGACTCAGTTCGTACTTTTAACAAGAAAAGAACAAACTTTCGTTTACGGTTGTGTTGCATTAATTCATTAATTGAATTTACAAAGTTCATTTTTAGTATTTTCGATAATTATCCTTTTATAAATTAACTACCCCATGTTTATAATTTAAAACAATTAATTTACGAAAAGGCTAAGATCCACATTGTGCTTCTACTATCACATCAGTTGATCTGCTAGCAATAGTAGATTCAATTGGTAGGCGACGATCACCAATTGTATTACATGTACAACTCTTAGATGCTTATGGGACTCATGGCATCTAGTGTCAAACAGCTAGTGTCATGTAAGCATGTTTAGTCCCATCTTTGCCTCGTGTCAAGGTCTCACCGCTTAGCACGATTAAGTCATCCAATTTGAAAACGTGTGAGAATATATCTAGGTCCCACGCATAGAGAATAGTCACCTTGGGTTACAATTCAACCTAGGTCCCACGCATAGGCAAAAGGTAATTGCAAGTGTTCTCAACGATTGGACGGCATGACTTAAATTTTGACGGGTAAAATATTTTTGATGTGGGTCAAAAAACGTGTACGAAAGAAGCATGCATTCATTCTTCGTAGCACAAGTTAAAAACTTTTCTTAACTTAATTCTAATCATTGTTTTAATTTATGTGTGTCAAGTTGTCCATTTTCAAGACTAATATAAATCCTAAGTGGATTATTAAGTTTGGACAATACAATAAAAGAATAAACAACCTTAACTAGTTTAAGTGTTTATTTAGAAAACAATGATTTTTAAGTTTCAAATCATATTTAAACTTAGTTAAACTAAATCATAAGACTTAGTTCAAAATGGTTTATGTTTAGTTTCAAGTTTTAAGAAAACAATTTTCGTTTTACATGTAGTCACAACATACATAAAAACAACCAACAAACATACAACTACAATATGCAAAGCCTCAACCGATGAAAATCCTATGCTTGGTCTTGTGAGCCATCACAAGAACCAAGAGTCAACTAGGGACAAATAGCACAACCACACGGAGGGCTCCCACTTGCCCCAAGACAATCATGGGCAAGTAAAGGCCCATAATGTACATGAAACTTTGATTCTGTCAGCCCAGTTTTTCTGTTTTGCAAGGCCCAGATCTCCTAGAAGACGACCTCCTCATGCTTTGGCCCAGTTGACAAAGTTGTAGCCCTATCTCTTGTGGACCTGAACAACAAAATTTAGCCAAAAATACCTAACCAATCAACGGGAAATCGCGTTTTTCCAACAGGTTTCCAGCAGCTACTTTCGGGCTACAACTCTTCATTCTTTCGCCATTTGCTTCCAAGCTTTTGTTTACAATATATATAAAGTAAAATACATCTCATCTACTTTGTATCTACTGTAAAATTGCCCAAACAATGGCAAAACCAAAATGAAATACATTACAAAAGTGCCGAAACAATGGCAAACCCCAAAACAAGAAAAACAACCAACAATCACAACAACACAATGCATAAGTGGTCTAGGTTTTCATCGGCTTTGCATATACACATAATAATACATTAAGATTATGATCATGACAAGGTGTTGGCTAACTTCATGGACAAACATGCATGTATTTTCCATGGATAACAAAATAAATAACAAGAATTGAATTGTTAGCCAACGAATCGAAGAAATAATTAACAAGAACTAAAACCCCGAATGGTACGCGTGACAAATGGCCATAGACTCATAACCCACTGATATTAGGACCTTCTTAACACCATTTTACCACAGAAAAATAAGCCTCATGGGCTGATTAGAAATCGGGTTAAAAATCTCTTAAAAAACACGTTTTTAGGCCATTTTACGGGTACCGATCAAGTAAACAATTGATGTATGCATAACAAATGGCCATAGGATCAAAAAGTCCAGATCTTAAGACCTCATATAGGTCGACATATTCAGAATATATAAGCCCTAGGGGCTGTTTTAAAATTACACTTTTAAATCCATTAAAAAACCACGTTTTTAGCCATTTTTACGCATACAAGATGATCATATGACAACATATGATGGCTCGTGATACCACTATAGGTGATGTAAACATAAATTAACAATTAATAATATAAACGCAGCGGAAGAACATCACCATACAAGGATCCATATAGCCATATGATCAATCTAATTGTAAACAAATTAAACAAACATGTTTTATACCTTTGTAGCGTGATCCGGGAGTCACCACCAATTCCAATAGGTCGAATGGAATAAGAACCCAAGTGATCAAAGGAGATCACCTCTATGTGTATCCACACTACACGTCACCGATCACCACACGATGCTAGTCTTTAAACCCGTAACAATGATTCTTGCAACAACCTACAATAGATTAAGCCAAGAAAATATCAAAAACACAAACCCTAGGTGGGTGTGGTTTTGTGCCGTGACCAAGAGAGGGAGAGAGGAGGGAGGAGAGTTTTAAATTAGGTTTAATGTTTAGTGGTTATTTGATTTGATCAAATCTCCTTTGATCTTATCTCTTACCAACTTACACTTAGGCCCTTAAAAAAGCTCCATGAACCCCTTTTCCCCTCCCCTATGGCCGGCCACATGTAGGGCCCACAATGGGCTTGCCCATTGTTGGCCCAGTCTAAAAACACTAAGTCTAACTTAGTATTTAATGGCCCGTTATTGATCTCGAGTTACGTAGTCGTTTATATATTGTAAATACGATAAATACAATCTATAAAATGGTGTCTCTGTGTATAAGTGTGTGACCCCATAGGCTCACATATGTCCAGCCATATAATTAGTCATTATGACAAGAGCATACTCCAACATAAGGTTTGTGGTTTTTTGGTCTTACTTTTTCATCTTTTTAAATATTTTATAGAAGGGGATCCTGTAGCTGTTAATGGTGGTCCTAGATCTATTGTTTATAATAATTATTGTGTATGATAATGAAACCAATTGCTAATCAGCTGGCAGTTGAAGACATATAAATAATTTATGTTGTATACAATGATCTTAATGTTAATTCTGATTTGTGTTTTTCTACTAAATAGGTAATTTTGTATGATTAGAAACCTGGATCAAAGGTTCTGTACTTGGTTGCTGCCTCCGGAACCACTGCCTCTCATGTGTCTGATGTTGTTGGCCCGGTAAGTTATCTTCTTCAAAGGAATAACTCTTTTTTTATGATTATGATAGTTACCTAAGGTGCTCATCGCATTTGTGTCCTTGATTACACTGTCAATGACGTCCCAAACAAGAATGAAAAGTAAGAACGTATTCTCTCTTGCTATGAGTTTGTTCTGTTTGGGTGATTTGTATCATTGTATGGTTTTGATTAATGTACTTTTGGTAATCGGTGTCGCCACCTTTGGAGGCAGAAGTTAAGTTTGAGGTGAAGAGTGATGGGTCGGGTATTACGTTGAAACCGAATCGAGATGTTGTTACTAAATCAGCAAATCAAATTATTCATGAGCAGAATAGTAATCCATGTGTCGATTTTTGTTGAAAACATCTAAAAGTTTATGCAGAGATTTGTCAATTAATTTGTTATTCATAAAGTAATATGTCAGGAAATTTTTGTTATCCTGTATGATCATGTGTCTGGGGACCGTATGCGTTGGGGATCATGGGACGGATTGTCTAAGAATTCTTTTAGTGTTAATTTGGGTGTTTTTAGTCTAGGTGATGGGCTTACTAGCATGCGATACTCAGTAGTCAATACCATTGAAGCTTTGAAAATATTTAAACAGTTACTATCATTATAGTTTGTTCTTGCTGCTTACTACTTTGTGTTTATTTATTTCATTTTCTTGGTTTACATGTGAGTTCATTGTATACATCACAATACTTATTCTGCATTGTGAACTTTCCGATATAGTATTTACCCTAGAAGAACTTGAATAAGAAAAATATCTTGTATTTATGAGTATGAGTGGCTTTAATATCTACAGATTTGATTTAAATTGGTAGGATTTTTTTTCGCGATGGTTCTTATATGAATTCTTTTGTTGGAGACAGTCCGGATATATTGTCATGTGCGTCATACTCCTGTCTAAGGTCAGGTGTTCTCAGCTTTTGGATTTGTGCACAAGATTGACACGTTTGAGATGTGGTAGGCCTTGATCCAGTTCACTGATGCGGAGACTGCTTTGTCAGCAAGAGAAGCGTTGGATGGAAGAAGTATCCCGAGGCATGTGTCAACTATGTGGTTATATTAAATGAAATTGGTTAGATTGGACAAGGTACATGGCAACATAGCAGGTTACTTTAGCAGTAGCCATAATGTAGCAGGACCAGCATCAGTGAAAGTAAAAGGAAATACAACAATGAAGACAAAAGCAAATGATGCTATTTGCCTTGATCTTTCAGTTGGAAATGGATTTTCGGAGTATCTGGTCAAAACATAGACCAGATAAGGAATTCTACGGGTGCAACCGTTACTGTTACAAAGCAAATGATGCTATTTGCCTTGATCTTTCAGTTGGAAATGGATTTTCGGAGTATCTGGTCAAAACATAGACCAGATAAGGAATTCTACGGGTACAACCATTACTGTACTTGCTTAAAACCAGTTGCCGTTATGTGCATCTGCTCATGAATCGGATGCTCAAAACCAGTTGCCATTATGTGCATCTGCTCATGAATCGGATAGAGTAATGCAGCCCAACCTAGACATGCACCTACCGTTTCAATATTTGTTGATCTTAAATTATTACGGAAGTTCAATTGTATACTTGGTAAGCACGAGGTTTTCTTTTTTTTTTTTAATATAAATGCATATTCTAATACTAACATTATGTCGTATCCCGTGTTAGGAGCAAAAAGGCTTGAAGATGGTTATTTATGACGAAGACGGAAACCTCACGACTAGCAATGCTTACACAATAATCTTTATCTTTGATATCTATGCTGCATTAACATGTGAACACCGGGCAGGTATGCGAAGTAACTTATGCGGAACCAGTCGGGGAAGTTTATTTTGTTGCTCTACACTCTTTGATTTAGAAACAGTTCATTTTGCGTGCAACACTAATTTTATGCATAATGGAGTTGCCACTGAAGGTTAACTCTCAAGGAGAGTATTTGAGGGCCACGGTGGAACCAACTACATGTTTGAAAATTAACGTACATCCTCTATTTTCACCTTTATAATCATCGACTCTTCGTTTTAACTTTTCATCACACTCTTCTTTCATTTTTTTCTCGATACATGTAGTTGATGCTTGTATACTAGAAAAAGGTTGATTATGTAGTTAATGCTTGCATACCAGAAAAAAGTTGATTAGTTTTAGCCATTTCAGTTTGATTTAGTCTGAGACAAGGGATGTCTTTGTAATGAATGCGACTTTGAACCTGGAGTTGAATTCAGTTTGGTAATAAAATAGTTTATGCAATCGTATTTGTCACATTGTTACAGGGTGATTTGGGTTAAATTAAGAAAATTTGCTTTGTTTCTGATATTGACTTGCCGATTATATATATATATATATATATATGCGTGTATATATATATATATATATATATATATATATATATATATATATATATATATATATATAGAAGTGCGTTCATGTGGTGTACAAGCTTAAAATAGATAAAATAGGTACACATGTGGACCGTTGGATCAACCTTGATAGATGAGATCAAAATAAATAATATTAATTAATTAGATAATAATATTAATTAATTAGATATTTAGTTTAAGGGTATTATAGTAATCTTTGTCATGTCCAATTATTTTACCAATGTAATCCCTTCTTAAATGCCCCTAAATCTTTACAAATTATTATGTTTCATACGTTTTTTTTTCTTTTTCATGTCCAATTATTATGTTTCATACTATAAATGACCTGTTAAATGACCTGTGCAAAAAAAAGTGGGTAAATCCAGGTTGAATGCGTATCTGTTAAATGACCTGTGCAAAACAAATTCTACCATTGTTGCAAAAACACAATGGACCCTCACTGGAAATCCAACCAAAATATAAAAACATAGATTAAACATATATAATTAATCATAATATATAATTCCATGTTTTAAAATCAAACACACCACAACTAGGTTAAAGGTTACTCGGTAAGCATACGCGAGTTTTTTTCGACACTATTGATGTATTTGCCAATAAATAGTAACCTGACTTCTTATAGTATGTGTTAATTAAGCCTTCTTATAGTATCATGTTTGTTTGCATAATTCCATTGTTTCCTTGTGAATTTGGTGGCAACTCTTTTCAACAAGGTCAAGCAACTTCTCTTAAGTTTGAGGCCCAAGAGTTTAGGATGTCATTGCTATCCTTGGCTGACTGAAAGCTTACTACACCCATTGGTCTATCTACCTTTGCTACAAGTGCTTTAGATACCACCATTTCAGATAGATGTTTTTCAGCCTCCTGAAAAGCAATCAGATTCGTAAATGAAATATACATTAACATAAAATATGCAAGCAATCATGCATGGTTCAAAATTGTCACTTCTACGTAAAATGCACATGTGTTTAACTATGTATGTATGTGGAAAACAAACCTCAACAGTAAGACAAAGAAGCTCTGCCAGTCGTTTCACTGTTATCCTTGCATAGTACTTTGAGACGACGAGGATATTCTGAAAGAAAATAAAAAGATTTCCAGTTTTCAGTGAGCAAATGAACATTAATAAATTATATATGCTAATATGGTCATTTTCAGACTCCAAGTAGCAAAACAACTTAAAGGGTTAAAGACAAACGCTAATATGGTCATTTTCAGTCATTCAGCACGACTGCACGCATAACATAATCATTTTTTTTCCACTTACTTTGCAGCCCTCCTTATTCAAACACTTGATGGAAAAGACATAGATCCTAAATAAACTCAGCCCGCGAATTCATTTACAACATGACCATGAAAAGTAAAAAACTTTAGCTTTAATCGATACTTAAGACGAAGCTTAACAACTTCCTTCCTCATTTTACTCTTTTGCCCTACCTATATAGTCAAGCTGGATGCAGTCACGCAAGAAGAGAGCTACCAAGGAGTGTCAATTCCTACATATCACGTTATCACCCATCAAAATAGTACTATATCTTAAGCGAGCAACAATTTATATTGGTTCTGCTTCACACGACACTATTATAATCTTTGTTTCTTGTGAGCACGAGTATCACACAGGGATCCCATTGTGAAGCTTATGACACAAAACATCACCCTCCATCTTTTGTAAAACCTCACAGGTTGATCCTGACTGGATGTGCAAAGACTCTTGAACCCATAATAAATATCATTAAAAGGTCTCATTAAAAGGTCTCTTTAAGCGAGCAACAATTTAAATAGAAGAAAATATGACACTAACTAGAAGTGGTTCGAGTTAAAACGGGTCAAATTTAGTACTAATTGAAACAGGAAAGGCCGGGTTGACCCACAAACCAATTTAGCAGGTTTTATGCATATACTTTGACTTTTTGGGAGACTTTTTAACCCGTTTGACCTGTTCCTCCAATTAGTTGAAGTTTTGATATGACCCGTTTGAGATAAACACAAACCAAATGGACAATTGTCAACATTTCAAAATATGGAAGGGAAGCATGCCTTTTGGAGATCAGAAAGTGCATCACTAGAAAGAAATTGGCCATCCACATACGATCCGAAAACTTGGCCCGAGACATAAAAAACTACTCCATTTTTTTTGTCAAAACTAGAACAGTACTTGAGCTTAGAAGGACATTTTAGAGCATGCTTCACGGTGACCTTGAAACTTTTTGCATGCTTTGCACCAGCAAATATCTAGAAATGTCACAACATAAACACTTTGAAGTTATAAATTTATTGACATAGCAGAATGCATAGCTTATGTTCTTTATTAAATAATAGAACTTCAAGTTATTGGTTATCAAATAATAGCAGATTTTTCTCAATACCTGTCCATAATACAGCAAACATGCATTGTAATTACCCTATATAGAAAGATGCTGTTAATTGATAAGCAAAATCACAAGATTGTTTACCGGGATCCACTTAGCAGGGTCCTCTTTGACAGAAGGTATTTCATAAATTGACTTGTAACACCGACATATTTAATATCGACTCAGGCATGTGTCTATTAACTATGTGCAGATACACCTCTTATAAAATGAGAATATTAATTCCAGTTTATGTATTAATACCAGAACCTCAAAGCAGGAACAATGAGAGGTAACCTACCGAATCATGTGTTCGTAGTAAATTCGATTCAATTCCAACAATGATGGTATGTCAGCAGGGGCTTCTTCAACAATGCTCTCGCCTTCTTTTGCTTTCTTTTGCTTTGTAGTATCAGCGTCAAAAACTCTTGGACTAATCTTCCTAGAGAGAATCTGTGCACGCACATAATCTTGGCGGTCCAAACACAAATGGACCTGTACATGATGAAGTTCACGCTATCACAATCATGTTGCAAATATTAATATTCAAAAACTTGATGAAATTGCCTACTTGTTCGAGAATGAAAGCAATCTTTTCGGTTTTTGCCATAGCACCAAAAGTTTCAACCTGTGATATACAAATCAAAGGTAAGTGATACTGTAAGTGAGAGTAACAAAGATAATTTCATTAAGACTATTTACAAACTGACCGCAATCTCTTGCATCAAATCAGCAGCCTCCCCTATTTGACCTTGTTCCTCCTTGATCTTAGCTAGCCTCTTGATCAATCGAGCTCTCTCGAGCTCAACAAAAATCTACCAAAAGCAAAAGAGAGTTAAAGAGCTTATAAACAAATTTATGTCAAAAATTCAACATACATAATCACAATTATATCAGGAAGCTTACCTTCCCAGCTGACACACTGTTAAGTGTTTTGATGAGCTCAATCTTAGTTTCAATATCTGGAGTCTGGTCGATGTATTGCATTGCTTGTTGCACCATCGCAGTGACAGCCTTAAGTATAAAATGACACACACATAAAACACATTAGCATATAATAACATCTAAAATAATCAACTGCCAACTATATTGTTATACTGTATACAAACATAACTAAGTAGACAGAAGTGTATAACATATCTGGTCTCTATATACAAACAAACAAAGGTAAGATAGCAGAAGTAGGAAGCATATCTGGTCAAAACACATTATCGCACAAACAATTCAGCTGGGTGAGTATCTAACCACCTCCCTGAACACTTGTATCCAACTTCCATTAAACATCTACTAACACGTCAACAAAATTTCTGCAGAGAGAAACAGTTGACTTATTGATAACATGGGCCTCGTTAACATATCAAAATGTCCCAACCAAAGCCTAAAGTTAAGTGGGGATCTCATCCAGTGGATTATCTTTAGAAAATGAGATTCACAAGGTTCCTTGAATGAGCCCCAAAAATCCTAAACAATGCGCTGATACATCTCTACTCACTACTAGTGTAACCAAAGCGAAGTGAGCACCTAGATATCTATAACGACACCAAGTGTAACCAAATTAGTGAGTACGCTCAATAAACATGACATGAACTATTCCTTGTTCTTAGTTATCTGTTATATAAGTAATAAGTGCATCTTGCAAATAAGTACACAAAGTGCCCACGAAACTAACTAGCTACACACCATCATAACACATGAATGCAACTGATTCACATGGATCATACTCAACTAATACACATGAATCACTACCAACTAATACACATAAGTTTATTTCATCTAATAGACATAACCAGCTTATAGCTTATAAGTAGATAATACACATTTATATCTAAGTAGCTAATACACATAATCAATTAATAGCTTATTTTTAAACATCTAAAAGTAGCTAATACACATAATCATCCAATAGGTTATTCTCAAAACATATATGCAACTGATGGTTAGCTAAGTAACTTATACAACTCATTTAAGTCATACACAACAAGTAGCACATGAATCTCACTCAACTCATACACATAAGTTAATAAGTTGCTAGTACACATAAATCAACTCACACACTACCCATGACTTAAAAAGTATGTTTTCAAGAAGAAATACACAACACCAACTAACACACACAATACCTTTTTCGTATTCACTATCTCCATCAATAGTTAGATCGATCATTTCATACTCCTCGTTATCTCGGTTTGGTCGCCTACAATTTGACAACCTTCCACTTCGTCGGACTGACACAAAAAAACAATAACTAAATTAACAAAAATCTATATTTACTGAATAAAAAACAATAAAAAATACGAACAATGTATCAATTACCAAGCATTATTTCTTCTTCATTCCCGTTAGCGATCACTTGGTTTCAAAAATCGCCATAACTTGTTGCTAACTGTATTTAAAGAAAAACCGTAGAATGAAGATTTGGGGATTTTTGATTGATTCCTCGATTTTGGGAATTGTGGGGGCGGAATTGATTACCGGATATTAAATATCTTTGTATTGATCACTTTATTAATTTTGAATTGCATGATATCCGGTAGATTGTGGGGCGGAATTGTGGCTACCTGTACTGATCAATACAAAGATATATGTTAGTCTAATAAAATTGGTACACAAATGCCATTTGTGTTTCATTTAATTACAATTGTGCCACTAATCTATTTAATATCTAATATCATCTATACTGTTTGATCCAACGGTCCACATGTGTGCCTATTTTATCTATTTTAAGCTTGTACACTACAATAACGCCCCCTATATATATATATATATATATATATATATATATATATATATATATATATATATATATATATATATATATATATGTATACATATATGTATGTATACATATATGTATACATATATATATATATATATATATATATATATATATATATACATATATATACCTATATATATATATGTATACATATATGTATACATATATATACCTATATATATATGTATACATATATGTATACATATATATATATAGGTATATATATGTATATATATATATATATATATATATATATATATATATATATATATATACATATATGTATACATATATGTATACATATATATATATATATATATATATATATTATATATATATATATATATATATATATATATATATTCTTCAGCTGAACAATCATAGGTAGCAATATGCCCGTGTAACCGCGACTTCGATATGTTTTTTCCACGTTCAGGTAGGTTTTGTAATAGTCTCCTTATAGTTTTCAGAAAATATATTAGCAACTTTTCTTTTAAACATGCTAGAAAGTAACAACTAAAAATAGAGGATGCATTACTTTTTTGGAGCATGAAACCAGATGCAACCACAGATCCTTCATGAAACCAGATGTTGTTGGAGTATGCTCGTGTCATAATTACTAATTATATGGCTAGACATATGTGAGCCTATGGGGTCACACACATATACACTGAGGTGCCACTTTATATGTCGTGTTTATTGTATTTACGATATATAAATAACCGTAAGTAACCAGGAACCGCTATTGGGCTTCTAATGAATAAGTAATGGACTTATTGCATTGGACTAAAAAAACAAATGGAAGCCCATTTAGCCCATTAGAAGGCCGGCCATAGAGGGTGTAAATGAAGGGATTTGATTTTGGAATAATTAGTCAAATATATGGAAGTTACTCTCCTCATTTTTTGGGTAATCAATCACAAAATAATCTCCCTTATTCTCTCATCATAAACTCAGGGAAAACATATGAACAAAACCTAGGGTTTTGTTTTTGTTCATCTCTTCTTTGAATCTTGTTTATTCTAGGAAGACTAGAAGGGTTACTGGTTAAAGGACTAGCATCCATTGGTATACAAGGACGTGTAGTGTGGATACACATAGAGGTGATCTCCATTGATCACTTGGGTTTCTCATTCCATTCGTGTGGTGATATTGGTGGTGTTACCCAGATCACGCTACAAAGGTATAAAACATGTTTGCTTTATTTGTTTTATTTAGATTGATCATATGGCTATATGGATCCTTGTATGGTGATGTTTTCCGCTGTGCTTATTTGTTTAATATGTTATTTTCTCATACATCACCTATAGTGGTATCACGAGCCATCATATGTTGTCATATGATCATCTTGTATGCGTAAAAATGGCTAAAAACGTGGTTTTTTAATGGATTTAAAAGTGTAATTTTAAAACAGCCCCTAGGGCTTATATATTCTGAATATGTCGACCTATATGAGGTCTTAAGATCTGGACTTTTTGATCCTATGGCCATTTGTTATGCATACATCAATTGTTTACTTGATCGGTACCCGTAAAATGGCCTAAAAACGTGTTTTTTTAAGAGATTTTTAACCCGATTTCTAATCAGCCCATGAGGCTTATTTTTATGTGGTAAAATGGTGTTAAGAAGGTCCTAATATCAATGGGTTATGAGTCTATGGCCATTTGTCACGCGTACCATTCGGGGTTTTAATTCTTGTTAATTATTTCTTCGATTCGTTGGCTAACAATTTAATTCTTGTTATTTATTTTGTTATCCATGGCAAATACATGCATGTTTGTCCATGGAGTTAGCCAAAACCTTGTCATGATCATAATCTTAATGTATTATTATGTGTATATGCAAAGCCGATGAAAACCTAGACCACCTATGCGTTGTGATATTGTGATTGTTGGTTGTTTTTCTTGTTTTGGGGTTTTGCCATTGTTTCGGCACTTTTGTAATGTATTTCATTTTGGTTTTGCCATTGTTTGGGCATTTTTACAGTAGATAGAAAGTAGATTAGATGTATTTTACTTTATATGTATTGTAAACAAAAGTTTGGAAGCAAATGGCGAAAGAATGAAGAGTTGTAGACCGAAAGTAGCTGCTGGACACCTGTTGGGAAAATGAGATTTTCCGTTGATTGGTAATGTATTTTTGGCTAAATTTTCTGGTGCAGGTCCACAAGAGATAGGGCTACAACTTTGTCAACTGGGCCGAAGCATGAGGAGGTCGTCTTCTATGAAATCTAGGCCTCGCAAAACATAAAAACTGGGCTGACAGCATCAAAGTTTCATGTGCATTATGGGCCTTTACTTGCCCATGATTGTCTTGGGGCAAGTGGGAGCCCTCCGTGTGGTTGTGCTATTTTTCCCTAGTTGACTCTTGGTTCTTGTGATGGCTCACAAGACCAAGAATAGGATTTTCATCGGTTGAGGCTTTGCATATTGTGGTTGTATGTTTGTTTGGTTGTTTTTATGTATGTTGTGACTACATGTAAAACGAAAATTGTTTTCTTAAAACTTGAAACTAAACATAAACCATTTTGAACTAAGTCTTATGATTTAGTTTATCTAAGTTTAAATATGATTTGAAACTTAAAAATCATTGTTTTATATATAAACACTTAAACAAGTTAAGATTGTTTATTCATTTAGTGTATTGTCCAAACTTAATAATCCACTTAGGATTCATATTAGTCTTGAAAATGGATAACTTGACACACATAAATTAAAACAATGATTAGAATTAAGTTAAGAAAAGTTTTTAACTTGTGCTACGAAGAATGAATGCATGCTTCTTTCATACACGTTTTTTGATCCACATCAAAATATTTTACCCATCAAAATTTAAGTCGTGCCGTCCAATTTTGAGAACACTTGCAATTACTTTTTGCCTATGCGTGGGACCTAGGTTGAATTGTAACCCAAGGTGACTATTCTCTATGTGTGAGACCTAGATATATTATCACACGTTTTCAAATTGGATGACTTAATCGAGTTAAGCAGTTAGACCTTGACCCGAGGCAAAGATGGGACTAAACATGCCAGCTTGACACTAGTTGCTTGTTCACTAGTGCCATGAGTCCCATAACGTTCTAAGAGTTTGCACATGTAATGCAATTGGTCGACGTTACCTACCTATTGAATCCACCATTGCTAGCAGATCAACTGATGTGATGGTGGAACCTCAATGAGGATCTTAGCCTTTTCGTAAAATTAATTGTTTTAATATGCTTAAACTTGGGTAGTTAATTTTAAAAAGGATTAATTATTGAAACTTACTAAAATTTGAACTTTGTTTGTTTTGTAGATGACAACTCCTAATCAAACCATGAACAACATGTACATCAGATCATTTCTTGAAAGAGAGAAATTGAATGGTAACAACTTTTGGACTGGTATAAAAACCTGAGGATCGTCCTCTAGGCTACACAAAAGTTTTACCATCTGGAACAACCTTTACCTGAAGCACCTGCTGCTACTGCTACTCTTGCTGTGCGTACCGCCTACTCGCGTAGGGTACAAGAGCAACAAGAAGTGGCTTGTCTCATGCTTGCAAGCATGATCCCTAAGCTCCAAATGGACTTAGAGGACCTTGCAGCATTTGACATGCTGGCAGAACTAAAAACCATGTTTGGACAGCCAATTGAGCAACAATTATTTGACACTGTCAAAATGGTCCTAGCTATCAGGCACAGGAATATCCAGAAAAATAACAAGCCGAAGGCAAATGGCAAGGGACAAGCTAAGGGCAAGAGTAAGCTTGCTTACGCCCCTCAACCAAAGATCCCCCCACCTGCTAAGAAGGAGCACCCGGCTAAGGACACCCTTTGTCACCATTGTGGAAAGAAGGGGCACTGGAGGCGGAACTGTCCGACCTACCTTGAAGAGTTGAAGAAGAACAAAGCTAGCGCAGCTAGCACATCAGGTATCTTCACTATAGAACTCTATACTTTTCCTAACAAATCATGGGTATATGATACAGGTTGTGGTACTCACATTTGTAATAATGTGCAGGGGCTTAGGGGAAGCAGAAAGTTGAAGCAAGGAGCTTTGAACCTGTACGTTGGTAATGGCAACCGTGCAGCTGTCGAAGCAATAGGGAGCTTTGATCTCATCCTCCCTAATGGTTTAGTTATTGTTTTAAATAATTGCCATTTTGCACCTACTATTACTAGAGGTGTTGTTTCACTTTCTCGTTTGAAGGATGATGGTTTCATTCATACTTTTACGGATTTTGGCATTTCAGTTTCTAAGGATAATATTTTTTATTTTAATGCTATTCCTCGTGATGGTATTTTTGAAATTGATATGCGTGATTCTATTTCAAACGATAGTTCTATATATAATGTTAGCAATAAGAAATCTAAACGTAACTTAGATTCCACTTTTCTATGGCATTGTCGTCTTTGCCACATAAACAAGAAACGCATTACGAAGCTGCAACACGATGGGCTTTTAGAGTCAACCGACCATGAGTCGTTTGATAAATGCATTTCTTGTATATCTGGTAAAATGGCACGAAAGCCCTTCTCCCATGTTGGAGAAAGAGCTAAAGATCTACTTGGACTCATACATACTGACGTATGTGGCCCATTTAGAACAACGTCTAGGGAAGGAGCTAACTACTTCATTACTTTTACTGATGATTTCAGTCGATATGGTTATGTTTACTTGATTAAACATAAACATGAAGCTTTTGAAATATTCAAAGTTTTTCAAAATGAAGTAGAAAATCAACTCGGCAAGACCATAAAGGCTCTTCGATCAGATCGAGGAGGTGAATATATGAGTCAAGAGTTTTTAGATCATCTAAAAAGGTGTGGGATTGTCTCACAATTCACTCCTCCATATACACCACAACATAATGGTGTATCTGAAAGGAGAAATCGAACTTTGCTAGACATGGTTCGATCTATGATGAGTCTAACAATATTGCCAATGTCCTTTTGGGGTTATGCTCTAGAGTCTGTTGCACGCATTCTCAACATGGTTCCAACCAAGAAGGTTGACAAGACACCATGCGAAATATGGCATGGGAAGGTCCCTAATCTGTCTTATTTGAAAGTATGGGGTTGTGAGGCTCTCGTAAAACGAGACACACCTAACAAACTTGCGCCCAGATCTATGATGCGTAGCGTGTGTCGTTGCGGTTTAGCAGTTTTAATGCCTACTCAAGTTTTAAATTTATATTTAGCCGACTTATCAATAACACACACACTTAACGAGCAGTGTACCCGGTCAGTATGAATATAATGGTAAGTAGAGTGTCGATCACTAAGAGTGGAACGTATTATCTAGTTATTCTAATCAGTATTTTAATATTCTAACGCAAGGGGGGTTCAGTCTGAGAGACTGGCACGATTTGGTTGCAATTAAATAATAAACTAAACCAATAGGCACGAATCAGCAAGTAGCACACACGTACACAGATAAATACTCGAGACAATAAGAGGGCTGTCCTTATGATTAAGTAGTTTGTCACTTGTTTTATTGATAGCTTTATATGAAGTGTATGTAGTTAATCCTTTCTCGTTGGTCCTATTCTTATCGGCGAGTAAACCCTTAATGATTACTTATGTCTAAAAGTTATTCCTAAGTGATCAATTTAGTAACAACCGTGGGAGTGCAACCTTTCAATTGCCACATTACACAAGCCACTAATAAACACAGAGGTTATCAATGCACTAATAAGTAGTAACCAAAGACATCAACATATAAACTTTAATTGATGGGAAAGCAGTTTTAAGGGAGTGCAACCTTTCCGTTGTCACATTACACAAGCCATCAATCCTGATGAATTAAAGTTTACTAACACAATAAAACAAAACTACTTAATGAATTAAACACATGCAGCACCTTCTTACAGCTCTTGTATCTTTGATTCGGGTGTGTCTTGTGCTGCTGCCTTGACTGAATTCGTCCTAGGTTTTTCCTGTTCGGTCTTCGGTTCTAATATATGACGTACCAAAGCTTTGGAATTCGTCTGGTCTTGGGTATTTGATAGTTTCTGTCTGGAGGGTGAGATGCGGCGCATCTAAGGAGTAGATGCGGCGCATGTACTTAACTTCGCGTGGGGTCCAAGATTATAATATTCAGGAATATTCGTACACCGCCAGAAGATGCGGCGTATCTTTATCTTTGGATGCGGCGCATGTCCTCTTGAATCTTGGATCGTATCTGGTGAGATCTTGATAGCGATGCGGTGCATGTCATGAGTGAGATACGGCGCATCTGGAGCAGATTTGACTTGATCTTGTCCATTTCAGTAGACTCTTCACTTTATGCATGTTTTGCTCCATAATTAGTCCAAAATCGCCAAGTTTCACCAAATGCTTGTTTTCAACTGAGAATTACAAAAGTAAACGATTAAGTATCAATCCTCATACATAATATAATAAAACAAGTCAATTTAATAGGATAAATGATAGTAATAAAATGTACTTATTTGAGTTCATCAAATATCCCCCCACTTGAACTTTACTTGTCCCCAAGTAAACCTTAGAATTAATCTTATGAAAATGTATCCTAAAAGATGTTAGGATTTATTTTTATATTTAAGCATGTATTCATTTTTGTCATAATCACACAACTAAACACTTAATGAATTAGAAGTAAAATAAAATATTTTGATAAAAGCAAATCTAATCGTTTAACTGTCCAGTCGCAACGAATATTCTATCATAAGCTTGGCAAGTATACACATCTCCACCACTAAAGCCAAGGAATAACAAGTCTAAAGCGGTAAAAAGGGTTTTTTAGGCTTAAGGGTTAATTATTCTTATTCTCTATCGATCTCAGATTCCAGAAAAGGCGACAAAACCACAAATACATGATCGAATCCATGAACACGATACTTGCAATTGCTCAAATCCTTAACTCGAATAGGCTAAAGATAGGTCCAAACTTCACCAATAATAATATATCAAAAAGGGCGACAAAATCATAAATACATAGCCGAATCCACGACTACGATACTTAAGATTGCTCAAATCCCTAATCTCAATAAATCAAAGGTTTGGTTGGATAAAGAATAGGGTATGGATAATATTTGGGATATAAATTGGTGTAAAATGAAAAATAAACAAAACAAATAAATTAAAATCCTAAGTGTGGTTAATCACTATCCCAACCATCCCATGAATAAGACTCATATCATAGAATAACTCACGCTTTAACACTTGAAACACACGCTTTAGGTAGACACGAATTATACTCAACAAGATCTTAATCAAAGAATATCCTTAGTTGACGTTCCCATAACTGCCAACTCCCATTCAATCCATAGATATAATATACAACAACTAGTGGTGATATCGACCACTTACATAACTTTACATCGTTGGTTTAAATCAAACATCCAACTTTCTTTTTCTTTTTCTTTTCTCTTTTTTTTTTTTTTTTTTTTTTTTTTTTTTTTTTTTTTTTTTTTTTATTTTATGACATCAACATATATGTGTAAAATTTCACCACATCACTATAATGATAATTCTGGATAATTTTTCCATACTTTTCATACTTCAGAAATAACGGTAATAGTGAAAGTAGTAAACACACGAAAAATAAACTCAAAGATATACAATATTTACTTTCACTCCAATTGCATTGTGCAATTTCCCGACCTAACCATAGATAATGAATTACGCACGCGAACACAGGTAATGTAAGGAAACACACTTTGCCTATAACAATTAACCAACCACGGATCTTAATCTACAGGGTAGGCTAAGGTGTAAGGTGTAACGAAACATTTTAAACATAGGTGTAAGAAACGAAATGAATGGCTCTGAATGTTTTTCTAGGGGTATCTTACTCTAAAAATGAGAGTAACAAAAGGGTTTATACGGGGGTTAACTAACCAGTGTAGTTAGCTAATAACACATAACATATAAAGGCCATTTGGGTGTAATCCTAGAATTTTACCAATTTAGACAAGTCATTCCAATTATATAAATAATACTCATTATGGTGGTCTCGAATAGTATACAAGCCAAGTTCTAAAGTTTACAAGTCACCGGCACACTCATAGATTTGTGAATTTTGAAAAATCACAATTTTTGAAAATAACGTCGTGTGTGCAGCTATGCAACTTAGACTTTAAACAAAAACATGCTAAAAAATTTTAAATTTTGATATATTAAGCACATTTTAAGCATATTTTGAAAAGTTTAGGACAAGTAAGTGTTAAGTGTTCTAATTCTTCAATCCCCCCACTTAAGTTAAACAACGTCCTCGTTGTTTGTATGAAAGGTTAAAAACTGGAAAATAAAAGAATTAGAACAGAAAAACTCCCCTGAGATTTGCTCGGTATGATCCTCCATTAGTATTAGAGCAAAATCATCTTTTCTTGTGGATTAGAACGTTTAATCTTCATATTAGATGTATCCACAGGAAATGCAGGAATCTATAATACCACCAATGCTTCAAAACACACCTAAGGTAAGAAAGGTTCAACTTGCATAATACATTAGTAGTTAGGTAAAAATAAAACAGAAAAATTAAAAATGAAAATCATCAGGTCAGTCGATGCGCCGTATCTTATGGAAGAAGATACGCCGTATCGAGCCTGGAATAAATACGGATCAGAGTAAAAGATGCGCCGCATCCTTAACCAGGGATGCGCCGCATTAAAATAAACTGATAAAAAGTTTTAAATTCGAAAATAAAAAAAATGCAGAAAAATAAAATAAAATAAGATAAGATATGACCATTTGCAGGAGATGCGTCGCATCTCAGGATTGAGATGCGCCGTATCCTCTGCGGCCTGACTGACTCGACACAGAACAGTAAAATAAAAGATAAATCCGGGTTGTCTCCCGGTAAGCACTTGTCTTTATTCCAGAGTCTTCAAGTTAGACTCATGTTCAGCTCTTTAATATCGATCATTTATTCCTACATTGCCACGTAGGATCCATTTAGCAACTAATTCGTCACGTATATATTCAGGTCCCAAATTCAAAACTCCTTTATAGAATCCTTCCATCAGTTGATATGGGTACTCAATCCCTCTCTTCATGTCATTATTACTAATAAAAAGGAATGGAGAGAATTTGTAGCAGACCCTATTAGTAGCATGTTTAAACCCAGGGTGAGTTCGGGGCATCATATAAGTGATAATGTCGCTTCCACATTGAAAGGTGATCTTTCCTTCAAATCGTTTTGCATTAATAGTGATCTCCCTACAAAATGGTTTTCCAACAATTACGTCACCCATATCGCTATCACGATAAGCATTCATGTCTTCAACAACGGCGAACTCAGTTACAATAGTAAAGCGTCCTACGAAGATCGGGACATTAATGAAGGCTCCAACTACATTTTTTCCTTTATGCTCCACTTTATTTCTCATAATAGAATTGTAAAAGCTCCTTGACATGACATTGATTGGTAAAATAGGAAAGAAATTGGCGTCAATACACTTGTATCCAATCATGCATGGGAATTGCAAATTGTAAGCACAATCGGCGTGGATCCTTCTACCGTAATCCCAAGAACCATCATATCCCTCAAATTCATCGTAGTTCCTTGTATTAATGACGTTGACCTTTGGACTATCCAAAATTTCTCCATCTTCTAACTCAGATTCCGCATCATCCATGAACAGGTCATTGGATTCTAATGGTCCATCGAGGTCATTAAGTTCAATGTAGTCCCCATCGTATCGTTCGGGAGATTTATCTTGCATTAATACTCCATTCATAAAGTTGGCTTCGAAGTCGGAGTCAATCAGTTCTCCGAACCTTTCCATATTCCTTCTGAAATAATCACGAAAGCATCAGTAGGATTTGTTCGCAATAAAAGAAATTAATGAATTCAGAAAGATATAAGAATAAAAATAGCTGATATCTGCAGACGATGCGCCGTATCCAAAAAGTTGGATACGCCGTATCTTATAATCGTTAAAATTAAATCAGACTTTATTCAGAAAATAGATACGCCGCTTAGAAATTTGAATGCGCCGTATCTGTTTTAATTATCAAAAATCGATATTTATTTAAAATTAAATGCGTCGTATTAACAAAAGTTAATGCGCCGTATTTTCGTTACGTTTCAAAATACGAGATTTTTGATTCAGAAGATGCGCCGTATCGATAAAAATCGATACGCCGTATCTGTTTAATAATTCGAAAACTGTTTTTAATTAAAATAATAGATACGCCGTATCTGATAAATCAGATGCGTCGTATATCGTTAACGTTTAGAAAATTTTTTTTATCAAAAACAGATACGCCGTATCTTTGGGAAAAGATGCGTCGTATTACTTTATCGCTTAGAAAAAATTTCTTATTAAAAACAGATACGCCGTATCTTGGGGAAAAGATGCGTCGTATCGAATTAATTAAACGCGTTGTAATTATAAAAAAATTGAACGCAATACGCCGTATCTGAGAGATCAGATGCGCCGTATCGTTCGATTTAGCTCAGTACAACTATAGCAGAATACAAGAAATACGAAAAATAAAATAAAAAAAAAACAAATAAAAACACACGAAAATAAACACAAACAAAAGCAAACAAATAACACACAAAAAACAGAAAATATGCAAAATAGTACAATGAATGCAAATTAAACTAATACACAACAAAATTAGCAGTTAGATAAAAAAAATTAAAAACCTAATTAAAATACTAATCAAATTAACAGATAATAACAATTCACTCCCCGGCAGCGGCGCCAAAAACTTGATGCGCGTGATGTGTCGTTGCGGTTTAGCAGTTTTAATGCCTACTCAAGTTTTAAATTTATATTTAGCCGACTTATCAATAACACACACACTTAACGAGCAGTGTACCCGGTCAGTATGAATATAATGGTAAGTAGAGTGTCGATCACTAAGAGTGGAACGTATTATCTAGTTATTCTAATCAGTATTTTAATATTCTAACGCAAGGGGGTTCAGCCTGAGAGACTGGCACGATTTGGTTGCAATTAAATAATAAACTAAACCAATAGGCACGAATCAGCAAGTAGCACACACGTACACAGATAAATACTCGAGACAATAAGAGGGCTGTCCTTATGATTAAGTAGTTTGTCACTTGTTTTATTGATAGCTTTATATGAAGTGTATGTAGTTAATCCTTTCTCGTTGGTCCTATTCTTATCGGCAAGTAAACCCTTAATGATTACTTATGTCTAAAAGTTATTCCTAAGTGATCAATTTAGCAACAACCGTGGGAGTGCAACCTTTCAATTGCCACATTACACAAGCCACTAATAAACACAGAGGTTATCAATGCACTAATAAGTAGTAACCAAAGACATCAACATATAAACTTTAATTGATGGGAAAGCAGTTTTAAGGGAGTGCAACCTTTCCGTTGTCACATTACACAAGCCATCAATCCTGATGAATTAAAGTTTACTAACACAATAAAACAAAACTACTTAATGAATTAAACACATGCAGCACCTTCTTACAGCTCTTGTATCTTTGATTCGGGTGTGTCTTGTGCTGCTGCCTTGACTGAATTCGTCCTAGGTTTTTCCTGTTCGGTCTTCGGTTCTAATATATGACGTACCAAAGCTTTGGAATTCGTCTGGTCTTGGGGTATTTATAGTTTCTGTCTGAGGGTGAGATGCGGCGCATCTAAGGAGTAGATGCGGCGCATGTACTTAACTTCGCGTGGGGTCCAAGATTATAATATTCAGGAATATTCGTACACCGCCAGAAGATGCGGCGTATCTTTATCTTTGGATGCGGCGCATGTCCTCTTGAATCTTGGATCGTATCTGGTGAGATCTTGATAGCGATGCGGTGCATGTCATGAGTGAGATGCGGCGCATCTGGAGCAGATTTGACTTGATCTTGTCCATTTCAGTAGACTCTTCACTTTATGCATGTTTTGCTCCATAATTAGTCCAAAATCGCCAAGTTTCACCAAATGCTTGTTTTCAACTGAGAATTACAAAAGTAAACGATTAAGTATCAATCCTCATACATAATATAATAAAACAAGTCAAATTAATAGGATAAATGATAGTAATAAAATGTACTTATTTGAGTTCATCAATCTATCAAATGTATCTTCGTAGGATACCCAAAGGAAACAATGGGTTACTACTTCTACTACCCACCTGAGAACAAAATATTTGTTGCTCGGTATGCTGAGTTTCTTGAGAATAGTCTCATTTCACAAGAAGCAAGTGGGAGCAATGTAGATCTTGATGAAATTCAAGAGGAAGATGTACAACCTTCTGGTAACACTAGTGAGCATCAAAATGAGACTGAACATGAAAATGTTGAACCTCATTAAGATGTTGCTCCTATTCGTAGATCTGCAAGGATACCTCAAGCACCTAAGCGATATGGTTTCTATGTCGATGCTGAGGAACATGAGTTAGGGGATCATGGTGAACCCGCTAACTATCGAGATGCATTATCGAGTCCTGAACACAATAAATGGATCGAAGCTATGAATGCGGAGATGCAATCCATGAAAGATAATGATGTCTGGGTCGAAGTCGACCTACCTCCTAACGCTAAGACCGTTAGGAGCAAGTGGCTCTTCAAAAAGAAGACCGACATGGATGGAAACGTACACACCTACAAAGCTCGTCTAGTAGCAAAAGGTTTCACTCAAACCTACGAGGTTGACTATGAAGAAACCTTATCGCCTGTTGCAGACGTTAAAGAAATTAGGATTCTTATAGCCATAGCAGCGTACTATGACTATGAGATTTGGCAAATGGATGTCAAGACAGCCTTCTTGAACGGCCACCTGAACGAAGATGTTTATATGGTGCAACCCGAGGGCTTCGTGAATCATAAACATCCAACTAAAGTATGCAAGCTTCAAAGATCCATTTATGGATTAAAGCAAGCATCCAGAAGTTGGAATAAGAGATTTGATGATGAAATCAAGAAAATTGGTTTCACTCAAAATTCTGATGAGCCATGTGTATACATGAAAACTAGTGGAAGTATGGTCGTATTCCTAGTCTTATATGTCGATGACATATTACTTATGGGAAACAACATTCCAATGCTACAAGATGTAAAATCCTGGCTTGGAAGTTGCTTTGCCATGAAAGATCTAGGAGAAGCCTCGTACATACTTGGAGTCAAGATCTACCGGGATAGATCAAAATGATTAATCGGCTTATGTCAAAGTGCATACATTGACAAAATCCTAAAGCGATTTAAGATGCAAGATTCCAAACGTGGAAATCTTCCAATGCAACCAAATACAGTATTGAGTAAAACTCAAGGACCCTCCACACCTACTGAGGTGAAGAGGATGAAGGGAATCCCTTATGCTTCGGCTGTGGGATCCATAATGTATGCGGTTAGGTGCACTAGACCTGATGTAGCGTTCTCTCAGAACCTAACAAGTAGATTTCAACAGAATCCAGGAGAATGTCACTGGACCGCTGTTAAGAACATATTAAAGTATCTACGAAATACTAAAGATATGTTTCTTGTTTATGGTGGTGATGTCAAGCGTGAGCTCGGTGTTACTTGTTACACTGATGCAGGCTGGGAGACGGATCGTGATGACACCAAATCCCAAACCGGATATGTTTTCATCATGAACGGAGGTGCTGTTGACTGGAAGAGTGCCAAACAAAGCACTATCACGATGTCCTCTATAGAAGCTGAATACATAGCTGCTTCTGAAGCTGCAATGGAGGCGATTTGGATACGTAAATTCATTTCTGGGCTTGGCGTTGTCCCCAGCAATGAACGACCTATGGATATGTACTGTGACAATACAGGTGCCATTATCATAGCCAACGAACCAGGTGTTCAAAAGGGTGCCAAACATTTTCATCAGAAAGTTCACTACATTCGAGAAGTAATCGAAAGTGGTGATATTCGTCAATCAAAGTTCACACAGATGACAACATAGCTGATCCTTTTACTAAACCAATGCCTTGTGCCAAGCATATTGAACATGCTAGGAGCATTGGACTTCGACCAGCTAGTAGTCTCATGTAGATCTGTTTTTTAGTATTTGAATAATTGGAATGTTAAACAGTTTATATTTATAATGAATTGATGTACTGGTTATGATCGTTTTCATTCATATCAACTGTGTTCCATATTTGCATGTTTATTCCATGAGTAATTTATTTATTCTAAAATTATCCATTGTCGGTTGACGATACGGGGGTATCATCAAATTAAGACAAATGTGAGCGTGTTGGTGATTTATTTGCCACACTCACATGTTGTTCATTGTGATGAACATTGGATTGACCCAACCTACGAGTATTCACTACATGGATCGTCGTCAATAGTGAATCTCGCAAGAGGTTATGTCTCTTATCCTTAGACTTGAGATGTAAGCAGGTCTTGCATGTGTGGAGTTTCATTCCTTGATATGGTTAAACGCTGTCCTGAATAAGGTAGTTATAAAAGCCATAATCAGGAGTGATATAAAGCATGTGAATGACACGTGTAGTCAAAATGGGATTTGTTCCTCCACTTGTTTTGGAGTTAGATACTATTGGGCCCCTCGATGAATTGAACAGATGTTTGTATGGCCGTACCCAAATGAAATTAAGATGAATCTTAAATCCACTTGGTAATCTTGTTCAATATCTATATCGAGAAACATAATAGTTGAACTATTAGAATGACTTATGATCCATGTCTAATATTCAACCACGGTATCTGTAACAAAAGGATAGATGACATATAAACCATCTGAAATGAGACGTTTAAGAAACTACCCTCACATATTTCTAGGGGCATTGGCGTGTTGCTAGACGCTAACCATTACTTGTATAATTACTTGATTATTATGACATCGCAAGTGGGAGCTGTTGGAGTATGCTCGTGTCATAATTACTAATTATATGGCTAGACATATGTGAGCCTATGGGGTCACACACATATACACTGAGGTGCCACTTTATATGTCGTGTTTATTGTATTTACGATATATAAATAACCGTAAGTAACCAGGAACAGCTATTGGGCTTCTAATGAATAAGTAATGGACTTATTGCATTGGACTAGAAAAACAAATGGGAAGCCCATTTAGCCCATTAGAAGGCCGGCCATAGAGGGTGTAAATGAATGGATTTGATTTTTGAATAATTAGTCAAATATATGGAAGTTACTTTCCTCATTTTTTGGGTAATCAATCACAAAATAATCTCCCTTATTCTCTCATCATAAACTCACGACAAACATATGAACAAAACCTAGGGTTTTGTTTTTGTTCATCTCTTCTTTGAATCTTGTTTATTCAAGGAAGACTAGAAGGGTTACGGGTTAAAGGACTAGCATCCATTGGTATACAAGGACGTGTAGTGTGGATACACATAGTGGTGATCTCCATTGATCACTTGGGTTTCTCATTCCATTCGTGTTGATATTGGTGGTGTTACCCGGATCACGCTACAAAGGTATAAAACATGTTTGCTTTATTTGTTTTATTTAGATTGATCATATGGCTATATGGATCCTTGTATGTGATGTTTTCCGCTGTGCTTATTTGTTTAATATGTTATTTTCTCATACATCACCTATAGATGTGATCACAGATCCTTGAAGGGTTATCTGTTAAGCAAAAAAAGGATTGTCGTTCTACTTTTTAATATATCAGATATCCTTTTGTAAACTTGCTCCGAGAAAAGTTATGTGTCACTAACTATGTACTTTTTTGGTTATATATGCAATAAATTGGTGGAGATGATGCGTTGACGTAGGAAACTGATGCGTTGGGATAGCTGCATAAGCAAGTGACCCACGTCTTTTTCCTGGTGATATTGTTGATGGGTTCAAAAAATAGTTTTTTTTTTTTTTTTTTTTTTTTAGGTTATTGAAATTTTATTAAACATGTTTCCACAATATGCTCATAATTTCTCTTTAGATGTTGTCAAATATTTTGCAATCCTGAAAGAGCCTTTGATTCACGTGAAGATGACACATCAGCTGTTGTGAAATCAGGGCTGGTGGCATTCCACAAACAAACTGTCAACTGATATGTTGCCTTACATTACATTTCTGATATATCTCAGTTGCGCCAAGCCTGTCATATCTGATACGGTTTTATGCTTTTTCTATTAAGTTTCGGCTTTCATTACATTGCTGACATATGTGATACGTCTAAACTATTTCTCACAAGTTACATCCTTACTGGCAAGATCTGACAGCGCTCATGAAGGTGATAGGAGTATCTTTGATAATCTTTGGCGGCAGACTATACTGATAGGAGTATCCATCTTGATCTTCTTTGTAGTGCAACGTCCATTGTAAGACCATTCTCTCCATTCCCTCCTGCTTTATATATTTCATATTGCACTCTTTACTTTTAAAAAATTTGACCAGGGGAAAAATAACAATGAATTTTATTGGGTGCCACAAATAGCTCCGTTGATGAGGTTAGCAACCGATTACAACTTTACAATGAGTGGTAACAATTTGATGTCATTAACCAATTGTGCGCACGAGATCTTTGGATGATGTAAGGAGAGTCGTTTGATTATTATTATTAATTTGGTTAGAAGTAATATACAACTCAAAAGTAACCATTATGATAGATACCATGCATTTTTATACTCACAGGGTCTGAGATTATTATTTAAGTCGGAATGTCGGATGATGGAAATATATAGATGTAATCAGTTCTATCGCCATTTAAATTGACATATGTTGGTAGATTGCAAATTATCATGCAGTTATTATGACCTTGAATCCTCTTTTTTGCTTAAGCAACATATAGTTTTTATAGCGTTTTCTGGAATTAGTGTTTACTTTAGGTGATTTTGTATGTTTTTCATGCTTTATGAAGTATGGATATATTAGTTAGCCGGTAATATAGTTTAAAAAATTCTATAATTAGAAGCTGCAAATTTGTATATACCCTTAAGCGTTGCCCTTCAAAAACAATCAAATCTGATAGAACAGAATATGATCTGAAGTGTTATAAACTCCATAATAGAAGTTTCTTCCTTTTTTACTCCAAGTTGTATGGATTCTGAGTCAAGTTGACTCAGAATGACTTCTTTACTAAATCATGAGTTGGGCTCCGCTTCAGGGGTGTACACTAGCTACACTATGAGCGACACTTTGTAGGTATAGTTTTCTTTGACTTGTAAGAGTCACGAGTCAGACTTGTTCTTAACAACTATGATAGCTAGGTATTTCCAATGCAACTCATTCCGATTTTTTCTAGCTGTTTCCAAACTAATGATACTCATTGAGTGGAATTGAGTATATCAGGTGTATTAAGCTGCCAATTCACGAGGCTTAGAGACAATTAGTACAGTTGCAGTGTATAACATATATGTTTTGTGTAAATAGAAATCCCCCTCATAATTAGTTTGGCACATCTTTTAGTGAAGTTCAACAATATAGTTCGTACGGTAGAACCGAAGTTCACAGGTGATTACCATTATATAACACTATAAAAGTTGAAACAAGAGACAACAATAATAAAGGTCTGTACAATATTTAAGTATTATACGAAAATGTGCAGCGGTCGATACCGTAACATTTACTACTCGGTATATTGACGTTTCTATTTGTTTACATGTAAGTTTTTTATTCTTCTACCGGCCCCACCATGATTAGTCCTCTTAGCATTTATTTGAATAATTTTGGATGTATTTGACGTAAAACTTTAAGAGATTATGTCTATTTAAGTTATACTGCATCTTTCAAGGAAGAAAAACAAGTTTTTGTTTAAACTGTATGTTAGTTTAGTCGACACAGGGGTATACTATCTAAATTGAGGCGAATTTCAGTGATACCAGGTACCACAATTCATTGGTCAATGTTCATATTTGGGACTGCTTAAGCAACTACTCACTTAACAATGAAAACACATTCAAAGTCGTATTATTCTCATATTTCAATTTTTTTTTCTTACGTTGCAGGTAGCAATATCACAAATGCATTATAGAAACCTACTGGTAAAAAGGTGCGCATGGGGAAATCAAACGCTCTTTTAATTTAGGCTTCACCTTTTATTAACTGTTACACTAATGTGATTGTTAAATATACAAGTATAATGCTTACTTTGATTTGTAAAGTTACATAAGTGAGTGATAGTTAAGTCTGTTTTTAGAAGAATAGGTCTTAGCCTGGTGGTCATAACCGCATGAGAGATGAATGTGGTTACTGTAGAGAAAATGATTACAGAGCGAATGGCAGTGATAGATTTGATAGAGATGAAAACAAAGATTCAATGGTTTTTGAAAGATGACGGTGCAGGACCTCTGATGACCTAACGTTTGATACGTATCTCTATTATTATTATCGTTATAAAGAAGAAAAAAAAATCAATGGTCCATTCGAAATTGTAAACGTTACACTATTATCTATTAGTTGATATGAGAAACAAGCATTTTATATTTCATCTTTTTATTACACAACAACCTCGCAAAAATGAGTAAGACTACACTTTTATTGCATATTAGATAAAATCAAGACCGGAAAACACGGGTTGCTACACGGGGTTCGTTTTATAAGTTTTAGATTTTTTTATCCTTTTCGATCTAATGTAAACAAAACGTCTCGCACAACAAACATGGCACATATTACACTAAAATAACTACTTGAGCACTAAGTGGCCAAATAAATTAGTATAAGTGTTGCTAAACTATATAACATTAGAAAATGAATACTTATGACTTGAAAACGTAACAATGAGATAATAACTTCTTCAACGTAATTCCAAACACCCCTTTAGTGAGTTAAAACATTCATTTTGATTCTTAGAAGACATTTAAATCATGATTTCATTAATAAATTCATTTTCTTAACTATAACGATCTTAAAATTAAAAAAACTGTGCGAATGTGGTGCTAGAAATGTGTCTTGTATCCCCAAAGTCAGTGACTATATTCTATTTGTATTATCGATTAATGAGTTAATAACATGAAAAACCATTACAAGCATATCTCTAATAACTAACTGTTTCATATAACTCGCGAAGTATTGATGAGTGAGTAATTACTCATCATTTTATACCCATAAAAGACACAAAAATGACCAAAAACACCCAAATAGATCAAATATTATTGCAAATATTCTTGGTTTGTGTTTTTATGTGTTTCAGGTACAAAAGGATTGAAAACAGGGCAAAAACAGACAAAACCGAGCACAAGATTGGAAAGTTGTGAAAAGCCGAGGACGGGGAAGAAATTTACAAGTTTGGTCCGGGATATTACTCAAATTATCAAAGTCAAACTTCCAAGAATATTGAAATGTCACAAATAGTCCTTGGAAGTATTTTTCAGAATTTAGCATAAATGGTCCCTGGATTTTCAGTATTTACATAAATGGTCCCTAAACCTTAACACTAATTCCTTACTAAATCCAAACCCTTTTATCCTATAAACCCCAGCCCACTCACTAAACTAACCCAACCCACAAACAAACCCTACAAGCCCAAGCCCGGTTTCCCTTTTTAAATAAAAACACAATACCAGGTCAACCTGGTCAAACCCGTCTTCTTCAATACCAACACCCGCCAAAACCATACCACCTCAATCCCCTCCCCTCTCTACTGACCCATCACCTCCACTGCAACTCTTCCTCTACACTCCACCTAACAGTCCAAAGAAAACATTTAATGCTTTCCCACACCCCCACTAGGTCTGTAAAACCCACTATCCCATTTTCAGGCCAAAAACGCATTGGAGGGCTAGGATTGATTTGAAGCTAATTAAAGGGTGCGGATGAGCTCGGAATTGAGGAGAGATGCTTTTGGGATAGCTATAAAAGGCAATGAAGACACAGAGAGAAGATTGTCACAGTTTTTAGACCATTCGTAGTGTAATTTCTTTTTAAGTCAAAATTAGAATAAGCTTTTAGGTTTAATCCATCTCAGGTTATTGTAATTTTAAATTCAGTTTCAATTTCAGTTTCAAAAACCTTTGTACCATTTCAGTTTTAATACAAGTTCATGTTAATTCATTTGATTCGAATCAGTTGTTACTAAGTTTAAAAGCTCCTATTTCCAGTTTAAGTAAGCTAATATAAGCCTGTGACAGCTTATTGTTAGTTTATTGTAACTTAATTTAGTTAATTTCAACAATAGTAGAAAAAGTCAACAAAAAGTCAAAATAAGTAGTTGTGTGGAATAAGCTGTTCTGGAAAGCTTAATTGGGTTCATAGCTTGGTTCTGACAAGCTAGGCTTGTCTCTGATCTCTTTCCTTTGTTTCCTATCCCAATTCAGTTGTAAGCAATTTTCTAATTTTTGCATTATTTTCTAGTTAACTGTGCAAGTGCTTAATTATAACTTACTATATGCTTTTTATGTTTATCACTAGTTAAAGAGTACTTATTATCTATTTTTAAGTCTAGAATAACAGTTGTTTTCATTTTTCCTTAAAAAACCTCATAAAAAGCCAAAAATAGCTTATTAGTAATAACTTATTTCTAGTGCTTAATTTCCTTTGATTTCTGCTTTTTTTAGACTTAATATAGCTTAATTGATATTTGTCTTTCCAAATTATAGCTTTAAATAATCTGTCTTAGTTTAAAAATTATAACAAACCCTCAAAAAGGGCTGTTTGGCAATTTGTAGTCAAATGGGTCAAATTGGGGTCTCACTGTTCATTGACCATTTGCCCAACTTTAATCTTGCTTAGAATAGTTAAAATAAGCTATTTTTAAGTTATTTAAAGTTAATTTGATAGTTTTCATAGATTTGAGTGGACTGTGCAAATATAGAGACTCAACTGATCTAATAAGCACTCCATAGCAATAAGCAGTTTGGACCTATAATTTTGGTGTTTCTAGAATGCTTTTAGTCCATAAGATCAGGTTTGAGTAGTTGGTTAAGTTCCCTTAGGCCTAGGCTAGTTTTGGTTCAAAACTTGCATAGCAGCTATATTTTCGGATTTTGCAATCTGCAGTCAATTTCTTTTATTTTTCATTTTTTTATCTTAAGTCCAATTCAGCTAAAATTTGGTACGCATAGAGTTTGCTGGCTTGTGTATTTGGTCATATTTTTTATATATTTTTAGAATTTTCTTATCAATGCTTTTCAACAGCTTAAAAAGGGCTGTTTTTGCCCTGTTCACCTGCTATATCAGCAACCTCATCAACATCTTGGCTGATTTGCAGCTTATTTTTAAGCTGTAATTAAGCCATCCTGAGGTTTAGATTTTGGATTTTAGTAAGTTCATATTATGAAGTCTATGAGGTTTCACTTTGGTAGTTAAACTATAGCTTATTAGTAGCTTTTTCTCGGCTTAAAATCACCCCAGTTGAACTGAGGTGCCCAACCTCAGTTTCTTCCCACTTTGCCCACTGCTCAGTCCTTTGAGCTTATTTCTAGCTTATTTTTAAGTTTTCAGAAAATATGACAGTTAGTAAAAGTGCTTAATTTCATCAACTTAATAAGTTTGTAGTAGAAAATTAAAAATAAAAAATAAAAAGCAAAAAGGTCTGGGTAGGGATCGAACCCCAGACCTTTAGGATAGTAGCACAACACCAACACCACTCTGCCCGTAGGTCTTTTTCATTTATAGTTTGTAACATTTACTATTTAACCTTGTTTTTCCATTTTTGCTTATTCGTACCTTTTTAGCTTATTACAGCTTATTAGAATAAGCTGGAATCTTTTTTATAATTTTCCTAGGATTGTCATTGTATAAAGTATTTATAGAAAAAATTCCAGAATTTTTAGAATAGTTTTAGTATTTTTAATGTATTTTTCTTTTTAAAACTGTTTTTAATTCATAATAAAAAATATAAAAGTCAGAAAAATACAAATCTTTTTTCTAAAATTTTCTTTTGTAATTTATAACTTAGGAAAAATAAAATTACATTTGTAGGCTTAGATTTCCATAATTCTTAGTTTTAATCTCGTTTTTATAATTCCCGTAACGCGTTTTTAGTTTATTTAACTTGCGTTTAATTTTCCTTTGTAAATTTGTTTTTTATATCTCTAGTAGAAGTAAAAAAATACAAAAATCTCATTCCATACATCAGTCACTCTAATTCCAAACCTCAAACGATTGCCCATTCACACCTCGTTGGGACACGACCCGGGTAACACTTACCTGGTATCACACATATCACAAACGTGAGTTTTTGCAAGTTAGCCTTTTTCCTAAAGGGTTAATTTGTCTTTATTCACGCGTATCCGTCTGATATTATTTATATATACACTTTAGCACGGATCAAATTTTGGCGCCGTTGCCGGGGAGGTTGTGTTGCGACAATATCGTTAAAAGTTTAAACGATTAGTGACTTGAGATCCTTCCTTGTGAAGTTCCTATTTTCCATAAACCCCATAAAATACAAAAATATTTTTCTTTTCTTATATATATATATTATCATATAAAAAAATTAAAAAAAAAAAAAAAAAAAAAAAAAAAAAAAAAAAAAAACATTTCCGTTTTATTGTTAAATAAAAGATAAAAGCAAAATCAATATAATATTCCTCAACTTGGAGTATTATCATATAAAGTTCCCAGACAACAGATTAAAACTTGCCTTTGTATCACTTGCGAATATCGGCTCACCTTTGATTGATAAATAAACTCTAACGGAGGTTTAAGGATGGTTTGACATTAAATTGTCGAACCGAAAGGAGCAGGTTTTAAGGAGCATTCATTGCCCACCTTTTGCTCCTCCTCCACTCTGTGCGTTTATCTTTTAGAGAGCTACCGTACGCTTGTTGATTGTTGGTTTAAGTTCACTTGTGTTTTGCTTCGGTCTTGTTTTGATTGAATTGTTTTATTTTGTATATATTTTATTTTAAAAAAAACCAAAAATATTCTTCTCACCCTCCTTAATATTTAATTCTTATGTTGTCACTGGACTATCACTGTTTTCACTGTAAAGGTCCAGTGGGTGACAGTCTTCGTTGTTTAAAGTGTAAGTGTGAGCGGTGTGGAAATCATGCACCAAAAGGATCATCTTGTTATTGGTGTGAAGTAGCCCTCAAAGAAAAGCTTAATTCCATAGATGATTCTCAAAGTTTTCCCGAACACCCTCCACAACCCCAGCCATCTTCACTCACTCAGCATAATTGTTTTATATGTGGAGATCCGTTGGGGGATGATTCACAGTGTGAACGATGTTTTTGCAAAGGATGTGGGTTTACTCATGAACTTTGCATGTGTTCCACTGCTGAAATCCAAAATACACTTGATTATCCAGATTTTCACAACGATTTCAGTACCCCTTCTCAGGATTCATTTTGGCCAAAGCCAAATGATCTTTGTGAATTTTGTGGAGGTTGTCCTCATCCGGAATTTGATTGTCGAACGGGAGACATGCTTGTCAATGAGCAGAACCCTTATAACAATTAGACATCATCCGGATTTGACACATCTTCATGTTATACACCACTACAACAGTATTACTGTTGTGAGTACTGTGGAGGTCCTCACTATAGCTCTGATTGTCAAATAAGGGACTCGCTTGTCTATGAGCATGACCCTTATAACAATTATGATTATTCTTATCATGACCAACCTCCACAGTATCAAATGATTCAAACTCAGCCTCAGCTATCTCTTGAAGAATCTTTCAAAGATGTATTCCAAAAACTTCAAGATGTACGAAATGAACTTAAAAATTTGGCTGTTAAACCTACCCGAGATGATCGTCATGGTGAATCTATGGAAGATTTACTCACCATAGAACGAGCAGCACAAAATCGTTTCTTGTTTAATAAGGCTTGCATGCTCGATGACGAAGATGAAGACGACGAGGAGAGTACTATTCCTTTGAGCGATATCATTTCTCAACTCCCTCAGTCTATTGCAATCACATCATTCTTTCCAACTTTGGACCCCAAGGACTCTCTTATTATGGGGGATGAGCATCTTTGCACTATTCCTGAAAAGGAATCGGACGAATTCATAAAGTCTAGTGCTGAGAACCTTATCCCAATCCCAAGTGAGTCTGAGGATGTATCCGACAGTGAAAGTGATGGTTCTTTTTGTGATGATTATCCTCTTGACATTGAGGATGATTATTCCGGGATTTTCTCTAACCCACTTTTTAATTCCAATGATGATTTTTCCTCTAGTGATGACGAATCACTTTCTGATGAGGACGTTCAAAATGAAAGTCTCAAAGTCTATTCAAATTCTCTTTTTGAATTTGATGATGAGTACTTTTCTAGCAAAATAAATCCTCTCTTTGATGAAGAGTTAGAGAACGATGAGGTCAAGGACTCTATTATTCATAAACTTGATGATGTGACCTCAATTCTTGATCCCGATATTGTTAAGGACAATCTTTCTCCGACATATGTGACTTTTCCTTCTGAGGATCGCCATTATATTGACTTCACATATGTCGTTCGAGTTTTTCTACCTTTTTTCGCCTATAAGGTAGATTGTCCTTTCCTTCACTCGTTCGGGAGTGAAGACAAAATTTTTGACCTCGGCATCTCCATTTATCAATCTTTTGAGCCGGGTGTATCTCATCGGAGTGGAACTTTCAAGAAATTCAATGTTGATCCAAACATTTTGAATGAAAGTCCGATGGAGATGGTTTCTTCCACTTGCTTCCCCAAGAACCAATGAATTCGGGTCGAGTCAAGCTAGTGACTCGGTTAACAAAAACATTAGCATTGCATGGGTAAACGCCCATGTGTCTGTCTTCTCTCTTATTTCTTACACTAAGTGTGGGGGGATTCCTCTACTGTGCTTTGTTTTGTGTGTTGTTTGCTCTTGTTTGCAGGTTTCCCTTGGATTGTGATGATTGACGCGCCTGTTTTCAATCCAGTCGCCCAATATCCTATCCTTTTGCTAATGATTATTTAGGGATATCTTTTTAATCCTGTTTTTGAAAATAGAGAATTCTTTCACACACTTGGCTATTAGTATTACCTTTTTACGTTCTAAGTGTTGGCATAATAGTCGGTACTTTGAATATTGAGGGCAATATTCAATTCTAAGTGTGGGGGGGGGGGGGGGGAATTCTTGCGAATTTTGTCACATTTGTACCTTCTAGTGCCCTAGTACCCCCGTTTTGACCAAAATTTTAAAATTTTGTCGTTTTTAAATAAAAAATTGTGTTATGTTTAGTCTTGATTAGGTTAGAACAAAGGGAATCCCGACTCTGCCAGAGTGTTGATCTGGCTGCTTCCTTAACGATTAGACTAAGGTTTTACGATTTTTGCAAATGAAAATGCTAAGCGTAGAATAGTTGGTTTTCTTTAGAGCTTATATAAGTAATCTATGGCTTTTCCTCCCAGAAGCTCCTAATCTGATTAAAATATGTGCTGTTTTCAAACTTTTGAACGTTAAAATCGTTTGTCATGCAAAACAAATTTTTATACAATTTTGATATAGAGCCCGAGTTCAACTTTTTATTTTAATTTTTAGAGAAAGCATATATATATATATTATATATATATATATATATATATATATATATATATATAATATATATATATATATATATATATATATAAAATGAAAAAAATGAGAAAATGAAAAGAAAAAAAATAAAATAAAATGAAAAAATGGAATGATATTGCAAAATGCAATAAGTTTTGATGTTGCAAAAATAAAAATGTATATATGCTGTATAAATGTAAGAAACTTGCTTTTTCTTAAAGTTTAAATCGGAAGTTGAACTTGGATTCGTCAATTTTGTCATAAAGGTTAAACGGTAATTTAGTAGATTGTTGATTTCAAAGACCCCGAAAGCTCCGGTACTATTCTCTGTGAGGTGTCAAAAGCCTGGCCACCTAAAACCAACTGGTTTGGGATGTGCCGAGAAGAAAGCCGTTACATGGAGTGATCTCACATTTGAGTCTCTAATCTCTAAATGATCATTTGTTGTTATCTATTTAAGTATTTAATACTAGCTTAGTGGGAATATCCAAAATCTTTGAAATCGAAATTCCGCTGATTCCGGTACTATTCTCTGTGGGGTGTCAAAAGCCTGGTCACCTAAAACCAAATGGTTTGGGATGTGCCGAGAAGAAAGCCCTACATGGAAAAGGCCCTTTTCGATCCTTAGATTTTTGAGGTTCCCGGTAAATTAGTATTTGACTTAAACAAGTAACAACCATAATAAACGTCGATTTTTGCGGTCAAAATTTTGAAAATGAGCACAGTCACCTAAACTTGATAAATTGTGGGAGTGAAAAGTTAAGTCTCGACTTACATAGATTATTAGTATAAGTAGTGTTAGCATTTTGCAAAAGCATTTGCACATTAAGTTTAAGCTTAGTTGGGAGTATAAAAAGAGGATGACGATTTTAATTCCCTGGAGACACCCATTTTGTATGAATCCTGTTCCGTGATACCATTTTTGGAAATCAAGCATTTATATATTTTTGTTCTAGTTTAAATTTCTCGCATTATATATATATATTATATATATATATATATATATATATATATATATATATATATATATATATATTATATATATATATATATTAAAAAAAAAAAAAAAAAAAAAATCAAAACGGGGTATACTTGGTATTCTTTTGATCCTTTCATTACTTCATATGATCGGATTGCTAGGGACTAGCAATAGCTTAGTGTGGGGGATTGATGAGTGTGTAATTACTCATCATTTTATACCCATAAAAGACACAAAAATGACCAAAAACACCCAAATAGATCAAATATTATTGCAAATATTCTTGGTTTGTGTTTTTATGTGTTTCAGGTACAAAAGGATTGAAAACAGGGCAAAAACAGACAAAACCGAGCACAAGATTGGAAAGTTGTGAAAAGCCGAGGACGGGATGAAATTTACAAGTTTGGTCCGGGATATTGCTCAAATTATCAAAGTCAAACTTCCAAGAATATTGAAATGTCACAAATAGTCCTTGGAAGTATTTTTCAGAATTTAGCATAAATGGTCCCTGGATTTTCAGTATTTACATAAATGGTCCCTAAACCTTAACACTAATTCCTTACTAAATCCAAACCCTTTTATCCTATAAACCCCAGCCCACTCACTAAACTAACCCAGCCCACAAACAAACCCTACAAGCCCAAGCCCGGTTTCCCTTTTTAAATAAAAACACAATACCAGGTCAACCTGGTCAAACCCGTCTTCTTCAATACCAACACCCGCCAAAACCATACCACCTCAATCCCCTCCCCTCTCCACTGACCCATCACCTCCACTGCAACTCTTCCTCTACACTCCACCTAACAGTCCAAAGAAAATATTTAATGCTTTCCCACACCCCCACTAGGTCTGTAAAACCCACTATCACATTTTCAGGCCAAAACGCATTGGAGGGCTAGGATTGATTTGAAGCTAATTAAAGGGTGCGGATGAGCTCGGAATTGAGGAGAGATGCTTTTGGGATAGCTATAAAAGGCAATGAAGACACAGAGAGAAGATTGTCACAGTTTTTAGACCATTCGTAGTGTAATTTCTTTTTAAGTCAAAATTAGAATAAGCTTTTAGGTTTAATCCATCTCAGGTTATTGTAATTTTAAATTCAGTTTCAATTTCAGTTTCAAAAACCTTTGTACCATTTCAGTTTTAATACACGTTCATGTTAATTCATTTGATTCGAATCAGTTGTTACTAAGTTTAAAAGCTCCTATTTCCAGTTTAAGTAAACTAATATAAGCCTGTGACAGCTTATTGTTAGTTTATTGTAACTTAATTTAGTTAATTTCAACAATAGTAGAAAAAGTCAACAAAAAGTCAAAATAAGCAGTTGCGTGGAATAAGCTGTTCTGGAAAGCTTAATTGGGTTCATAGCTTGGTTCTGACAAGCTAGGCTTGTCTCTGATCTCTTTCCTTTGTTTTCCTATCCCAATTCAGTTGTAAGCAATTTTCTAATTTTTGCATTATTTTCTAGTTAACTGTGCAAGTGCTTAATTATAACTTACTATATGCTTTTTATGTTTATCACTAGTTAAAGAGTACTTATTATCTGTTTTTAAGTCTAGAATAACAGTTGTTTTCATTTTTCCTTAAAAAAACCTCATAAAAAGCCAAAAATAGCTTATTAGTGATAACTTATTTCTAGTGCTTAATTTCCTTTGATTTCTGCTTTTTTTAGACTTAATATAGCTTAATTGATATTTGTTCCAAATTATAGCTTTAAATAATCTGTCTTAGTTTAAAAATCATAACAGACCCTCATAAAGGGCTGTTTGGCAATTTGTGGTCAAATGGGTCAAATTGGGGTCTCACTGTTCATTGACCATTTGCCCAACTTTAATCTTGCTTAGAATAGTTAAAATAAGCTTTTTTTAAGTTATTTAGAGTTAATTTGATAGTTTTCATAGATTTGAGTGGACTGTGCAAATATAGAGACTCAACTGATCTAATAAGCACTCCATAGCAATAAGCAGTTTGGACCTATAATTTTGGTGTTTCTAGAATGCTTTTAGTCCATAAGATCAGGTTTGAGTAGTTGGTTAAGTTCCCTTAGGCCTAGGCTAGTTTTGGTTCAAAACTTGCATAGCAACTATATTTTCGGATTTTGCAATCTGCAGTCAATTTCTTTTATTTTTCATTTCTTCATCTTAAGTCCAATTCAGCTAAAATTTGGTACGCATAGAGTTTGCTGGCTTGTGTATTTGGTCATTATTTTTTTATATTTTTAGAATTTTTTTATCAATGCTTTTCAACAGCTTAAAAAGGGCTGTTTTTTGCCCTGTTCACCTGCTATATCAGCAACCTCATCAACATCTTGGCTGATTTGCAGCTTATTTTTAAGCTGTAATTAAGCCATCCTGAGGTTTAGATTTTGGATTTTAGTAAGTTCATATTATGAAGTCTATGAGGTTTCATTTTGGTAGTTAAACTATAGCTTATTAGTAGCTTTTTCTCGGCTTAAAATCACCCCAGTTGAACTGAGGTGCCCAACCTCAGTTTCTTCCCACTTTGCCCACTGCTCAGTCCTTTGAGCTTATTTCAAGCTTATTTTTAAGTTTTCAGAAAATATGACAGTTAGTAAAAGTGCTTAATTTCATCAACTTAATAAGTTTGTAGTTGAAAATTAAAAAAAAAATAAAAAGCAAAAAGGTCTGGGTAGGGATCGAACCCCAGACCTTTAGGATAGTAGCACAACACCAACACCACTCTGCCCGTAGGTCTTTTTCATTTATAGTTTGTAACATTTACTATTTAACCTTGTTTTTCCATTTTTTCTTATTCGTACCTTTTTAGCTTATTACAGCTTATTAGAATAAGATGGAATCTTTTTTATAATTTTCCTAGGATTGTCATTGTAATAAAGTATTTATAGAAAAAATTCCAGAATTTTTAGAATAGTTTTAGTATTTTTAATGTATTTTTCTTTTAAAACTGTTTTTAATTCATAATAAAAAATATAAAATTCAGAAAAATACAAATCTTTTTTCTAAAATTTTCTTTTGTCATTTATAACTTAGGAAAAATAAAATTACACTTGTAGGCTTAGATTTCCATAATTCTTAGTTTTAATCTCGTTTTTATAATTCCTGTAACGCGTTTTTAGTTTATTTAACTTGTGTTTAATTTTCCTTTGTAAATTTGTTTTTCATATCTCTAGTAGAAGTAAAAAAATACAAAAATCTCATTCCATACATCAGTCACTCTAATTCCAAACCTCAAACGATTGCCCATTCACACCTCGTTGGGACACGACCCGGGTAACACTTACCTGGTATCACACAATCATAAATGTGAGTTTTTGCAAGTTAGCCTTTTTCCTAAAGGTTCATTTGTCTTTATTCACGCGTATCCGTCTGATATTATTTATATATACACTTTAGCACGGATCAAGTATCTTGAAGAAGATAATACAAGGAATCGTGGCTGGATCATGTTTAATTGGTTAATTTGGTAAGAAAGGTGTATAGCAAGTTAATTTGCATGTGCAAAGAACAAATGTAAGTTGTTCCTATATTAGAGCATAAGTTATTACTTCTCACTTGGACTCACTTGGAGAAGAGAGACGAGTGGTTTTAAAAAATTTATATGTGACAGAGATGGTAAATACAATATTCAACGACACACGTTGTGTAAAAAAAAACTTTATTTCTCATTTGAACTAAAAGCATATACTTTCTAATGGCAGATAATTTTTTAAGTTTTATTTCCTCTTACCAGATTACCATTCATTTTTTTTTTTTCTTTATTCACTGTTTTAAAATTTTAACGATTTTGTAATTCATTAACCGCTAATTAATTTATTCGTTAGACACTTTTCCAGCAATTTTTACCCACCTTCTTTCACTATAGTAAAATATGTCAACAATATTCATAAGCTTACGACCCTTTATTTCAACATGTACACTTTTCAATCATTTTTTACCATCCTTCTTTCGCTATAGTAAAATATGCCAACGATAATTATAAGACATGCCATTCAATATATAATTTAGAATGTCTATATCTTTATTTTGTGTCAACTTACTTTTTTTCAACGATAATCACAAGTCATGCCCGCCCAGCGGGAGGGCTTATAAGTCATGCCCGCCCATTGGGCGGGCCATGAAAACTATAATTACAAGTCATGCCCGCCCTTTGGGCGGCTTTGAAGTCTAGTGTGTGTAATATAATATATATATATATATATATATGTATATATATATATATATGTATATATATATATATATATATATACGTATATATATATTATACGTATATATATATATATATATACGTATATATATATATACGTATATATATATACGTATATATATAATATATATATATATATATATATATATATATATATATATATATATATATATATATATATATATATATGCCGGCCCATCCTCGGAATCCTAAAAAAAAAGAGAGGGAACAGAATCACTTTCTTTCAGTGACATATCTAATCAGACTGAATAGGATTTTAAGAGCTGTCACGATCATTCACATGGAATAATCTTTTTAGGAGGGACAATTTTACATATTTCTGCCAAATCCTTCAAACGATGGATTCAATAAGTTCTTGCCAATAACCACGTCCACTGAATAAAAATATGAAACTAAAAGCCCAGACAAAATGAGCAATAGAAGGGGCTTGCGCTTGAATTTCAGTAGCGCCTTTGGAATATGAGTAGGGCTCCTAGGTGGCGCGTTCGTGGAGGCAACCCCAAGGAAGAGCAAAAAGAAGGTTGGGTGCTTGTGGGGCAAGGCCACCCTATATATATATATATATATATATATATATATATATATATATATATATATATATATATATATATATATATAATATATATATAATATATATATATATATATATATGTGGCTTTCTTATATATTTGGCAGGAGCAACAAATAGACCACAAAAGCTTGATGAGGCTGCTAGGAGACGACTAACCAAAAGACTATACATTCCACTTTCAAAGAATGAGTTTTAAAGGGAACACATCTTTATACTCATCTGCTTTTAATAGAGCGGTTCTATGTATTTCTACCTTAGTGTCAATAGCAACAGTTGATAAATTGGGCTGAAGAGTGTTGATATTTGGTGGAGGCATTCTAATGATCATTTGTCCACTAAGTTTCAAAAAAAAATTGGCTTATTGAATTACAGGCATATTGATATATAGGAGTCGATAAATATCGTTTAAAGTGTGCTTTTGAGTAAACACTTTATAGCTTACATTGTTGTTTTGTAATAACAGCATATTTTGGATCTGAAAGTAAAAAAAAAAAAAAAAAAAAGAAAAAAGAAAAAAAAAAAAGAAAGAAAGAAAGTGTGAACCGTTGTTAATCAAATTTTGATATGAATATTACTTCTACTTGATTTGTACTCCTTTGTCGACATTCATACAAGTCACATTATTTTCCCTAACTAAACTAACATATACAAACACCCCCGCGGCAACGCGCGGGCTTCAAAACCTCGTTTTGTTCTATTCTAATATCGATTTACTTCTTTCTTAATGGAGTGCCTAAAATATAACTTCAAGTGATGGCAATGAATCGGGATTGGGGCGGGGCGGCCATCCTCATCTCCAAATCCGATTATCAAAGTTCTTTCCAAATCCGCCTGATCTCCATCGAGGATCTAATCGGGGTGCCCTGTTAGGCCGATACTCCCCAAACTCGTCCCGTACTAATTGGGGATCTTATCGGGGTGTCTTCTTTGGGTGCAATGCTTAACCAACTTCGCACCATTTCACATTTATTATTGTTATTATTTAGACGATTAGCAATAACTTAAAAATAAAGGCCTGTCATAATCATTTGCAACTTAAAAATATGACATTAACAAGTTTTTATAATCATAATTTTTCAATCTTATAAAGATAAAAACTAACAATATCAGAGAAATATTTATTTATTATATAAATACTAACAAAATACTACAGTATATAAATATAGATATATCTGTTTGTGTGTATATATTATCCTGGCGGAACGGGATGTTATTCATCGCTCCCCACCCCAAACCAAATTAAAATCACCGTTTAAGCATCAAACTCGTCGGTAATCCGATAAGCATGCCCTGCTCCATCCTAATTAGTTCGGGTTTTAGATTTCCCGTCAAGTTCGGATTTTTTTCCATCCCAACTTCAACAACTTTCCTTCTACATTTTACCTGCTTGCCAAAAACAATATGAGCTTTCTAAATCTACGAATAGTTCATTTTTAAGTACTAGTAGAAATATTTTATAGAGTAAATTGCAAAAATCGTCCCTAAAGTTTGGCTAAATTGCAAGTTTCGTCCCTGAACTTTGGAAAGTGCAAGGATCGTCCCTGTGGGAAAGTTTTGGGGCAAATATCGTCCTTGGCCTCCGTCAAATGACACAAATATCCCTGTCTTTTTCTTTTTTTATATTCCTTTTCAGTTTCTTACACAAATGGTCCTTGTGTTGCACAAGGCTTTACAAATTTAGTCCTTTTCTTACACAAATGGTCCTTCTTGCACAAAATCGTCCTTGTGTTGCGCAAGGCTTACACAAATGGTCATCGAGTCCGTTTTTCTTCGTTGTTTCCGTTTTTGTCAGTTTTTATCCGTTTTTCTTACGTTTTTGTCCCTTTTTCTTACATTTTTTTTTGTTTTTTACTTTTTTCGTCCGTTTTTCTTCCGTTTTTTACGTTTTCGTCCGTTTTTCTTACTTTTTTCCGTTTTTGTCCGTTATTATCCGTTTTTGTCCGTTTTTCTTACGTTTTTGTCCGTTTTTTACGTTTTCGTTGGTTATTCTTACGTTTTTTACGTTTTCTTACGTATTTTTACGTTTTCTTACCTTTTTATCCGTTTTTGTTCATTTTCCTTACGTTTTTGTACGTTTTTTTTCCGTTTTCTTTTTTTTTTGTCCGAATTTTTTTATTTTGTCCGAATTTTTTATTTAGTTCGAATTTTTGTCCCATTTTTTTGACCAATTTTTTTTAAAAAAATTAAAAAAATAAAAAAAAGTTCAAAATTTTTGTCCGATTTTTTTTTCTTTTTTGTCCGAATTTAAAAAAATAAAATCCAAAATTTTTGTCCGATTTTTTTCTTTCTTTTTTGTCCGATTTTAAAAAAAAAATAATTAAAAAATTCAAAATTTTTTTCCGAATTTTTTTTTGTCCGAATATTTTATTTATTATTTTTTAAAATTTGGTCAAAAAAATCGGACAAAAATTTTGAATTTTTTATTTTTTTTAAAAAAATTCGGACAAAAAAGAAAAAAAAAATTGATTTTTTTTTATTTTATTTATTTTTTTAAAAAAAATTGGTCAAAAAAAAACTTACAAAAAATTCGGACTAAATAAAAAATCCGGACAAAATAAAAAAATTCGGACAAAAAAAAAAAGAAAACGGACAAAAGCGTAAGAAAACCGGACAAAAACGGATAAAAACGGACGAAAACGTACAAAACGGAAGAAAAACGGACGAAAACGTAAAAAAACGGAAGAAAAACTGACTCAAGGACCATTTGTGTAAGCCTTGCGCAACACAAGGACGATTTTGTGTAAGAAGGACCATTTGTGTAAAAAAAGGACTAAATTTGTAAAGCCTTGTGCAACACAAGAACCATTTGTGTAAGAAACTGAAAAGGAATATAAAAAAAGAAAAAGACAGGGTATTTGTATCATTTGACGGTGGCCAGGGACGATATCTGCCCCAAAACTTTCCCATAGGGACAATCCTTGCATTTTCCAAAGTTCAGGGACGAAACTTGCAATTTAGCCAAACTTTAGGGACAATTTTTGCAATTTACTCTATTTTATATGTATATGTCTGTATGTATATTTTATGAGCATTGATTGCATGCATAATTCATGTGGCTAATTATATGCTAAATCTTATGTGGCATCATTCTATTGATGACAGTAAATAGACCTACTCAATCACAAACCAATAAAACACTTCACATCTCTTTAGGCATAAAATTATGCACACATTTAGACACCCCAATTATTTTCCATACTTTATAGTATGATATTTCTCTCAACCTAAAACCTACACAAAGACACCTCCATCTCTATATGATCTCCATGATAATGCATCTCTCGTAAAGCCGCTTCTCTGCTTTGATGATTGTCGGCATTTCGTCGTTCCACTAAACATTGTTTCGTTGTTACACCACCCTCCATCTTGTATAACCACTATGGCCGTGCCTAGCTAGAAATTACCATGGTCACAGACGGAGCCAGGGGCGTGCCTAGCTAGAAAATATCGACAAGTACGCCGCACAAATGCAAAATTAGTTGCTAGGTGTGAAATAACTGAAGGGTATTTTTTATTTATTTATTTATTTATTTATTTTTACTAATTATTTAGAAATAGAGTAAATTGCATTTTGGTCCCTAAGGTTTGGCCAAATTGCAGGTTTGATCCCTAACGTTTCGAAAGTGCATTGGTGGTCCTCATTTTGAAGTTTTTGCTGCATGTTTGGTCCCTGATCAATGTAAAATGACTAAACTGCCCTCGCCTTCTACCTTTTCTATATTCTTTTCAGATTTCTTACATAAATGGTCCCTGTGTTGTGCGACGTTTCACAAACTTAGTCCTTTTTTTTCTCTAAAAACTTAATTTCGAAATTAATTTATTTAGAAAAATCAATTTTTTTCGAAATTAATTTTTTATAAAAATTCGAAAAAAGTTTTAAAAATTAGAAAAAACTTATAAAAATTCGAAAAAGTTTTAAAAATTAGAAAAAACTTATAAAAATTCGAAAAAACTTATTAAAATTCGAAAAATTTATAAAAATTCGAAAAAAATTATATAAATTCGAAAAATTTATAAAAATTCAAAAAAAATTATAAAAACTCGAAAAATTTATAAAAATTCGAAAAAAATTTTAAAATTCGAAAAAACTTATAAAAATTCAAAAAACTCAAAAAATTTATAAAAATTTGAATTTTTTTTTATAATTCGAAAAAATCTATAAAAATTTGAAAAAACTTATAAAAATTCGAAAAATATAAAAATTCGAAAAATATAAAAAATTTTATAAAAATTCGAAAAATATAAAAATTCAAAATTTTCGAATTTTTATAAATTTTTCGAATTTTTATAAATTTTTAGAATTTTTATAAATTTTTTCTAATTTTTTTAAGTTTTTTTCGAATTTTTATCAATTTTTTCGAATTTTTATAAGTTTTATAGAAAAATTATTTTTTTTCGAAATTAATTATTTAGAAAAATTAATTTTTTTTCAAAATAAATTTTTTTAGAAAAAATATTTTTTTTTCGAAATTAATTATTTTAGAAAAAATTAATTTTTCTAAAAAAATAATTTCGGAAAAAAAAATAATTTTTATAAAATAATTAATTTCGAAAAAAAATATATATATATTTTTTTAAATTATTTTCGAAAAAAAATTAATTTCGAAAAAAAATTAATTTCGAAAAAAATTATTTTTCCTAAAAAAATTAATTTCGAAATTAACTTTTTAGGAAAAAAAATAAAAAATAAAAATGACTAAGTTTGTAAAACGTCGCACTACACAGGGACCATTTATGTAAGAAATCTGAAAAGAATACAGAAAAGGTAGAAGGCGAGGGCAGTTTAGTCATTTCACGTTGATCAGGGACCAAACATGCAACAAAAACTTCAAAATGAGGACCACCGTTGCACTTTCGAAACATTAGGGACCAAACCTGCAATTTGGCCAAACCTTAGGGACCAAAAATGCAATTTACTCTTTAGAAATACATATAACTTGCCAATTTTTGTTGTTTCATGTAGTCATCTTTAGTTTTTGTTATTAAAACACAAACCTTTCAAATTTCGACATGTGTATATTTTGTGACCATTTGTTCATGTAAAATGACCATTTTATCTTTCGAAATTTGAAAAAAATAAGGGTAGAATGGTCACAAAATACACACAAAAGTTGAAATTTTAAAGGTTTGTGTTTTAATAGCAAAATAAAAAGATGAATACATGGAACAACAAAAATTAACAAGTTAAATACATTTTCAAATCGTTAGTCCTTTTTTTTTTTTTTTTTTTTTTTTTTTTTTGTCTCGTTGAAAATTTTTTGGTGTCATATCTGTAACCTTATATGTCAAATCATCAACTCTATTTATTGCATGAAAAATTACTACTTTAGGATTAGAAGTAAACAAACGAAATAGACAAAATCAAGGTTTTGAAATCAGTTTTGCACTAAACAAAAAATAGAACAGGCGAGGAAGGTTTTGGCAAGGACATGATATTGTTTAGCGACTTTTCTCGCCCGTTCTAAATGGCCCTATCTATACAAAAGCACAAGTGAAACTGACATAAAAGGCCTAATTGATATCACACAAACTCTGCTATAATCAAAGTATCAAACAATAAAACATAGACATAAAATGATTGGACCAAATGACAAATTTCGGTTAACATATGCTAGTTAGAACATACAAAATAAGAACATTCTGAACCATGGATGCAGCATATCAAAGGCAAAACCTCATATGTTTGAATGCATTAAAACATAAGACACTTGGACCAATTTCAAGTTTTAGTAATTGTGATTGATTTTATTCGGCCTGTGGCTAGATCTTTTGCAGTAACTAGAAGGATCCCATTTGAATCCAAATCGAAGCAAACCTCTATAGCCGCCTTTCCATTGGTTCCTAGCACAAGGTTGCGGAAGGAGAATTCGCCAAGTAATATGTTGTCCTCAACTTTAACCCCCTCACCTTGATACACGGCAATTCGTAATGATGTAGTACCAATGGTACGTGAATAAAAAATTTCCTTTTTACTTGTGGGTATGCATGTATTCCTGGGGATAATAACTCCCATGTGACCATTTTCACCATCAATCTGAACAGCAATTCCTAACGAGCGAGGAATGACATCCAGTAGCACCACATCCTGTTTCATATCATGACCATCATCATTTCCACTTAACCTTGCAGCCAAGATTGCTGCACCGGAAGCAACAGCCTCGTCACCATTTAAACTCCTGCTAAGTATCTTCCCATCAAAAAACTCGGCTACCATTTGTTGAACTTTTGGAATCCTACTCGAACCACCAACAATAACCACCTCATCCACATCCTTCTTCTTAACTTTACCATCACGTAAACAACTTTCCAATAGTTGAACGCATTTGTCAAAGTATGTTGCATTTAGCTCCTCAAATTTGGCTCTGTTAATTTTGGTAGAAAAGTCAATGCCCTCATGCAAACAATCGATTTCGATTGGAGCAAAAATGGTTGATGACAAATCCCTCTTTGCTTTCTCACAAGAAACTTTCAACCTCCCCAATGCTCTTGGATTATGTCGTATGTCAACACCAGGGTTTTTTCTCTTAAATTAATATATGCAGTAATTAACGAGAGTCGTATCAAAATCCTCACCGCCTAAGTGAGTGTCGCCCCCTACAGCTTTGACATCAATAACACCCTTTTTACTAATTGTCAAAACAGACACATCTAAGGTTCCGCCGCCTAAATCAAATACCAAAACAGTCTTCTTATCTGTGGTCCAATTATTTTCTGACAAATTGTCGACACCATATGCAATTGCAGCAGCTGTCGGCTCATTTAGCAAACGCAATACATTGAGGCCCGCATGGGTTCCTGCTTCCTTTGTAGCCTCTCGTTGTTGGTTATTGAAATAAGCAGGAACTGTTATCACAACATTTTTTACTTCTTCTCCAAGATACAGTTCAGCAGCTTCTTTCATCTTCTTGAGAACCATGGCTGATAATTCTTCAGGTGCAAATTTCTTCTCTTCACCTTTGTATTCGACTACAACACTTGGTTTCTCAGAGTCCCCTTTAATAACCTTAAACGGACACAATTCCATGTCCTTCTGCACTTGAGGATCACTAAATCTGTTTCCAATCAAACGCTTAACATCTGCAAATCTTAGAACGATTATGATTAGCAACCAACAAAAGCATAAATAAGTAACTGAAATATTTTAAATAGAAAGATTTTACCAAACACTGTGTTAGCAGGGTTCCTAGCTATCTGATTTTTTGCACTCTCGCCTACTAATAACTCTGAATCATTGAAAGCTACACAAGATGGGGTGATCCTGTTTCCCTGTTCGTTAGGAATGATTTCCACCCGCTTCTTTCTGCTTAACCAGATAGCGGCACATGAGTATGTTGTTCCAAGATCAATACCAATAGCTGTTCCTTTAACCTTTTTAGACATTTTTAACCTGAAGTAAAATAAAAATGAAGCAGAAAATTGAGTTAGGTTGAGAAAAAACCTCAACAAGAAATTATGTGTAGTCTTTAATATTCGGAAAGTGTTGCTGCTCATTATTTTTCTACATTAAGTTTTTGAATCAGCTTAACTACTTCTCGAATAAACCAAAACAAAAATCAGGTCTTTGAGTTCCTACCGATTGGTCTCACAAACAATAGCTCTTGTTACTAAATACACATTAGCCAATTAATTTATTTCCAATTTTGATCTAACGAGATTAACTTGCAAGTGTTTAGAGGGTGTTTAGATTGCTTATCTATGTGCCTAGCTGCTTTTTTTAAGAAGTCATGTGTTTGGTAAAAGCCGCTCATTTACTTACTTTACACCGAAACAAGAGCTTAAATTATTGAATGTACTAACCAATCCCGAAATTTGATTTATAAACACGCGCTTAACTTTTCCAAGATAAAGACATAATAACATATCATCTTTGAATCCAGAATCTGAATGCATCTCCTATGAGTCTTCAGATAACATTTTCTATATCAGTGAACCAAAACACAAACTCTAGAACAATTAATATCTAACATACTAGACAAAAGTTGAAACTATAAAACATAGGGGTAGATTATGCAAAACTCTGAAAGTGGTCTTACAGAAAACAACTTATACAGTACCTGAGAACACCATATAACACGATACAACTGTTTACAACATGGTATATTGTGTAGAATTCAAAAGTTAATGTATGCGAATCACGAATGAACGTGTAACTTTTACCTACGGTTTAACTTAATTTTGCTGGAAACCTTGATTTAACTCTGTCGTTTTTTTCTCTATCTTTTAAACCTAACGAGTCTGGCTCCGGTCGGCCGCGTTGCGGCCTCGCGAGTTTTTTACGGAATTTTTTTGCTATTTTTTTTTTTCTATTTATTACCATGTAAATGAATTTAACACAATTGCAAAACAGTAAATTGAGATATTACCATGTAAATGGAAATCCGGAGCAAGCCAACGGCTATTGCAATCCTACAATCCGTCGATGGAAACAGAAAGGATAACAAATCTATAGCAGGACTAAAAGACAGTCTCATTTAATTTGCAGGCATGCTCCGTCATTGTCCTGTGCTGCTCAATCAATGTTCAATAAAGATGGGTGTTTAGATTTAGAGCTAAAAATAATGTTCCTTTGACCTTGATATCTTTTAGTGCTCTTTTTAATATGACTTGAGCTTTATCAGCCACGCCGGCTTCTTTATTTGTAACCCTTGTCCATCTCCAACAACCGCATAAGATTCGTCCACTATGGAAGCGTCATGCGTTCTTATGTTTGTTGAAAAGGGTAGCTGAATCTACTGTGATCTTTTTTCCCATGCTCCAGTTCGGATGTTTCAATGCATCAATCTCTGTCCCAACAACAGAAAATTTTAAACCATTTAGCACTAATTTACCAACATGCCTTTAAGCCAATTAGCCTAGCAGTATCAATTTAAAGATTGTAAGATCAGTTCTAACATGGACAAAAGGTGTATCAAGTAAGTATGTTTTCTGCTTTTTTTTTTTTAAAGAGCGGATTCAAGATTTTGATCTCATGATTATTCAACTGACATAAGAACGCATGATGCTTCAAGTTAATGCAAACTTACCTTGTTCAACATCCTATGTAGCTCATCTCTTGCCTCAACAACTATATCCCTGCCGTTGCTGTCAACCACATAGATAAGACCTTGCGTGTTCTGGAAGTAGTGCCTCCATAGTGGACGAATCTGCACATGCAACACTTTAATATAAGATTGTAGAGTCTACCTGAGTTCAGTGCTACTGATATTGGTCTCTCTGTGTATGTATTTTAATATACAAAAAATGTGAAATGTATAATTAGAGACCAATTAAGAGTAACAAAATTAAACTCGTAGTCCTACCTTGTCTTGACCCCCGACATCGCAGACAGTGAAGCTGATGTTTTTGTACTCGACAGTCTCCACATTAAACCCTGCAAAGAATCACATATATAACCGGTGAGAAATTGAGCTAAAGCTTGAAGGTGATGCATCTCATGATGAATGAAAATGCATTCTACATCTGATTAAACTTGTTGATAGCAACGGAGATTACATGTTACAAAGACAATTATTTTTGTTCTTTTATGATCCATTCTTGTGCCACCTGTATCCTTTAAATGGTTCTGTTATTCAGAGCCACATACCAATTTTTTACAATGTTGCAAGGAGATAACAAATTGTGATATCAGCGTATTGGTGTTTCAATGAGACCTTGTACTTTTTGAGATGCGTCACCTTTAGGAATGCGTTGAATACACTGGAAAAAGAATGTTGTCATCATGATAGACGGGTTTGTTTTTTCATTCTTGTATTACCTGGAATATAGCAGAATGTTTTGAGTCGGCTTGAAAAGTAACGTTTTTCCCTGCTTCAATCGCAACAACTGTAGGCTATATTATAATAATTATATCACTATCTCAAAAAATACAAAATACGCAATGATCAATTGGTTAGCAGTAGAAAGAATATATATAAGTAGGTACCTTTAAACCTGCACAACCAAGTATGTCCGTGACTACTGTGACACACTCCGGATGTCGGGCAACCTAAAATAGTAGATAGAGTTTATGAACACTGTAGCAATTAGATTATATCCAAAAAGTGGAAAAAATAAAAAAGGTGGTGTTTCGAGGATACTTGCCTCAATAACCCGTTGCTCCCCGGATATAATTTCAGGCATATAATAAAAAAAATGTGAGTGTAAAATGAATTTTCTGTTTCTATACGGTGCAACACGCAAGTTGTTTCTATCCAACTTGTGCAACATGCAAGTAGTATGGGCCTCAAATTGCCGAATTGGACATGTCTATGCCACAATTAATGTTTGGAAACCCAGTGAATCACCAATTTCTATCACATTCTTCATAGTCTCCAAAAACAATAGCATAAAAAACGCACCTCCAATTTCTTATCAGTTGCTAGTTGTTTCCTACTTGTATCGATCCATAGCGTCCTAGGGAACGGCTGCAAGACAGAAAACAAAACAATATAATTACACATATATGTCAGTGCGTATTTTCTTTTTTTTATGCTAAAAATTTGTATATGAAATCATGGTAAAGACACGCACCTTTCCACCATCCTTACGCATAGTCGTTGCTTGAAATCGTCTTGTTGCATCATACCACTGTCATTCTATCCCTGGTCACGGACCAATAATCCCCAATAATCCCAAGTGCGATCTGCTGCAAATTTTATTTCATGAGAAATTAGTTATTTGAACTACTTATTTCCATGTAACTCAAATGGTCATATCTACGTTTTTTTTTTCCTACATAACAGGTTTAGTCAAAATATGTTTTTACCTTCATGATACGCAGCCACATCCTTAGAAAGTGCACGGAACTTCTCTTGACATACCTGCAATGAATTAAAACAACACATACATCTGTCCTTATTGTCAGTCAGTTCAAATCTCATATGATGCATATGTACGATTATTTACAGTTAATGCAGTGGTGCCATACATTATAGGCCGATTCAGAAACGCAAAGCTTTGTAGACCTTTTAATAAGTCTGGCAGTCATGTTTTTCAAATCCATGGCCACTTGCGACAAATATCTACACCTGCAATTTCATCATATTATCAAGAATCCAATAGTAATTGCATAATAAAAATCTAACATGCTTCTATTATTTTTTTCATCCCATACCACATAATTTACCTTTTGGTCTATCTAATATGTGTAAGTTCTTAACCCAATTTTTTTTTATCCGTTACCGAATCAATCTGAAGGCAGGTGCACATGTTCATACGATTTTGCCAACGACGTGTTGCAGGCCTTCGAAAACAAACAAAAAAGTAATCAATATTATAAAATAGCCTACCCTCATTTTTTAGAACAATGAAAGGAAGCAGTACTTATGTATATTGACATCACCAACAGCAGCAGTCTTGGCTTCAGCAGCGAGTTTAAACTCAGATCCAATAGCTTGATTCAACAATCAAGCACTTTCATACATCATCATATCCTGGGAGCCAGTAACATTCCTACATAAGACCACCATTATATTCCTTGAAACATAAATCTTGTAATCGATGAGCTGTTGTTCACATTGAAACATAAAGTCTTTGTAATGGATGGAGGCTGTTGGTCACACAATATTACTGGATACTATCTATGGCCATTTAAAGCACAAATTGTTATATCCAATAACATATAGCGTAAGTGCGTAACAGTAAATGCATAAAATAATCCAATACATAGTATAGTAGCTTCAATGGATTATTTGTTACCCATAGTTAAAAACAATAATTTTCTAACTTACATTCAGTTGATATTATTCAGTTTTCTTATATTAAAAATCGTTGTAACATTCAGGCCTAAAATCTCAATTCTCGATGTTCCTTAAAAGTTTTAGTATCTGTTCAGAAAATATGTTGTTGTATGTCAGTATATGTTCCTAACCTTAATCGGGGTTCATCGACAAAGATATTATTACAGTGCAGATAATCCTAGATTGCCTAGCATTTTTTAAATCACCAAAAAGTATGGTTTTACTCCATTTCAAAGTATTAGATACATTATGTGTACGTTCAATTAAAGAAACTTTTTATAATTCAAAAAGTACTTACATTCTTTAGTTGTTTAACTTGCTTTCGGAGTCGATTGAGCTCGTCATCTATATGAGCATGCATTGGATCAATACGCAGTTGAATTTCATCAGAACCAGTCCCTTGTCTGGTGCTAAGCCCTTCTCTGTGGACAGTTTACAACTTGTCAAGATTTGCAAATAAGCACTTAACTCATAAAAGTTAATGTAAAATTATTTGCGCCTTGAAAAAACAAAATATTAGCATTTAATACACCTACAATCTAAAGAAAGGCTAATATCAACAATAAAAGAAATATAGCTTATACGATAAACCAACAATTACCTGCATCATAAATACACACGATTCCGTTGGCTCACTACACACCTGGAAACCGCAAAAAAAAACACATACATAAGGCTTCTGGAAAAAAATGAAACCCTTAGCAAAGTAAAGTAAATATAAAAATTCCTTGCGACTAATATTAACACATTAACACTAATAATCCACATCACGTGTTGTGCCTGCATCTCAGACTAAGGCCGTTGTAGCACAGACTTACGCCAGACAACCCATAATTAAAAGCAAACGAAACACAAATCTGATAATTGAACACATGTATCATCTTTTTACAGATCTCATCTTTTTACATATCCATTTGTTGCTTTATTTCGTACCTGTTCATGTGGAACCACATGACCATCTCATAATCATGGCAACCCAGCTTTGTCACCGATCCCAATTCCAAAAACACTTGTGTATCATAATCATGGCAACCCAGCTTTGTCACCTATCCCAATCCCAAAAACACTCGTATATCATAATCATAAACACAGACACAAACATTAATATCTACGAACATCCTCATATCATTTTAATCACACAAATTCAACAATCAACACAAACCTTAACACCACGAAACGTTGACGGCAATAGGATATCACAGTTGTTGTTCCAATCAAAACCCCTAAACCAAATGAAACTAAAAAATTTAAAATTAAAAGCTAAAATTTACACGCAACAAAGAATCTGATATTGGTTTTGCGTTTGTTTTTCTAATATGTACTATGGAGTAATGTTTATGTATCTTCTACTTCCCAAACCATGCTTTAGACTTTTAACTTTTAGCAATGACATGGGGGCTTTGTAACTTTTTTATAGTTTTAAATACCGAACAGATGTCACGCACCACTACATCACTCACCACAATGACAATATTGAAAATATTCATAACTGAAAACTAATGTTGCTAGCTTCACTTGCCTAGGTGCGTCGACCGACTACGTTCGTTGTTCACCCGCGAACTCATGCTACCCTTTTCAGGACCTGCATTAATACCTGTAACAGCAACAGATCAAATCAGGAAGGATTAAAAATAACTTAATCAATCAGTCATATCAGTTCTAACGACAACAATTCTAGCATACGTTTACCTTAACGCGGGAAATATATATTCAGTGCTCCGTGTAGGGCTGGTCGTCTAAGATGCGCGTCTCCTTTTGACTAACTTGAAGTATATAAACATAAAAAGTAAAAACCCATATTATTGTGTTGCTACTATAAGATTCAAAAAAAGCTAAAAAAATTAATTCGCAACAATCAACTCAACATTACAGTCGATCCGACACCGAATTCTCCCAAATTTAAACAATTAACCTTTTTTCAACACAGAATTTACAACAAACCCAAAAACTTTAACAGTAACATAATCTACACGTATTTAAAAAAATTAACAAAACAAAACCAAAATAAACAACTTATAAAACATAAGTAGGAGTTTGTATATGGTGTTTGTTTCGGCTTATCCGATGGTATAATGAAGCTATCAAGTTAATGAAATCAGAAATTTAATTAACTAAATCACAAAAAAAATTAATTAATTAAATCAGAAAAGATACCTGTGGACTGTGGTGGTGTCGCCGGAGGAGGAGTCACCAGCGTCGGATTGGATCCCTCTTCTTCAAGAGGTAAGAGTTATGGGGTTCTGAAGCTGTAGAAAAAATATACCCGTGATCAGACACAACTCTAATCATGGCCAAACTAATACGAAACCCTTCTTATCAACCACATATAACAAATATAACAAAAACACCAAATCTAAAAAAAAAAAAAAAAAAAAAAACGTAATTTGACCTTGTTTATGTTTCTGCGATTTGTATCTGTGTTTTTTGTGGATAAATGGAAGAAGATTAAGGAGAATAACTTACCTGTAACTGAAGAAGGCCATGATGTGGATAATGGCTGCCTTTGCCTGGAATTTTGTTTGTGGAAGATTCACGAACCTGGAAGATATAGCAGCTGTATTACCTTTCATGGGCTGTACGATCATAATTCGGGGCATATCCGGATGAAGTGGACCGGAGAAGACGGTTACTGTAGCAGAAGCCCAAAAAAAGGGGAGGTACTATTCATAGAGCGACGTCGTTTCATTTAGAAGAGAACCATGGCTGATAATTCTTCAGGTGCAAATTTCTTCTCTTCAGCTTTGTACTTGACTACAACACTTGGTTTCTCTGAACTCCCTTCGATAACCTTAAAAGGCCACAATTCCATGTCCTTCTGCACTTGAGGATCACTAAATCTGTTTCCAATCAAACGCTTAACATCTGCAAATCTTAGAACGATTATGATTAGCAACCAACAAAAGCATAAATAAGTAACTGAAATATTTTAAATAGAAAGATTTTACCAAACACTGTGTTAGCAGGGTTCCTAGCTATCTGATTTTTTGCACTCTCGCCTACTAATAACTCTGAATCATTGAATGCTACACAAGATGGGGTGATCCTGTTTCCCTGTTCGTTAGGAATGATTTCCACCCGCTTCTTTCTGCTTAACCAGATAGCGGCACATGAGTATGTTGTTCCAAGATCAATACCAATAGCTGTTCCTTTAACCTTTTTAGACATTTTTAACCTGAAGTAAAATAAAAATGAAGCAGAAAATTGAGTTAGGTTGAGAAAAAACCTCAACAAGAAATTATGTGTAGTCTTTAATATTCGGAAAGTGTTGCTGCTCATTATTTTTCTACATTAAGTTTTTGAATCAGCTTAACTACTTCTCGAATAAACCAAAACAAAAATCAGGTCTTTGAGTTCCTACGATTGGTCTCACAAACAATAGCTCTTGTTACTAAATACACATTAGCCAATTAATTTATTTCCAATTTTGATCTAACGAGATTAACTTGCAAGTGTTTAGAGGGTGTTTAGATTGCTTATCTATGTGCCTAGCTGCTTTTTTTAAGAAGTCATGTGTTTGGTAAAAGCCGCTCATTTACTTACTTTACACCGAAACAAGAGCTTAAATTATTGAATGTACTAACCAATCCCGAAATTTGATTTATAAACACGCGCTTAACTTTTCCAAGATAAAGACATAATAACATATCATCTTTGAATCCAGAATCTGAATGCATCTCCTATGAGTCTTCAGATAACATTTTCTATATCAGTGAACCAAAACACAAACTCTAGAACAATTAATATCTAACATACTAGACAAAAGTTGAAACTATAAAACATAGGGGTAGATTATGCAAAACTCTGAAAGTGGTCTTACAGAAAACAACTTATACAGTACCTGAGAACACCATATAACACGATACAACTGTTTACAACATGGTATATTGTGTAGAATTCAAAAGTTAATGTATGCGAATCACGAATGAACGTGTAACTTTTACCTACGGTTTAACTTAATTTTGCTGGAAACCTTGATTTAACTCTGTCGTTTTTTTCTCTATCTTTTAAACCTAACGAGTCTGGCTCCGGTCGGCCGCGTTGCGGCCTCGCGAGTTTTTTTACGGAATTTTTTTGCTATTTTTTTTTTTCTATTTATTACCATGTAAATGAATTTAACACAATTGCAAAACAGTAAATTGAGATATTACCATGTAAATGGAAATCCGGAGCAAGCCAACGGCTATTGCAATCCTACAATCCGTCGATGGAAACAGAAAGGATAACAAATCTATAGCAGGACTAAAAGACAGTCTCATTTAATTTGCAGGCATGCTCCGTCATTGTCCTGTGCTGCTCAATCAATGTTCAATAAAGATGGGTGTTTAGATTTAGAGCTAAAAATAATGTTCCTTTGACCTTGATATCTTTAGTGCTCTTTTTAATATGACTTGAGCTTTATCAGCCACGCCGGCTTCTTTATTTGTAACCCTTGTCCATCTCCAACAACCGCATAAGATTCGTCCACTATGGAAGCGTCATGCGTTCTTATGTTTGTTGAAAAGGGTAGCTGAATCTACTGTGATCTTTTTTCCCATGCTCCAGTTCGGATGTTTCAATGCATCAATCTCTGTCCCAACAACAGAAAATTTTAAACCATTTAGCACTAATTTACCAACATGCCTTTAAGCCAATTAGCCTAGCAGTATCAATTTAAAGATTGTAAGATCAGTTCTAACATGGACAAAAGGTGTATCAAGTAAGTATGTTTTCTGCTTTTTTTTTTTTAAAGAGCGGATTCAAGATTTTGATCTCATGATTATTCAACTGACATAAGAACGCATGATGCTTCAAGTTAATGCAAACTTACCTTGTTCAACATCCTATGTAGCTCATCTCTTGCCTCAACAACTATATCCCTGCCGTTGCTGTCAACCACATAGATAAGACCTTGCGTGTTCTGGAAGTAGTGCCTCCATAGTGGACGAATCTGCACATGCAACACTTTAATATAAGATTGTAGAGTCTACCTGAGTTCAGTGCTACTGATATTGGTCTCTCTGTGTATGTATTTTAATATACAAAAAATGTGAAATGTATAATTAGAGACCAATTAAGAGTAACAAAATTAAACTCGTAGTCCTACCTTGTCTTGACCCCCGACATCGCAGACAGTGAAGCTGATGTTTTTGTACTCGACAGTCTCCACATTAAACCCTGCAAAGAATCACATATATAACCGGTGAGAAATTGAGCTAAAGCTTGAAGGTGATGCATCTCATGATGAATGAAAATGCATTCTACATCTGATTAAACTTGTTGATAGCAACGGAGATTACATGTTACAAAGACAATTATTTTTGTTCTTTTATGATCCATTCTTGTGCCACCTGTATCCTTTAAATGGTTCTGTTATTCAGAGCCACATACCAATTTTTTACAATGTTGCAAGGAGATAACAAATTGTGATATCAGCGTATTGGTGTTTCAATGAGACCTTGTACTTTTTGAGATGCGTCACCTTTAGGAATGCGTTGAATACACTGGAAAAAGAATGTTGTCATCATGATAGACGGGTTTGTTTTTTCATTCTTGTATTACCTGGAATATAGCAGAATGTTTTGAGTCGGCTTGAAAAGTAACGTTTTTCCCTGCTTCAATCGCAACAACTGTAGGCTATATTATAATAATTATATCACTATCTCAAAAAATACAAAATACGCAATGATCAATTGGTTAGCAGTAGAAAGAATATATATAAGTAGGTACCTTTAAACCTGCACAACCAAGTATGTCCGTGACTACTGTGACACACTCCGGATGTCGGGCAACCTAAAATAGTAGATAGAGTTTATGAACACTGTAGCAATTAGATTATATCCAAAAAGTGGAAAAAATAAAAAAGGTGGTGTTTCGAGGATACTTGCCTCAATAACCCGTTGCTCCCCGGATATAATTTCAGGCATATAATAAAAAAAATGTGAGTGTAAAATGAATTTTCTGTTTCTATACGGTGCAACACGCAAGTTGTTTCTATCCAACTTGTGCAACATGCAAGTAGTATGGGCCTCAAATTGCCGAATTGGACATGTCTATGCCACAATTAATGTTTGGAAACCCAGTGAATCACCAATTTCTATCACATTCTTCATAGTCTCCAAAAACAATAGCATAAAAAACGCACCTCCAATTTCTTATCAGTTGCTAGTTGTTTCCTACTTGTATCGATCCATAGCGTCCTAGGGAACGGCTGCAAGACAGAAAACAAAACAATATAATTACACATATATGTCAGTGCGTATTTTCTTTTTTTTATGCTAAAAATTTGTATATGAAATCATGGTAAAGACACGCACCTTTCCACCATCCTTACGCATAGTCGTTGCTTGAAATCGTCTTGTTGCATCATACCACTGTCATTCTATCCCTGGTCACGGACCAATAATCCCCAATAATCCCAAGTGCGATCTGCTGCAAATTTTATTTCATGAGAAATTAGTTATTTGAACTACTTATTTCCATGTAACTCAAATGGTCATATCTACGTTTTTTTTTTCCTACATAACAGGTTTAGTCAAAATATGTTTTTACCTTCATGATACGCAGCCACATCCTTAGAAAGTGCACGGAACTTCTCTTGACATACCTGCAATGAATTAAAACAACACATACATCTGTCCTTATTGTCAGTCAGTTCAAATCTCATATGATGCATATGTACGATTATTTACAGTTAATGCAGTGGTGCCATACATTATAGGCCGATTCAGAAACGCAAAGCTTTGTAGACCTTTTAATAAGTCTGGCAGTCATGTTTTTCAAATCCATGGCCACTTGCGACAAATATCTACACCTGCAATTTCATCATATTATCAAGAATCCAATAGTAATTGCATAATAAAAATCTAACATGCTTCTATTATTTTTTTCATCCCATACCACATAATTTACCTTTTGGTCTATCTAATATGTGTTAAGTTCTTAACCCAATTTTTTTTTATCCGTTACCGAATCAATCTGAAGGCAGGTGCACATGTTCATACGATTTTGCCAACGACGTGTTGCAGGCCTTCGAAAACAAACAAAAAAAGTAATCAATATTATAGAAATAGGCCTACCCTCATTTTTTAGACAATGAAAGGAAGGCAGTACTTATGGTATATTGACATCACCAACAGCAGCAGTCTTGGCTTCAGCAGCGAGTTTAAACCTCAGATCCAATAGCTTGATTCTAACAATCTAAGCACTTCATACACCATCTGGATATTCTCTTGGGGGAGCCAGAACATGTCCACATAAGACCCCTTTTATTTCCTTGAAACATAAAGTCTTTGTAATGGATGGAGGCTGTTGGTCACAACAATATTACTGGATACTATCTATGGCCATTTAAAGTACAAATTGTTATATCCAATAACATATAGCGTAAGTGCGTAACAGTAAATGCATAAAATAATCCAATACATAGTATAGTAGCTTCAATGGATTATTTGTTACCCATAGTTAAAAACAATAATTTTCTAACTTACATTCAGTTGATATTATTCAGTTTTCTTATATTAAAAATCGTTGTAACATTCAGGCCTAAAATCTCAATTCTCGATGTTCCTTAAAAGTTTTAGTATCTGTTCAGAAAATATGTTGTTGTATGTCAGTATATGTTCCTAACCTTAATCGGGGTTCATCGACAAAGATATTATTACAGTGCAGATAATCCTAGATTGCCTAGCATTTTTTAAATCACCAAAAAGTATGGTTTTACTCCATTTCAAAGTATTAGATACATTATGTGTACGTTCAATTAAAGAAACTTTTTATAATTCAAAAAGTACTTACATTCTTTAGTTGTTTAACTTGCTTTCGGAGTCGATTGAGCTCGTCATCTATATCAGCATGCATTGGATCAATACGCAGTTGAATTTCATCAGAACCAGTCCCTTGTCTGGTGCTAAGCCCTTCTCTGTGGACAGTTTACAACTTGTCAAGATTTGCAAATAAGCACTTAACTCATAAAAGTTAATGTAAAATTATTTGCGCCTTGAAAAAACAAAATATTAGCATTTAATACACCTACAATCTAAAGAAAGGCTAATATCAACAATAAAAGAAATATAGCTTATACGATAAACCAACAATTACCTGCATCATAAATACACACGATTCCGTTGGCTCACTACACACCTGGAAACCGCAAAAAAAACACATACATAAGGCTTCTGGAAAAAAATGAAACCCTTAGCAAAGTAAAGTAAATATAAAAATTCCTTGCGACTAATATTAACACATTAACACTAATAATCCACATCACGTGTTGTGCCTGCATCTCAGACTAAGGCCGTTGTAGCACAGACTTACGCCAGACAACCCATAATTAAAAGCAAACGAAACACAAATCTGATAATTGAACACATGTATCATCTTTTTACAGATCTCATCTTTTTACATATCCATTTGTTGCTTTATTTCGTACCTGTTCATGTGGAACCACATGACCATCTCATAATCATGGCAACCCAGCTTTGTCACCGATCCCAATTCCAAAAACACTTGTGTATCATAATCAAGGCAACCCAGCTTTGTCACCTATGCCAATCCCAAAAACACTCGTATATCATAATCATAAACACAGACACAAACATTAATATCTACGAACATCCTCATATCATTTTAATCACACAAATTCAACAATCAACACAAACCTTAACACCACGAAACGTTGACGGCAATAGGATATCACAGTTGTTGTTCCAATCAAAACCCCTAAACCAAATGAAACTAAAAAATTTAAAATTAAAAGCTAAAATTTACACGCAACAAAGAATCTGATATTGGTTTTGCGTTTGTTTTTCTAATATGTACTATGGAGTAATGTTTATGTATCTTCTACTTCCCAAACCATGCTTTACACTTTTAACTTTTAGCAATGACATGGGTGGCTTTGTAACTTTTTTATAGTTTTAAATACCGAACAGATGTCACGCACCACTACATCACTCACCACAATGACAATATTGAAAATATTCATAACTGAAAACTAATGTTGCTAGCTTCACTTGCCTAGGTGCGTCGACCGACTACGTTCGTTGTTCACCCGCGAACTCATGCTACCCTTTTCAGGACCTGCATTAATACCTGTAACAGCAACAGATCAAATCAGGAAGGATTAAAAATAACTTAATCAATCAGTCATATCAGTTCTAACGACAACAATTCTAGCATACGTTTACCTTAACGCGGGAAATATATTCAGTGCTCCGTGTAGGGCTGGTCGTCTAAGATGCGCGTCTCCTTTTGACTAACTTGAAGTATATAAACATAAAAAGTAAAAACCCATATTATTGTGTTGCTACTATAAGATTCAAAAAAAGCTAAAAAAATTAATTCGCAACAATCAACTCAACATTACAGTCGATCCGACACCGAATTCTCCCAAATTTAAACAATTAACCTTTTTTCAACACAGAATTTACAACAAACCCAAAAACTTTAACAGTAACATAATCTACACGTATTTAAAAAAATTAACAAAACAAAACCAAAATAAACAACTTATAAAACATAAGTAGGAGTTTGTATATGGTGTTTGTTTCGGCTTATCCGATGGTATAATGAAGCTATCAAGTTAATGAAATCAGAAATTTAATTAACTAAATCACAAAAAAAATTAATTAATTAAATCAGAAAAGATACCTGTGGACTGTGGTGGTGTCGCCGGAGGAGGAGTCACCAGCGTCGGATTGGATCCCTCTTCTTCAAGAGGTAAGAGTTATGGGGTTCTGAAGCTGTAGAAAAAATATACCCGTGATCAGACACAACTCTAATCATGGCCAAACTAATACGAAACCCTTCTTATCAACCACATATAACAAATATAACAAAAACACCAAATCTAAAAAAAAAAAAAAAAAAAAACGTAATTTGACCTTGTTTATGTTTCTGCGATTTGTATCTGTGTTTTTTGTGGATAAATGGAAGAAGATTAAGGAGAATAACTTACCTGTAACTGAAGAAGGCCATGATGTGGATAATGGCTGCCTTTGCCTGGAATTTTGTTTGTGGAAGATTCACGAACCTGGAAGATATAGCAGCTGTATTACCTTTCATGGGCTGTACGATCATAATTCGGGCATATCCGGATGAAGTGGACCGGAGAAGACGGTTACTGTAGCAGAAGCCCAAAAAAAGGGGAGGTACTATTCATAGAGCGACGTCGTTTCATTTGGCATATAATATATATAGTAATTAATTTTCTTCTAAGTTTCTACAAAATATAATACGAGTATGTATATTATTTTTTAATGGGCCCATCATTTAAAAAGGCCCAGTGAACTAACCGAACATCATTTTGCATACTCCTATTTTGGTGCATACCAAAGGATAAATCCTCACCATCAATCTAGTTTGATCTAATGGTAGAGATTAACCTAAAATTAAATATGGAAACCTAAGTCCATGTTTTTTTTTTCCTCTTTTTCTTTGTCTTTTTGTCTTTTTTATTATTCACTTTTTTTTTTTTTTTTTTTTTTGTCTTTTTTTACAAATTCACGCTTCTTTTTTTTTTCTTTTTTTTCTTTTTGTTTTTTTTTTGTTCTAATTCACTTTTTTTTTTTTTTTTTTTTTCTCTTTTTTTCTAATGAACGTTTTTTTTTCCCAATACTCGTTTTTTTTTCGCTTTCATACATTTTCGTCTTTTTTCATACGTTTTCGTCCGTTTTCATACGTTTTTGTCTGTTTTCGTACGTTTTGGCCCGTTTTCATATATTTTCGCCCGTTTTCTTACGTTTTCGCCCGTTTTCATACGTTTTTGTCCGGTTTCATACGTTTTCGTCTGCTTTCTTACGTTTTCGCCCGTTAACGTCTGTGTTCATATGTTTTCATCTGTATTCTTACATTTTCGTTCGTTTTTATACGTTTTCGTCCGTTTTCTTACGTTTTCGTTCGTTTTCATACGTTTTCGTCCGTTTTCATTCGTTTTCTTTCGTTTTCGTCCATTTTTCAAACGTTTTTGTCCTTTTCATACATGTTTTTACACTTTCATATGTTTTCTTTCCATTTCCATACGTTTTCGTCCGTTTTTTTCATTCGTTTTTAAATGTTTTTGGCCATTTTCAGACGTTTTCATATGTTTATAAATATCACAAGTGATATTATGAATATCACAAGTGATATTCTGTGATATTCTGAGTACCACAAATGATATTCTGGATATCATAATTAATATTCTGTGATATTCAGAATATCACAAGTGATATTCTGAATATCATAAGTGATTTTCTGAATATGACAAGTGATTTTCAGAAGGGATTTTCTGTGATATGAATGTGATATCACCAGTGATACGAGTGATATCACCAGTGATACCTCATATGAATGTGATATCACCAGTGATACCAGTGATATCACCAGTGAATGTGATATCAAAGGTATTACCTCATATGAATGTGATATCACCAGTGATACCAGTGATATTCAGAATATCACAAGTGATATTCTGAGTACCACAAATGATATTCAGAATATCACAAGTGATATTCTGTGATATTCAGAATATCACAAGTGATATTCTGAGTACCACAAATGATATTCTGGATATCATAATTAATATTCTGTGATATTCAGAATATCACAAGTGATATTCTGAATATCATAAGTGATTTTCTGAATATGACAAGTGATTTTCAGAAGGGATTTTCTGTGATATGAATGTGATATCACCAGTGATACCAGTGATATCACCAGTGATACGAGTGATATCACCAGTGATACCTCATATGAATGTGATATCACCAGTGATACCAGTGAATGTGATATCAAAGGTATTACCTCATATGAATGTGATATCACCAGTGATACCAGTGATATCACCAGTGATATTCTGTGATATTCAGAATATCACAAGTGATATTCTGAGTACCACAAATGATATTCTGGATATCATAATTAATATTCTGTGATATTCAGAATATCACAAGTGATATTCTGAATATCATAAGTGATTTTCTGAATATGACAAGTGATTTTCAGAAGTGATTTTCTGTGATATGAATGTGATATCACCAGTGATACCAGTGATATCACCAGTGATACGAGTGATATCACCAGTGATACCTCATATGAATGTGATATCACCAGTGATACCAGTGAATGTGATATCAAAGGTATTACCTCATATGAATGTGATATCACCAGTGATACCAGTGATATCACCAGTGATACCTCATATGAATGTTTTCTGGCGAAAACGTAAGAAAACGGACGAATACGTATGAAAACGGACAAAAACGTATGAAAAATGGACGAAAACGAAAGAAAACGGACGAAAACATATTAAAATGAACGAAAACGTAAAAAAATGGACGAAAATGGGCGAAAACGTAAGAAAACGGATGAAAACGTAAGAAAACAGACGAAAATGTATGAAAGCGTAAAAACACGTCTGAAAATGGACGAAAACGTATTAAAAATGGACGAAAACGAAAGAAAAACAGATGAAAACGGACAAAAACGTATTAAAACAGACGAAAACGTATGAAAACGAACGAAAACATAAGAAAACAGATGAAAACGTAAGAAAACGGATGAAAACAGACGAAAATGTATAAAAACGGACGAAAACGTCTGAAAATAGACGAAAACGACTAAAAATGGGCGAAAACGTAAAAACGTCTGAAAACAGACGAAAACGAATGAAAAAACGGACGAAAACGTATGAAAATGGAAGAAAACGTATGAAAGTGTAAAAACATGTATGAAAAGGACAAAAACGTTTGAAAAATGGACGAAAACGAAAGAAAACGAATGAAAACGGACGAAAACGTATGAAAACGAACGAAAACGTAAGAAAACGGACGAAAACGTATAAAAACGAACGAAAATGTAAGAATACAGATGAAAACATATGAACACAGACGTTAACGGGCGAAAACGTAAGAAAGCAGACGAAAACGTATGAAACCGGAGAAAAACGTATGAAAACGGACGAAAACGGGCGAAAACGTAAGAAAACGGGCGAAAATATATGAAAACGGGCCAAAACGTACGAAAACAGACAAAAACGTATGAAAACGGACGAAAACGTATGAAAACAGACGAAAATGTATGAAAGCGAAAAAAAACGTGTATTGGGAAGAAAAAAAAAACGTTCATTAGAAAAAGAAAAAAAAAAAAAAAAAAAAAAAAAAAAAAAAAAAAAAAAAAAAAAGTGAATTAGAACAAAAAGAAAAAAAAGAAAAAAAAAAGAAGCGTGAATTTGTAAAAAAAGACACAAAAAAAAAAAAGAAAAAAAAAAGAAAGAAAAAAAGTGAATAATAAAAAAGACAAAAAGACAAAGAAAAAGGGGAAAAAAAACATGGACTTAGGTTTCCATATTTAATTTTAGGTTAATCCCAACCATTAGATCAAACTAGATGGATGGTGGGGATTTGTCCATTAGTATACACCAAAAAAAAGGTATGCATTTGAATTTTCCTCTAGCTATAATATATTGTAGCATTTAGAAAAGGCTTCAAAAGGGTAATTACAATTTTAAAATGACAAATATTCTACTCGTGTTAAGGATCTATAGCGCAAATTTAATCGGGTTACTAAAAAATTTGAGATGTTGTCGGTCTAGTTTTATTATTGGGTTTTGCTAACATGTGTCCACTGGGCACGTGTTAAGTTAACGTGTTTATAAAAGGTATGTTTTGGTTCATTTAATAGAAAATTATGTTCAAATATAATAATTTATCACTTTATTTAATGTGCATTTAATGCATTTTTTGGTAAATTAAGAAAGTTTGTGTTTATTAACTATACACTAATTTGTGCCCATTAGGTACTTGTTAGCAAAACCCTTACTAATTATAAATGTTTCATAGTTTTCACTTATGTAAACATGTCAAACTTCACAACTTTTGCATATACAATTAAGCGCCTAGCAAATAATGATCACTTAAAACAACTTTTTATGATATGTTTCTACATAAAATGTGCAACCCAACTTTAAAGCACATGAGACTCAGAACTGGTTGATGACATCTTAGTAGCTTCCCGTATCCAAACGAGTCTCTTACAATATATTTTGTATCATATTCTAAATGTGACGCTCCTAGTTGATTGGTTGAGTTTCTCGTTAATGTCTAAAAGACATAAATCTTTTTTCTTTTTTTGTAACAGGTTCATTCTTTTCTTTCATTCGCGTATGCTAGGAGTGTTCAAAAAATCCGAGAAACCGATAAACCTAGTGAATTCACTCAATCCGAAACTGAAAAAAGGATAACCGAAGAAACTGAAACCAAGAAACCTGAAACCAAAACAACCTTTTTATCGCGGTTCGGCTTCGGGTTTTATTTTTAGTTATCCGCGATTACCCGAGCCAAACCATGTATGATATACATTTAAGTTTTAACTAAATATTTATAGTTTTGTACAAGTATTGAATATATTAGGGCAAATCATCTGAAAAGACATCATACTTGCCACCTTACTCTTTTGTAAGCATCAGACTTTTTTTTTTTCCTATTGTGGGCACATACTTGCCACCGTTAAGTTATTGTAGCTACTCCGTTAGATTTATTTACAAAAATCGTCCTAAATTGCAACGACAGTCCTTAACGGCTGTTAAGTTATTTGCATAAATCGTCCTTGTTGGTCAAGGGTCAACGGGTCGCCACGTGGACCAATGAGGTGGTGCCACGTGGCATGGGCAATAATTAACCTCACTTGGCTCAAGTGGGGATCGAACTTGGGTTTGTTGTGTGGAGGGTGAGAGTGTTACCCAGCTGAGCTTGGCAATACTCTCTTTAATAATATGCAATATTTAATATATAACCCTTCTTTATCAATACAAATACTTTCACTTCCTTTTTTTTTTAAACTTTTTTTTTTTTTTTTTTAAACTTTTTTTTTCTAAACTTTTTTTTTAAAAAACGTTTTTTTTTCTAAACTTTTTTTTTTAAAAACGTTTTTTTTCAAACGTTTTTTTTTTTAAACTTTTTTTTAAACGTTTTTTTTTTTAACTTTTTTTTTCTAAACGTTTTTTTTAAAAAAAAAAAAAAAAAACTTTTTTTTAAACTTTTTTTTTAAAATCGTTTTTTTTTTAACTTTTTTTTTTTCTAAACGTTTTTTAAAAAAAAAACTTTTTTTAAAAAACTTTTTTTAAACTGTTTTTTTAAAAGCGTTTTTTTTTAAACTTTTTTTTAAAACGTTTTTTTTTTTAATTTTTTTTAAACGTTTTCTAAAAAAAAAGTTTTTTTTTTAAAAACGTTTTTTTTTTAAAAAAGTTTAGAAAAAAAAAAGTTTTTTTAAAAAAGAACGTTTTAAAAAAAAGTTTAGAAAAAAAAAAGTTTTTATTTAAAAAAAAAAACGTTTTTAAAAAAAGGAAGTGAAAGTATCTATATATTCTAATATACAGCAGTTGAAAAAGACCGTGAATACCCCTCTAAAAAAAATAATCAAATTCTAGATTGTCTACATTTGTCATTTTGCTTTAACAATTTAAATTACACATTATTTTTGGTATTGTTTTTAAAAGGCAAAGCTTACTGTGGAAGAAGCAAAAATTCCGGACCAGATTAACCAAAAAAAATCCCATATCCTAAACAATTTCACGGTTTCACCCTCCTTATCAAACCCTTACAATAGAACCCTAATCTCTATTTAACACATGCTACTGAACACCCTATCCCAGAACGGCAGAACCTAATATCATTAAAAAAAAAAAAAAAAAAAAAAAAAAAAAAAAAAAAAAAAAAAAAAAAACCAACAACAACAACAACAACAACAACTAAGCGGTCATCGTCATCATCAGATAATCGCCATCAAACGAGTAAGTATTTTTTTTCTAATCAGGTTGTCAATCTTCTTAATTTTGTTATGATTTGATTTAACCTGTGCTTTTTTTATTTGATTTTTGTTATAGAATTGATCAAATATGAGTTGCTTAATTTGATCAAATATGATTCGAGCATATTCATATTTTGTTCATCAAAATAAGTATTTAGCAATTTACCAAACCCTCTAAATGTGGTATGTCCGTTTAATTATGTTATCAAGCATGAGTGTGGATAGTAGTTACTGAGATCACATTAGGAATGTGAATTTCTATGTGCACATTAAGTGTTTGATAAACTGCCTCACTAATTTATTGCGGCTTCATACATCTTTCATTTACTATTGCGGCTTTCTTGAATCAAACCCAGTAACAAGAAGTATATTTGAAACAAGGTAAGTATTTGTGTTTTCTTTTGATTGATTGAAATTAAATACGCGTTTTATTTTGTGATATTTTGGCATGCAAAGATTAGTAGAGAAATAAGCACTATTTAGAATTCTATGTGTTGAGGAAGACACCCAAGAGCTGCAAAATCGCAATCGGTGTAGTGGTGGTGAAACTAAGTTATTAGAAGAGTATCAGCAACAAGAATATCGATGCTGGAAAAAACAAGGTAAGTTGTTTGAGAACTTATACGAGTGTTTGGAATTGGTTGTTAGAAATACTGCTTTTAGGGATATTGAACAACCCTCCAATATCATACTTGATACATGTGTACAGAAGTTGTGGTTCACAATTGTAGGTTTGATTACAGCTTAAACATACTAATTGTTTGTAATTAATAACTGAATGTTTTTGTCTGTGTTGACAGAGATCAGGACGGAAAGGATTGAAGATAGATTTGCTTTAATCAAAGCTTCAGAATATCGAGGAAGGTAATGGCATAGATGGAAATCGATTGAAGCTTGCTAGATCACAAGGGAGCCTCGATAAAATTACTGTACCACAAGAGTATTCAAGGTATAAATGTACAATCACTATAAAATTTAGCTTCTGCTTTTAGCACGTCTATGATAATCTCATTACGTTATGTCACGTCTCTTGCAACAGTCAGGTTTTTGGGGAATTTGGCTTGGGCTCACTTGCAGATGGACAAGTACAAGTACAAATATAAAAAGAAATATATAGGTATGTCTATAGTTATTGCCCTTTTCAATAGTGAGTAGTTTACAATTAGACACACGAATGTGCAAATTATAATGGCGGTTTTTACAGTTTTACATTTGCATTTGCATTTCCATATAGGGTTCAAAAAACACGTCAGCCCATGTTGAAACTGGTGCAAATTTTTGTATGTGAACAGCTCATGATTCTTTATAAAGTGGAAGTGAGAAATTGATCGATGAAGCCATTGAGGACACACTCGAGAAGGTATGCTATTAACTAGAGGTGACAAGATGGGTCGGTTCTTAATGGGTCTAAACGGGTAGTTTGTGTGACTTTCGACCCGTTAGAGGTGACAAGATGGGTGGGTTCTGAAACAAATTACGAGGATTTCTGATACACATTTTTTTTGGACATGTAAGAACATATCTGAAGATGTGTTGACCTTATTTAAAAAAAGCATAAAGATCCAAAGCAAACCAATCATACTTTAATACTTAAAAATAGCTTCAAATGACATAATGTAGCGAATTACATAGGAAGGAAAACCAGCACCTTTTTCTTCTTGTATGAGGGGGTGTTTAGGAAAGCTACTAAACTTAACTGATGAGCGTATGCATCCTCTTCCTCAAAATAATCCAATTGTGGTATGAAATGGTCTTTGTGATTGCTTAGTTAAGTGCTTATCTACTTATTTTCTAAGCCAATATGCAGTTATTAGTATTTGGTAGAAACTTCTGATGTGCTTATACAAAGTAAATAAGTACTAAAAAATAAGCAGCCTGCTAAATATTTTCAAACCAATAAGCAGTTTCACATAAGCAAACCTAAACACCCCGCTAAGCTTATTGACGGTTTTCCTCACAATAAGCTATAATAAGTCATACTTCATACAAAAGGTGTGGTACCTACAACAGGCCCCGTGATTTATTTATTTATTTTTTATTTTTTATTATTATTTATTTATTTATTTATTTTTTTGCTCTTAGACAGATAGAAAAAGCACTTACATGAACTAAGCAAGTGTTTCTAAAACAATATCCTACACTCAGGGAAGTTGGTCCTCCTATGTAGAGCAACAGTGGACTAACAAGCTTCTATCATCCTATACACCTTTTCTTGTATGAATTAAGATTATTATGCATATAGAAGGTATACTTCATATAAGTGGTGGTACCTACATGAGGCCCCATGACTCTTTACAATCCACAAAGAGTATATGATGAAAAAGTATAACCAATAAAGTTATTAAATCGTGATGAGCTTATTTGAAGTTGTGCTATTTATTTGTTTATGCTGATGTTGAACTAATTTTGTACTATAAATTTACCAGGGTGTTTATGGGGTGAATGGGTCACTTATGTATCCTATTTATGGGGAGACCGGTTTCATGGGAACAACTATATGCAATTTGCGAAGCTGTCCATGATGCAAGTTTTTACATATTTTGTTTTAGAGTAAATTGCATTTTTGGTCCCTAAGGTTTGGCCAAATTGCAGGTTTGGTCCTTATCCTTTCGAAAGTGTAAGGATGGTCCCCATTTTGAAGTTTCAGCTGCATGTTTGGTCCCTGGCCTCCGTCAAATGACACAAATACCCCTGTCATTTTCTTTTTTTATATTCCTTTTTCAGTTTTTAACACAAATGGTCATTGTGTTGCGCAAGGCTTTACAAATTTAGTCCTTTTTTTTCACAAATGGTCCTTCTTACACAAAATCGTCCTTATGTTGCGCAAGGCTTACACAAATGGTCATTGAGTCCATTTTTCTTTCCGTTTTTCACGTTTTCGTCCGTTTTTTCTGACGTTTTTTTTTTCCGTTTTGGTCTGTTTTTATCCTTTTTTGTCCGTTTTTCTTACGTTTTTGTCCGTTTTTTACGTTTTCGTCCGTTATTCTAACGTTTTTTCCGTTTTCATATGTTTTTGTCCGTTTTTCTTACGTTTTGTCTGTTTTTCTTACGTTTTCGTCCGTTATTCTTACGTTTTTTTCCGTTTTCATATGTTTTTGTCCGTTTTTCTTACGTTTTTTCCGTTTTTGTCCATTTTTTATCCGTTTTTTTGCCCTTTTTTTTCCGTTTTGGTCCGTTTTTCTTACGTTTTTGTCCGTTTTTTCTTATGTTTTTTACGTTTTTGTCGGTTATTTTTACGTTTTTTTTTTTTTCCGTTTTCCTATGTTTTTGTCCATTTTTCTTACGTTTTTGTCTGTTTTTCTTACATTTTTTACGTTTTTCCTTTCTCGTTTTTTTTTTTTTTTTTTTTCCGTTTTCATATGTTTTTGTCCGTTTTTCTTACGTTTTTGTCACTTTTTTCTTTTTTTTTTTCCGTTTTTGTTCATTTCTCCTTACGTTTTTTTCCGTTTTCTTTTTTTTTTGTCCGATTTTTTTGACCAAATTATTTTAAAAAAATAAATAAAATTAAAAAATTAAAAAAAAAAATCAAAATTTTTGTCCGAATTTTAAAAATAAAAAATAAAAAAAGTTCAAAATTTTTGTCCGAATTTTTTTGTCCGTATTTTGAATTTTTTTTATTTTTTTATTTTATTTATTTTTTAAAAGAAATTTGGTCAAAAAAAATCGGACAAAAATTTTGAATTTTTTTATTTTTTTTTATTTTTATTTTTTTAAATTCGAACAAAAAGAAAAAAAAAATCGGACAAAAATTTTAAACTTCTTTTATTTTTTTAAAAAATTCGGACAAAAAAGAAAAAAAAATCGGACAAAAAATTCGGACTAAATAAAAAATTCGGACAAAGAAAAATGAAAACGGAAAAAAAAAAACGTACAAAAACGTAAGGAAAATGAACAAAAACGGATAAAAAACGGAAAAAAGGACAAAAACGTAAGAAAAACGGACAAAAACGGAAAAAACGTAAGAAAAACGGACAAAAACGTATGAAAACGTAAAAAACGTAAGAATAACGGACGAAAACGTAAAAAACGTAAGAAAAACGGACAAAAACGTAGGAAAAAGGGACAAAAATGGATAAAAACGGAAAAAAAGGGAAAAAAAAGGTAAGAAAAAACGGATGAAAACATATGAAAACAGAAAATACGTAAGAATAACGGACGAAAACGTAAAAAACGTAAGAAAAAAAGGACAAAAACATATGAAAACGGAAAAAACGTAAGAATAACGGACGAAAACGTAAAAAACGTGAGAAAAACGGACAAAAACATATGAAAACGGAAAAAATGTAAGAATAACGGACGAAAACGTAAAAAACATAAGAAAAACGGACAAAAACGTAAGAAAAACGGACAAAAGAGGATAAAAACGGACCAAAACGGAAAAAAACGTAAGAAAAACGGACGAAAACGTAAAAAACGGAAGAAAAAGGGACTCAAGGACCATTTGTGTAAGCCTTGCGCAACACAAGGACGATTTTGTGTAAGAAGGACCATTTGTGAAAAAAAAAGGACTAAATTTGTAAAGCCTTGCGCAACACAAGGACCATTTGTGTTAAAAACTGAAAAGGAATATAAAAAAAGAAAAGGACAAGGGTATTTGTGTCATTTGACGGAGGCCAGGGACCAAACATGCAGCTGAAACTTCAAAATGAGGACCATCCTTGCACTTTCGAAAGGATAAGGACCAAACCTGCAATTTGACCAAACCTTAGGGACCAAAAATGCAATTTACTCTTTGTTTTATTACGAGCTATTTATAGAATACGACACGCATATTGATTTTAAGTGTTGATGTAACAGGAAGTTGAAGCTAATGCATGGCCGATTCAAGCTTTGAATAACATGTATGTTGAAGCTTTACTGACCAGATCAACAAAATAACTAAGCGCTTACAACAATATCATTAATGAGTCAAATTGTTGGTTCGGTAAGTTGTTGAAATGTGTATACGGATGGCACATCAATATTTAGCTTTACACGGTGTATTGATAACTTTTTTCTGATCACCTTATTACTGATGGCATTGATATTACTGGTAATGGCCACCCTCAATCTACACAAGAAATGGTATCTCTATTTGGGTTTTGTTGATTAAACAAAATGATTTGACTTTTTGCTCTCAATTAATAATGTGATCAGAAAAAGTTATCAATACACCGTGTAAAGCTAAATATAGGTAGGCGGTTACGTTACTATCATATATTGAGAGTAAATGTAAGATTATCGGAATGTTAGATTACTTTTGATAGTAACCAAAATATTGTTCTATATTAAAACATTTTCGTCAACAAATTTCCTGATTTCAACATTTCGGTGCATGGATTTGGAAGTGGAGCCAATGGGTCATTTTGGTATGTCTTTATACTTTCAAAACCATGGGAAGTTGTCGAACCATGTCAAAAATATATCTGAATCCAATTTGTTATACTTCTATCGTACATGTATTTATTTTTGTCTGATTGCTTATTGCAATTGTAGATGTGACTGGTGAAGTTGTTGTGTGATGAGTTTGATAACTACGACAAGAATGACACTACGGGAAAGAAGAAACCTCTTGCACGCATTGATATCGAGTAAGTTTTGGTTACTATCTATAAGCTGCTACTCATTGACAAATACCATGTTTGCATACATACGTAGTTATCATTGTACATATATAGTTGGTACTCATTGAAAAAAAAAACATGTGTGATTGGTTAAAATTTTATATTTTATATTAGAATATAATGGTAACAGTTAATATTTTATATATACACTTTGATTATGTGACAAATAACAACTTAACTTATCGTTACTAATTGTTAATCATGGTTATGGGTAAGGAACTTAACTGCACCTTTATAACTTGATTTGTGATTGCAGGGAAAGAACTTAAATGCATGTGATGATGTGGGTTAAATAATTGTTGTCTTTCAACTTGCGGGGTGTATTCATCTGAGTATGCGTTGAGCGGCTCTTAAACCATTAGACCAATTTCCCCTTTTAGCTGATTTTGTAAGTTTACCTACTTACCCGTTGCCAATAGAATATTCCTTAAAGTTGGCCCATTTTCATATGAATAAGTTGAAATAAACCTGCTCAAAGTTGTGCAAATGCTTCATATACCAAGTCTCTTTTTTTCTTTTCTTCAAACAATTTCGATTCCTTAACTTTTTGTTATATTTTTTTGAATGCACCAGGTTCATAACATGTATGAGGGATTGTTACTGCAAAAGTTGACGAGATGTTGGGGGGGGGGGGGGTCATAACTGGCAGATGGTTCCGTCTGTAAATTCTTCCCCATAAGATTAAGAGGAGTCTAGGAGTGAACAATTGGATTGTTTATTGGTTGTATTTTTATATGTATCTAGAAAAGTAGTAGTAACTTATAATCTATCAAGCATAAAGTAGAGATTGAATCTAAATTGTGTGAAATAATGTTTGAATTGTTTATGATATTTGTGTGCTCAAATTATGGACTTAAAGATAGATCGTAAATAAGATGCAATGTCTGTGTAATTTTGGAATTAAAGATAGATTATTATTACAAGTACGGTTAACCATGATACAGTTTAGATTGCTATTTAAACATATTGAATGTAATATTATAACTATGACCTTTTGTAATAAGCACATAAGATGTAAACTTAAGTCAGTAGTATTGAACAAATTCATTTCAGCAATTATGGCATATTAGCCCTTTTTTCGTAGGCTATTGGTGCATCAATAAAAAAGAAAATCACTTCAAATATAAGTTTTATTTGGAAACGGATATGATGATGCTGTGGTTTTTTTTGGAAAAGTTCATAAATTGTACCGTAGTTAATTATGTTGAAGATGATTACAACCATTTTAAGTGGAATAGAAACAAATATATGATATTCGAGGTGTAGATTGAAGATGATTACAACCATTTTAAGTGGAATAGAAACAAATATATGATATTGGAGGTGTAGATTGCAGAGGGTATGACACAAGGAGAAGCAATGTTTTAGTGAACATTAAAATTGTGAGGTTTGATTACTTGATTGTAACATATGAGTGTTTGACTCTTAACACAATGTTAAACAATGTAGAAAGGGTTTATCAAGAATAATTTGTTTTACATGATTATGTTATGTATTGGAACAATCGATCAATTAACACATACTAAAAAAGATGGTTGAAATCCTAAACTTAATAATTGTTATACTTGCACCATTGAGTCTTGATATATTGTTTATTTTTTATGGTATAGGTTTTGTTATTTATTTGTATCATAATATATCATTAATATTATAACACAAATGACTTATGAAAGAATATGAAACATAGGGAGATATATGTTAACTAATAAGTCTTGATATAATGTTTATTTTTTATGGTACATGTTTTGTTATTTATTTGTATCACAATGTATCGTTAATATGATAACACAAATAACTTATGCAAGAATATGAAACATTGGAGGATATATGTTAACTAATAAGGCTTGATATATTGTTTATTTTTTTATGGTACACTTTTTTATTTATTTGTATCATAATGTAGCATTAATATTACATACCAACAAAAATTAAATGCCTTTTATAGTGTTTCGAAAATTTATTTATATCATAATATAGCATTAATATTTTCTATTCATACATCCAACATATCATTTATTCACATAATATCACAAATCGATCTCTTATATAAACGCTATTCAACGGTTTTTAAATTTACCACGTGAATTTCACGGGTTAATAACCTAGTTTGTATTGATAAAGAAGGGTTATATATTAAATATTGCATATTATTAAAGAGAGTATTGCCCAGCCCAGCTGGGTAACACTTTCACCCTCCATACAACAAACCCAAGTTCGATCCCCACTTGAGCCAAGTGAGGTTAATATTGCCCATGCCACGTGGCACCACCTCATTGGTCCACGTGGCGATCCGACCCGACCCGTTGACCCTTGACCAACAAGGACGATTTATGCAAATAACTTAACGGCCGTTAAGGACTGTCGTTGCAATTTAGGACGATTTTTGTAAATAAATCTAACGGAGTAGGTACAATAACTTAACGGTGGCAAGTATGTGCCCACAATACTTAACGGTGGCAAGTATGTGCCCACAATAAAAAAAAAAAAAAAAAAAAAAAAAAAAAAAAAAAAAAAAAAAAAAGTCTGATGCTTACAAAAGAATAAGGTGGCAAGTATGATGCCTTTTGAGATGATTTGCCCAATTTATTATTGCACTACTTTTATAGCATAATGGATTTTTACTTGCCTAATTTGACTATTCACAAACGTCTATGGATTATTTTTCATTAAAATGATCATAACCTGATGAGGCCTTAAATGCACTAATTTTCAGGGCATTTTATCATTTTTTATACACGTTTTTAGTTGGTTTTTCCTCGTTTACTTGAACTTTTTTGGATAAATGCATCTAGTTGTTGATTTGGACTTAGAAGTGGAGTTATGCTCAAAAACGGCTAAAAGATAGAAGATATTAAGACTTTATACATTGGACAGATGTGAGACGCCGTCAGGACTTATGCCAGACGGCCTGTTACAACGCGGCGCCCATGATACGTCGTCAGGCAAAGAGCGACGAGAGAATTTGATATTTTTAACAAGACCAGACGCAGTCACACCAGAATATCACACTGATACAAGAAGAGCCAGGAGTCATGACACTTGAGTGTGACTCCGTCAAATAAGATATCTGACGTTGTCTAGTAGCCGCATACGAAACCTACATAAAACCCTAATCGACACTGGATGTCGTTGGGTACCCCTATTGTCGCCGGACCCCCAAAATCTATATATACAAGCCTAGGGTTTCGTTATTTTCATGCAATTTTCGGGAGCTAGGCTTTAAGGACAAACTTTTTCAACCATTTTTAAGGTTTATTATTTTCATGCAATTTTTGGGAGCTAGGGTTTATTGTCTTGTAATCAAGTGAAATATGAGGCGATCCTATTAACACTTGTTTTTAATACAATCAATCGTTTGATTAACTATATCTTTTTCTGCCATGTTTGTTTTATTTGTGTGATCATCATTAATATGCTTCACTAAATTTGTTAGCAACTCCTTTGGATGCATGGAACCTAGATTAAGATGAATTAACAACTAGTTACACCTTGATCTGTGCAAGCAACTCTCTTTTACTGTTTGTTTCATTATCAATGTTGAATTTATGATATATTGCTTTACAGTTTATCACCATTATTCTTTGAAATTACTCATATATTTGACACCCATGTCTAACCATATCTAGGGAAATAAACTAGGTTTGTCTATTGACAAATTTAGCGAACCTAGTTTAGTTATGACACTCATGCTCATGCCCAGGTATGTAATCAAACACAAAGAACACAATTGATATAAAGAATCAGTCTTTATTAATCAAGAACACAAATACAATCACTGTATGTTTATTTGACTACAAAGTTGGGATACTACATGAAAGAAAACTACTTCTATTTATACTAGTCTAAGATGGCGGTTATTCTCCAACCGTCATGTCGTTTCACAAACAGGTGTCTCTTCAAAAATCTTCATGTCGGTTTGTTGTGAGAGGCCCAAACCGCTGGCCCTTTTCTGAACTGATGTGTCATATCAAGTTTCCCTACTTTACACATTATCCCCTCAAGTCTTAAACTAATTACAAAGTCCAACAGTCTCCCCCCTAATTGTTTAAGACTTGCTCTTCTAATCTTCAGACATCATCATCTGTCTTTGCATCACGCCTATTCTCTTGCTTGATCCAAATCTTCTCGACTTGTAGCACAAACTTTGACTTCAATAAATCTTTGATAACTTCACATCATCTTTTGCTCCTTACGAACTTTGCTTGACACAAACTTGCTTCACACAACTTGCTTGTTTCACACAACTTGGCTTCACACCGTCTTCACCTTGATCAGTCACTGATATGTTCTTCACGAAACATCCTTCACGGCTAACTTGGTTATTTCACATAACCTTTAATTCGTACCAATTTGCATCACACGAATCAAATCTATATCGCATAGATTTATAAATAATCTGAATCACTCAAATTATTCTGCCCTTCACAGGTTACTGCTCCGCATCACACGAAATTCCTTTGACTTGATCCATTCACTGAATCCTCTCATTGTATTCTTAGTTTCTAATCTGTCAACATACAAACTCCAACACACAAGAATCTTCCTCTTCGTGGGTTTGCACCAACAAACACCTTCTGATGTTGTCAATTCCCTTTTGTTCCTGGTTGTTCTCCGGCACCACAAATCAACAGCCTCAACACACCACTTCTTCCTTTTATTCACAGACAATTAGGGCAAAACTCCCCTTTTCCTTTTTATCCTTGATCTCACAATAGCAATTATCAGCCTCCCCCTTTTTATTTTGTTGGTTGATTATCACAATCAAACAACCCACAATGATCGTTGTTCCTGGTCTTCTTCTTCAAGAAAAAAAACCGTTGCCCCTGTTCTTGGCTTTGCACCGCAAACAACAGCCAATCGTCCTTAGTCACAAACGATCAACCCCTGTTTTTCTTGTTCTTCCTAATCGAATTACTCGATTTTTTTGGATTTGTTTCGGTTGTTGTTTATTACAAACGAACAGCCTCTTCAAAAAATCCCGATCACTCACTGATCTTTTTGATCCAATCTGCAACGATTCTTCGACCCGCTCTGATTCTACACCGACTCGCTCGGTTTTCTTCTTCTTCCAGGATCTTTTAACCGTGGTCTCTGATACCACTGATGCCCAGGTATGTAATCAAACACAAAGAACACAATTGATATAAAGAATCAGTCTTTATTAATCAAGAAGACAAATACAATCACTGTATGTTTATTTGACTACAAAGTTGGGATACTACATGAAAGAAAACTACTTCTATTTATACTAGTCTAAGATGGCGGTTATTCTCCAACCGTCATGTCGTTTCACAAACAGGTGTCTCTTCAAAAATCTTCATGTCGGTTTGTTGTGAGAGGCCCAAACCGCTGGCCCTTTTCTGAACTGATGTGTCATATCAAGTTTCCCTACTTTACACATTATACCCTCAAGTCTTAAATTATCTCAGGTTTATCACTCAATATTGGGAATGTTCTTAGTCTCCAAAATAATAATTTTCCTGAATTCGCCAAATAAATTTTTTACGACCTTTTAGTGTCTTTGTCTCTATCGACCCAAAATGTTTCACATAAATTACTAACAGAGTAAAACCTGCATATCATAAGCTACACACGAACAGACTTAGTGATAAACTAATACATAAATCGATGACCAAAAGCGATTTATACTAATGATGCTTCTTTACTGCTTAACTAGACGATATATGCTCAAATTAACGACACCCAACACTCACATGACTAAATATCATGTACTAGTAACTCAGTAAGTCTTTGAAGGAGGTTATAAAATGATCTGGCTTAACATAAAGGTTATAGCATACAAAATAAGATCATTTTGAACATCAGAAGCAAAAGTTCGTAAGCTAGAATACGTTAAAACACTTTGACAAAGTTCAGGTTTTAGTAATAGTGATTGAATTTCTCTGGCCTGTGGACAATTCTTCTGCAGAGACTAGAAGGATCCCATCAACATTCAGATTGAAGCAAACCTCGATACGCGACTTCCCATTGGTATCTGGTGTAAGGCCTTTGAAGATGAAGCTGCCAAGTAATAAGTTGTCCTTAACTTTGGCCCCCTCACCTTCATACACTGAGATAGATACTGATGTTACATCGGCAAATGACTGAACTATTTTTTTCATGCTTGTGGGTATGCATGTATTCTTGGGGATAATAACTTGCATGAGATCTTTTTCACCATTATCAATGTCAACTGCAATTCCTAACGAGCGAGGAATGACATCCAGTAGCACCACGTCCTGCTTCATATCATGATCATCATCATTTCCAGTTAACCTTGCAGCCAAGATGGCCGCACCTGAAGCAACAGCCTCGTCACCATTTAAACTCCTGCTAAGTGTCTTCCCACCAAAAAACTCCTCCACCATTCGTTGTACTTTTGGAATCCTACTCGAACCCCCAACAACAACCACCTCATCCACATCCTTCTTCTTCATTTCCCCATCACGTAAACATTCTTCTAATAGTTGAATGCATTTGTCAAAGTAAGTTGCATTTAGTTCCTCAAATTTGGCTCTGCTGATTTTGATAGAAAAGTCAATGCCCTCATGCAAGCAATCGATTTCGATTGAAGTAAAAATGGTTGATGACAAATCTCTCTTTGCTTTCTCACAAGCAACTTTCAACCGCCCCAATGCTCTTGGATTACGTCGTATGTCCACACCACTGTTTTTTTTCTTGAATTCATTTATGCAATAATTAACGAGAGTTGTATCAAAATCCTCACCACCTAGATGAGTATCACCACCAACAGCTTTGACATCAATAACCCTCGTTTTACTGATTGTCAAAAGAGATACATCAAAGGTACCACCACCCAAATCAAATACCAAAACTGTCTTTTTGTCCTTGTTCCAGTTTTTGTCAGACAAATTGTCGACACCATATGCAATTGCAGCAGCTGTCGGCTCATTTAGCAAACGCAAAACATTGAGGCCCGCACGGGTTCCTGCTTCCTTTGTTGCCTCCCGTTGTTGGTTATTGAAATAAGCAGGAACCGTGATCACAGCATTTGTTACCTCTTCTCCAAGAAACAGTTCAGCAGTTTCTTTCATCTTCTTAAGAACCATGGCTGATAATTCTTCAGGTGCAAATTTCTTCTCTTCACCTTTGTATTCGACTACAACACTCGGTTTCTCAGAAGCTCCTTTCATAACCTTGAAAGGCCACATTTTCATGTCGTTCTGCACTTGAGGATCACTGAATCTGTTTCCAATCAAACGCTTAACATCTGAAATTCTTAGAGTGATTATGATTAGCAACCAAAATTTTCGAAAAAAACAAAAGCGTACAATAATTCTTTAAAACAGAAAGATTTTACCAAACACTGTGTTAGCAGGGTTCCTAGCTATCTGATTTTTTGCACTCTCGCCTACTAACAACTCTGAATCATTGAAAGCTACACAAGACGGGGTGATTCTGTTTCCCTGTTCATTAGGAATGATCTCCACCCGATTCTTGTTGTCAAACCAGATAGCAACACACGAGTAAGTTGTTCCAAGATCAATACCGATAGCCGTTCCTTTAACTCTTTTAGACATTTTTTGATCTGAAATAAAATAAAAGATGAAGGAGAAGTTGTGTCGTGACAAATCCAAACAAGAAATGAATAAGATAATGTTGTAAACTTGAATATGCAAAAAGTTTATTTCTGCGCAATTAGATATAGTATTTTGCTAGTATTTACGTAATAAAAAAATATTACTCAATTTTTTATTTTTTTTTAAACTCATTCACTGTCATATTTTTAAGTTTTAATTTTTGGCGGTTTAATTTATTATTAGTTATGTATAATATTATCGTTGAAAACCTAATAAGGCTTGTTTGTAATTGATTATTAATAGGTTCTTAATTCTTCAAGTTATTGCTAACAGTCTAAAAATAATAATAAATGTGAAATGGTGCGGCTTTGGTCGAGAATTTCACCAAAAGGGAACACCCCGATAAGATCCCCAATTAACATGGGGCGGGTTTGGGGGAGCATTGCACCCCAACGGGGTGTCTCGATTAGATCTCCGATGGGGATCGGGGCGGGTTTGGGGAGCACTTTGGTAATCGGGTTGGGCATGGGGATGGTCGCCCCGACCCAAACCCGCCCCATTACCATCCCTAATCTAATGACTGCGTTCAAGGATATTCAACATCATATTGCAAATATTCCCTGTTATGCGTGTTGACTTAATTCCTTGTTTTGTGCAATTGAAACTGTAAAATGTAATATCCAATGACCATATTCAAGGATATATACTTAAGAAGACAACTCCGCTAGCAGAAAGACAAAGTTATGACTGACAAGAATTAAATACATAAATAGCTTAAACACTAATAATAGAGCACACTTGCAATCTCATGTTGAATAAGTAACACCTGATAAGACTCATGTACTGTATTTCATAGGTACACTTGGAACCAATCCATCATGGCTTAACTACTTCTCAAACAAAACAAAGGAGAAATCGGGTCAATGAGTTCAGTCTCACCTATAAAGTATGATAACAGAACAATAATTTTTTTCCCATAAACATGGTTTTTATGGAAACTCAATTCTGTGGCTAACTTTTCCAACAATACATCATTCTTGAATCGAAAATCACATATAGATGCATCTGATTTACAACATTACAAAAATCAAATATCCTCCATTTGTATCTCCTATAAGACTACCTTATTTTTCTACATGAGGTTTAATAGACTTAAGGGGTATTTGGCTATGCGTATGACTTTGGTAAAAAGCGATTTCTACATAAAGCCCTTTCTGTAGTTAAAAGCTAATGAGCGCAATGTTACAAATGTTAAGCAACTCAAATAACATCCAATTTTTTACAACATTTTGAATGAAATTTTCACCATTTCTGAATGCATCTCCTATGAGTCTACCTTTAACATGTTCAAAGTGTAAGTGAGTCAAGGCCATCATAAGCTACTCGAGATCAACCCCGGTTAAAGCTCAAAATGAGCTAAGTCTATCATGGGGCTCAACTACAGATTTAACCCTCAAACTAGTTTGCTCTTTCTTCTTACGGGACCATGGTTCCGACTAGTCACCTTTAACCCCCAAACTATTCTTGTTGATAAAACATTTGACCATCATGTTTCCTAACTGCAGTGATCTCTTACGAGAACTAATGACACATAAGCTAGTAATAGTGTGTGTTCTTTGACAGTTGTCACCGTAAAAATTAGATGACTAGTCACGTTTTGAGTTTTTATAATGCGTGACATTTTGAGGTTATAAAACCTTTTATAATGGGTGGCGGCGCAGCTTGTTGCCAGCCTACCTACCATCCTTATGTAATTTACCCTTTATGATATAATTTCAAAGTTATATCTTTCTAAACCCGCACAAAACCCGGCTATAGCCGGCCAAGACCCGGCTAAACCCGGTTAGATCCGGCCAAAACCCGGCTAAACCCGGTCATGTCCGGGAAAGACCCGGCTAATCCGGCGAAGACCCGACTAAACCCGGTTAGATCCGGTCAAGAACCGGATAAACCCGGTCATATCCGGCCAAGACCCGACTATATCCGGTTAGACCCGGGTATATCCGGCTAAGACCCGGCTAAACACGGGTATATCCGGCCAATACCCGGCTAAACCCGGTCATATCCGGCTAAGACCCGGTCATATCCGGCTAAACCCGGACATGTCCGGCCAAAACCCGGCTATATGGTTTCTATAAAACACTAATGTCTGTGTGGGTAGGTCTACTTAAATGTCACATGCATGCATGTAGATTTGTAAAAGTATGAAAGTGGTTTAAAAGAAATCAACCAAAGCATATATTTTAGAGCATAAAGTTTGACCAAAATCATTATTAAAGAAAAAAGATACGGTAAATAAACATTCAAGAGTAAACATTGAAATTTTACCTGGGTTTTTTGCTCAAAACTGATCCCTTTCTTGAGTCTTGATTATATGTGTGAATGTGAATAGACCAGAAGCTAGTTATGTGGGTATTTATAAGCTAGCTATATATGTTGTTTCCCAATCCCATAATTGAGGCGCGAATGTCAATGTGCTCTATTTGAATTTTGAAACAAACTTGTGTGGTTAAAACTTGAAACAAATAAACAATTTAATTTTACGTTTAAGTGGGAGTAAAAAATTAACCGAGTAAATTACATGGTTGGTCCCTGTGGTTTGTCCAAAATAACAACTTTCGTCCCTCGAAGTTTAAAGTTGCATTGGTAGTCCCTAAGTAGGTAAACAAATAACACCACGGATCCCTTGGTTTAACTGGTGTTAACTAGCTTAGTTAAAATTTACGGGTTAGCCCCCTTTGGTTAAATAGCGCTGCATGGTTAATCCTTTTACTTAACGGCTGTTATAATTTACTTAACGGCTGTTATAATTTACGTTTTCGCCCATTTTCTTTCATTTTCATACGTTTTTGTCATTTTTTTTTACGTTTTCGCCCATTTTCTTTCATTTTCATACGTTTTTGTCCGTTTTTTTTTTACGTTTTCGCCCGTTTTGGTCCAATTTTTTAAAGTTTTCGTCCTTTTTTTAGGTTTTTCGCCCGTTTTCTTACATTTTCGCCTGTTTTTGTCCTTTTTTTTTTCGTTTTCGCCCGTTTTTGTCCTTTTTTTTTTAACGTTTTTCTCCTATTTTTGTCCCTTTTTTTTCGCCCGTTTTGGCCCGTTTTTGTCCATTTTTTTATGTTTTCGCCCGTTTTTTTTTTCGTTTTTTTTATGTTTTCGCCCGTTTTTGTCCCTTTTTTTTACGTTTTCGCCCGTTTTTGTCCATTTTTTTACGTTTTCGTCCGTTTTTGTCAATTTTTTTACGTTTTCGCCCGTTTTTGTTCGTTTTTTACGTTTTCGCACGTTTTAGTCCGATTTTTTACGTTTTCGCACGTTTTGGTCCGGTTTTTTACGTTTTCTCCTGTTTTTGTCCTTTTTTTTACGTTTTCGCCCGTTTTTGTCCCTTTTTTTTTACGTTTTCTCATGTTTTTTTCCCTTTTTTACGTTTTGGCCTGTTTTTGTCCTTTTTTTGACGTTTTCTCCAGTTTTTGTCCATTTTTTTACGTTTTGGCCCGTTTTTGTCCATTTTTTTACTTTTTCGCCCGTTTTTTCCCTTTTTTATGTTTTCGCCCGTTTTTGTCCGTTTTTTTACGTTTTCGTACGTTTTTGTCCATTTTTTTACGTTTTCGCCCGTTTTTTTTCCTTTTTTTATGTTTTTTGTCCCTTTTTTTTATCGTTTTCGCCCGTTTTCTTACATTTTCGCCTGTCTTTGTCCGTTTTTTTTCGTTTTCCTCCTGTTTTGTCTGTTTTTGTACATTTTCTCCTGTTTTTGTCCTTTTTTTTACGTTTTGACCCGTTTTTGTCTCTTTTTTTACGTTTTCGCCCGTTTTTTTTTCTTTCTGTTTTTTTATGTTTTTGTCCTTTTTTTCAGAAACTTTTTTTTACCTAAATTTTTTTTTCGAAAATATTTTTTCGATGATTATTAAAAAAAAAATTCAAAATTATATTTTATTGAATTTTTTGTCCGTAAAAAAAATGGACAAAAACGGGCGAAAATTTAAAAAAAAAATGACAAAAACGGGCGAAAATGTAAAAAATGGACAAAAAGGGTCGAAAATGTAAAAAAAATGACAAAAACAGGCGAAAATGTAAAAAGGGACAAAACAGGTGAAAACGTAAAAAAAATGGACAAAAACGGACGAAAACGTAAAAAAAAAACAGAAAAAACGTAAAAAACCAGACAAAAACGTGCGAAAACGTAAAAAAGGGGACAAAAACAGGAGAAAACGTAAAAAACCGGACTAAAACGTGCGAAAACGTAAAAAAATCGGACTAAAACGTGCGAAAACGTAAAAAACGAACAAAAACGTAAAAAAAAAGGGACAAAAACGGGCGAAAACATAAAAAAAAAAACGGAAAAAACGGGCGAAAACGTAAAAAAGGGACAAAAACAGGCGAAAATGTAAAAAAAAAAGGACAAAAACGGGCGAAAACATAAAATAAGGAAAAAACGTGCGAAAACGTAAAAAAAATGGACAAAAACGTAAAAAAAGGGACAAAAACGGACGAAAACGTAAAAAAAAGGGACAAAAACGGGCGAAAACATAAAAAAAACGGAAAAAACGGGCGAAAACGTAAAAAATGGACAAAAACGGGCCAAAACGTAAAAAAGGGACAAAAACAGGAGAAAACGTAAAAAAAAGACAAAAACGGGCGAAAACAAAAAAAAAGACAAAAACAGGCGAAAATGTAAGAAAACGGGCGAAAACGTAAAAAAATGAAGAAAACTTTAAAAAATTGGACCAAAACGGGCGAAAACGTAAAAAAAAAGGACAAAAACGTATGAAAATGAAAGAAAATGGGCGAAAACGTAAAAAAAAAGGACAAAAACGTATGAAAATGAAAGAAAATGGGCGAAAACGTAAATTATAACAGCCGTTAAGTAAAAGGATTAACGATGCAGCGCTATTTAACCAAAAGGGGCTAACCCATAAATTTTAACTAACCTAGTTAACACCAGTTAAACCAAGGGATCCGTGGTGTTATTTGTTTACCTACTTAGGGACTACCAATGCAACTTTAAACTTCGAGGGACGAAAGTTGTTATTTTGGACAAACCACAGGGACCAACCATGTAATTTACTCAAATTAACCAATAATCTCACAAGTCACAAAAGTGCTAGGCTATAAACTAGTTATGTGGCTTCAAAAATTAGCTAATAATCTCACAAGTAATTTTGTTCTATTCTAATATCGATAACTTCTTTCTTAATGGAGTGCCTAAAATATAACTTCAAGTGATGGCAACGGGGATTGGGCAGGGTGGTCATCCTCATCCCCAAATCCGATTAACAATTCTATTCAAATTCGCCTGATATCGTCGGGGATGTAATCGGGGTGCGCTGTTGGGGCGTGATGCTCCCTCAAACTCGTCTCATACTAATCGGAGATTTTATCCGGTTGACTTCTTTGGGTGCAATTCTTAACCAGCTTCGTACCATTTCACATTTATTATTATTATTATTTAGACGATTAGCAATAACTTAAAAATTAAAGGACTATTAATAATCATTTACAACTTAAACATATGACATTAAATAAGTTTTTATAATCATAATTTTTCAATCTTATAAAGATAAAAAGTAACAATATCAAAGAAATATTTATTTATTATTTTTGAATGGGTATTTTTGAAAAAGTAGGGGCATGTGCAGACACACCCATTTGAAAATGAGTAGTCAAGTAATTTTCCCTATATTTTAGAGCATAACGTTTGACCAAAATCATTAAAAAAGAAAAAAAAAAAACGGTAAATAAATATTTCAAGAGTAAACATAGAAATTTTACGTGGGCTTTTTTTCTCAAAACTGATATAAGATCCCTTGATTTTAAATCTCTTGAATTTATGTGTGAATGTGAATTGTGAATAAGCCCCTAGTGGGGATTGTGAAGACTTATATGTAACTTTGTAAATAATTGTACAAGTCCAGATACTATAAGGACTAAACTTGTCATTTACCATTCACAGTTAGCAAACAGCTTAGGTGCTAAAAGTAGTTTAAATACCCCTGTAATCACCACTTTTTTTATTATCACTTGTAATCATTTTCAATAATATCATTTAATCTTCCGCAATTTCTCATGGTATCAGAGCACATGGTGCTCGTGTAAAACCCCAAATTTTAGCACAATCACCAAATTAGGTCACCAGTTCAATTTATCTTCAAATTGATCAATTGATTTGATCTTGTTGATTACTGTGTGTGTTTGTAGTGCAATTTAGGGTTCTTGATCCATTTAAATTCTGTTACAATCGTTATTGTGTGATCAAGATCAAGATCAACAATGGTGAATACTCCTAATCCACCACCGGTTGACCAGAATACTCTGAATAACAATGATCCACTTTATCTTGCGAGTTCTGATCATCCAACAATGGTTCTCACTAATACTCCTTTTAATGGAAATAACTTTCTTGGTTGGAGTCGCAATGTAAAGATGGCTTTAGGGGCAAAATTGAAGCTTGGATTCATTGATGGTACATGTGTAAAACCGCCTGTGAATGATGTTAATGTACAGAGATGGATAAGATGTGATTACATGGTGACATGTTGGATCTTGAATTCCATGGTTACAGAACTTTCAGATGCTTTCTTGTATGCACAATCAGCATGTGAGTTGTAGAAAGAAATTGTTGAAAGGTATGGGCAAAGCAATGGTCCTTTGATCTATCAACTTGAAAGGGAATTGAGCAAAATCACCCAAGGTAACCTTAGTATTGCTGTTTTTTTCAATAAATTGAAGAGATGTTGGGATGAATTGCAAAATTTGAATGGTTTGCCTATATGTAACTGTGGAAAGATGCTTGAGTGTACTTGTGCTGTGTATGATAAGTTCTTGGAAAGGGATAGTCATTTGAAGTTGATTCAGTTCTTGATGAAACTCAATGATGAGTATGAATCAGTTAGGAGTCAAATCTTGTCAATGGATCCTTTGCCCAATGTCAATAAGGCATACTACATAGTGCAACAGATAGAAAAACAAAAACAAGTTACTAATCATGTGTTTGAGCCAACTGCTTTCTTTGCAAATAATCAAAGGAACAGTAACAATGGTGTTAAGAAGGATTTTAAACCAGCTAAGTATGAACAGAAGAAAGTTTGTACTAGATGTGGTCAAGAAGGGCATATGTATGAACAATGTTTTGAAAGAATTGGATACCCTGATTGGTACAAAGGAAAGAAGGGAAAGAAAGGATCAAAAGTTGCAGCTCATGTGAATTCTGGTATGGAAGAGATGATGACTGGGGATTCTCCTTTTGATATGGGCTATGAGAATGAAATTGGGATGAATGGTTTTGGCAATGTGGATCAAAGGTTGGTTGCTGCAGTTTGTCAAGAAATGATGAAGATGTTCAAAGGTAAAGGTCCAATGGAGGATGGTAATGGTGCTAGGAACATGGCCAGCAATTCTCATCATGCAGGTATATGGTCTTGTTTCAGTGCTTCATTTGCTCTATTTTGTCATCCATTAATGAATATTGAAAAAGATTGGATATCTGATACTTGAGCTTCTGATTCTATGTCACCCAACATTAAGCTGTTCATCACCACTTGAGAATTAAAACACCCTATTACTGTCCACTTACCAGATGGGAGATCAATAAAGGTTACAATAGTTGGTGAAGTTGCCTTAACACCATACTTGATCCTAGAAGATGTTTTTTATGTGCCTGAATTTCAGTTGAATTTACTCTCAGTAGGAAAGTTAATCCAAACCAAAAACCTAACTGCTCAATTCTTTCCCAATTCTTTCATGTTTCAGGACCTTACAACTAAACAAATAGTTGCAGTTGGCAAGGGATCAAAATGCCTTTACATCTGCAAACCTATCACTGATCCAGTCCTTTTCTCTGCTGAATTTTCTGATTTCCAGGCTTCTCATAAACATTTACTACCTTCATTTAGTCTAAATAAAACTGTTGTAAGCAATGTTGTGAATTCTAAGCTTCATCCTGATCTTCATACTTTTCATGCTAGACTTGGTCATTATTGCAGTGTCCTCACGCAATGTTATAAAAATACGCTTTTGAAACCAAAAATTTCCAACCTCTTTTTACTAACTTTGGAAAGTAGCAAAATATTCAAAAGAGATTAAGAAATCCAAAGTTTTAAAAATTCCCCGTTTTTCCTTTTTATTCTATTTTTATATTTTTCTCTTTTTCATGTGACGGTTTTGTTGACTTTCATTATCTCACGATAACTTTTAGGGTCAACGAGTAGGAAACACGACTCATAAAGAAGTGACCATACGGATAAAATTCGTCATCCCTGATTTTTCACGATCCCCCAAACTAAGCTTAAAAACGAGATCATTGTTTTTTTACAAGTTAGATGCCAACACTACCCATGAAAGTTACTTGTGTAATTACCTCTTGCTCCCATTTTCCTAATTTGCCTCTATTTATTTTATTTTTGTTGAGAAATGAATTGCTTCATATTTTCTCATTTCGATAGGTTTTTTAGTCCGATAAAGATATTAAATTAAGACGCTAAGTAGTTTTCAATCTTCTCTCGAGAACCGTTGCTTTGAAAATGAGGTCCACATCAAGGTTTTTTATTTATATTTTTTTGACTTTTGCATTTCTCTCTTTTTTTTTCTTCTTTTTTTTTTTTTTTTTTTTTTTTTTTTAATTTTTTATCATTGACTTTTCACTTGCGTACCCAAACGACGGAGCTTCACGGTTTAGTTCCAAGACCTTATACCTTCCGGAATAAAGGATCCAAGGGCCGTTACAACGGAGTGTTCCAAGACTCTAGACATTCCTGAAATGAGGATCCAAGGTGGTTAGACCAAGACCTCACACATTCCTGAACTAGAGGTCCAAGGGTCGGTGCAAGAGGGTAGCCAAGACCTAAACGCCTTCCGGAAATAAGGATCCAAGGCCCGATCTCGATTCCGTAGCTTATAGCACTTAACTTATTATTATTAAACGTATTTATTAAGTAACCTTGATGTGTACCCAATTTTTAAAGCAAGGATTCTTTCAAGAAGACCAAGAACTAATCATCGGCAAAACCTAACATCTTTAATTATTCTTACAGTTATATATGGTGAAACAATTTTGTGGGAGCAAAGGGCCACAAGTAACTTCGATGAGCTCTAAAGAGAACCAACTACTCCACGCTTAGCATCTAACTTCTAAATAAACTCTATCATTTCTCGTTCTTCGCAAATTTAAAATCTTAAATAATAAGATCCGCGAATGCTTAGCCGAATGGTTAAGGAGACAAGCTAGGGCTCAACACGCCCGATCAAGTCAAAATTTTATTCCTACTCTTACCAGCGGAAAGTCAACAAAGTGTCAAAATTTATTATATTTTTGCATAAATTTTTTTCAATTCTTCTCATTTTTTCAATTTTTTTTTCAATTTTGGAGGAAAAACGGGGTTGCGAGAAAAAACGGCAAAAATGCGAGGGAAAATCAAATCGAAAGATTACCCTCCAGACTAAAACGAGACATTGTCCTCAATGTCTTAAAGGTAAGGGTTCTCCTACATAAATCTAAGGCCGTTTATTAATTATGCCAAAGATAAACGTTAAACGATAAGATTAAGGATATCGGATTTCCCATAAAAGAAACGAAGGATGAGACTCGAGTGGAGTAAAGACAAAACCACGAGCACGAGAGTCTTCAAACTTCGGTAAAATCCTGGACATAAACAACAACAACCACAAAACACAAGATATGGAAGAGGAAACCCTCCTCACGTCACTTATTAGAAATAAGAAAGAAGATAGAAGGATAAGCATGGGTGCCTCCCACGAAGCGCTTGTTTTTTATCGAGTCGTATAGCTTAGACTCGCCCGAATTCATTTGTTCTTGGGGGAGCATGTGGAAGAGGAAATCTCCATCGGACTTTCGTTCAAGATGTTTGGATAAACATTGAAGCATACAAAAGTTCCACTCCGATGAGATACCCGCGGCTCTAAATAGAAATTGGAAACGACGATGCCGGGGTCAAAGATGGTATCTTCACTCCCGAAGGAGTGAAGGAGAGGAGAAATCACATCATATGTGAGAAAAGGAAGAAAGATTCTGATAGTAATTATGAGAGAATCTCCATCAATATCAAGTTTTTCGTTTAAGCTCTTAAGTTCATGATCTAAAAGCACCTCTGGAGGGAGAGGAATAATAGTTTCCTTTATAGGTAATACGTCTCCCTCTAAGTAATCATACTCTGGTGGAGATATGATGTGGTAGAGTTCATCGACGAACTCCCCCAGACTAGAGGTACAATTAGTCAATGGATCATGACTTAGTAACAATTCCATTTCTCTCAGATCTGACTCAAAATCGAAGTTTTTATCTTCATCCCCCGGTGGGATTGGATCGATCCGAGCGAGTTCATTGGCGAGCTCCTCGAGAAGATAATCACTCTTATGAAGTACGTCTTTTTGCTCGGGCTCCGGAAGTATATATGGAGGCGGGACTTGTGCGGTACTTCGTGGGCTATAAATGTGCACCTCGTCTGTGGAAAACTAGAAGGGGGTTGAATAGTTTTACGTCTTTTTAATTTATTATTAAAAACTTTGTTTACCTTTAAAAACTTAGGTTCAAGTTTATGTGAGAAAATAATACTTGAACAATATTGTTGATTTTATGTGTACCCTTTTAGATTTGTTATAAAAGTTTTACTTTTTTATGAATGGAGTTTTGATTTGATCTTTATGTGAAGTCAACTTCTAAGTAATACTAACAATTATATATGCTTATGTGTATGAAAGTAATAATGATGTAAATAAAGAAATAAGTAAGGGATGGAAAGATCTAACCGAGACACGAGAGATTTATAGTGGTTCGGCTACAAGGACACCTTCCTTGCCCTACTCCACTCCCCAAGCACCTAGCTCGAGAGTTTTCTTCACAACTTCAATGAGCTCCCTTATGGCGGAGAAAACCTTACACAACTTTGGCTTACACAGGTTTAACGACACAAAGCTAAATGTCGAGTTCTAATCGTAGCTAGAACCAATCTCACAACTTCACAACACAACTTCTTCACAACTTATTCCCTAAGGCCTCACGACTTCAACACTAGGACTTCACAACTTCTACACGACGGCTTCGCAACTTCTATGCTACGACTTCACTACTTCAACACTAAGACTTCACGACTTCCACACGACCGCTTCACAACTTCTATGCTACGGCTTTACGACTTCAACACTAGGACTTCACGACTTTTACACGACCGCTTCACAACTTCTATGCTACGGCTTCACGACTTCAACACTAGGACTTCACGACTTCTACATGACCGCTTCACAACTTCTATGCTACGGCTTCACGACTTCAACACTAGGACTTCACGACTTCTACACGACCGCTTCACAACTTCTATGCTACGGCTTCACAATCTTCTTCACACCGTAACTACTTCACAACTATACTATGCTTCTACACTACTTCTTTATACCACAACAACTTATACAAATTCTTCACTACTTACACACACCTCTAACTTAATCACTTATGTACTCTCTCAATGTACACACCTTATATTTACACTTTACACAAATGAATGAATGATTAACAAAATATATTTGACAAACAACTTAAGTAACAAGATGCTACTAAGTTGTAATACTTCTAATCTTGATTGATAGAAGTATTCTTCTTTTGCACTTGAATGGTGGAAGCTTGGATCAATTGGAAACCAATGCTTAAGAGTTTATGATCAAAGGATTTTAGAAAGTATTTACAAAGATAAGAAGGGATTTAGAACAGAAGGTTTTGAGGTGCAAAAGGTGAGGAAAAAGTCCAGAGATCAACCAGTATTTATAGGCAAAAACTGGAGCCTACAGGAGCGGGGCGGTCCCCTTAAATAGGGGGCCGGTCCCCTTAATTTTAAGGGGGCCGCCTCTATGAATTAAGGGGGCCGCCCCTGCTGAACGTTGGCCAGTTTTGTCCTTTTGTGGGGAAGGTTTTTCTGGAACATTTTTGCCATTTTTGGTTGAAAATTTGAATTCATATTTTTATAAAAGATTAAACATATTTTTTTAATACTAAAAATGTTTTTCAAAAATATATAAAATGTTTAAGACATTTTGTAAAATGTTTAGTGATTAAGAAAAACTTCCTTTGATCATATAGAGCATTAAGCATTATGTTTATTCATACCTTAAGTGATTGAGTTGTAGAAGTGAACATTTACAACTAAATACTTGTTTATTTGATAAGTTTATGTTTAATGAGTTTATGTTTTGTGATCATTAAAACATAGAGATATGAATAAGTATTGATAATGTTTTTAGACATTATTTATATCAACAATCTCCCCCTTTTTGATGATTACAAAACTAAAACTCATTAAATCCAAAAAGTTATTTTTGGACAAGTATTTAGTGAGTTTATATTCACTTCTCCCCCTTTTTGTAGCATCAAAAAGGTTAAGCCGACAAGTTTTAGAGACAAAATTTGTCAGAACGAGAACTCCCCCTTGATGTGTGCTCCCCCTCGTTTGAGGGCACCAAGGAATCGAGATATGGAATACTTGCAAGAAAATATTAGAAGCACAAGCATATATACATATCATAATATCACATATAAGTTTAACAAGCATAGCAAACACATATTAAGAACATAAAACAAAGCTTTCATAAAAAAAAATATGATTATGTAAAGGACATAATCATTGTTACAACATACATAATGCTTAGATCATACATTGACATAATCATTGTTACAACATACATAATGCTTAGATCATACATTAGGTAGTGAATTCTAATTTGCCTAGGAAATCCATTTGACTTGCTTGAAACATGAAAGTTTGGATGAATGGTGATGGAGTGTTTAAAATGGTGGTGAGTAATGAGGGTGAGGATGTTGGATTAATGGAGGTGTACTATTGGGTTCATGGAAGTTGGAGAGAGTGATGGTGGAGAGATTGGAGGTGGAGAGTTTGGAGCGGACCATGTTGGATGAAGAATTTGATGTTGTTCAAGTGATGATGTTGGATTAGATCTAGCAAGAAGATGCTCAATCCAAGTGAGACGCTCATTTAAGACTATGGTTTGATTTTGAAGAAAGATGCAACAAGGACAATTGTTGACATGTTTCTCAATTTGACTCAAGTTATGGGGTGATGATGGTGGAGAGATAGATGGTGATGATGATGGAGAGATGAATGGAGATGGGTCTAAGTTGCTTTGAGCAAGATGCAAAGCAAGAAGAGCATTAAGCTCATGGGCTTCCTTGAGTTCCTCAATGAACTTCAAGTGTTGAGAGGATGGTGATGATGATGGAGAGTGGTTGTTAATAGGTGGAGGTGGTGGTGACACTCTTGGTGGTGGAGATGTTTTTGAACTTGGATAATCATGAGTGGATGAGAATGGTAATATGGATGAGGTGGATGTTCCTACAGTGGTGAGTGTTTTTAATGATGCATTGGTGGGTTGAGTGTGGGTAAGATTTGGATTGTTGTTTTGAGATTGATCATTGAGAGATGAAGATGTAGGAATGGATGATTGGTTATGTGTTTGAACAACATCATTTGTTGGGTTATGGCAAGTTTCAAGCTTCCTTCTCCAAATTGGTCTCACCGAGATTTTAGCAACTCTTGAGGGTTTTGATTTTGGGTAGTTGGAGGATGACATGTTTGAGTGGATGATATGAATGAGCATTTATGATGAGGAGGTGCATTTATAGTGTAGGAATGATGTGGTTTAGGAAGGTAAATTTTTGTGGGTGGTTTATGACAAAATGTGTTTGTGAATTTTGGGAAGTATGGAATAAAATGGGTTGGAAATTAAAAAAGAGAATAGTAAGCCGGATCTCCAGATGGCCGGTCCCCTTAAATAGGGGCCGGTCCCCTTAAATTTAAGGGGGCCGCCTAGGTATTTAAGGGGGCCGCCCATCTGCTGACTTCCAGATTACTGAAAATGGGTTTTTGGCATAAATTTGTAGAAAAGGTTGTGTTTTTGAGTTTAGTTTCAAGCAAGTCCAACTTCTTTCAAGGCAATTTAGGATTTAATAACTCATGTATGCTAAGCATATTTATTTAAGCAACTTTATCTAACATGCAAACTACTCATTAAGCATATAACATGTATATACACATATTAGACAAGAAGATAATACATAGCACCAAGTAATTCATAGTATCATACTTAGGAAGATTAAAAGGCTAGTTAATTAATCCTAATGATTATCTATGTACAAGGGAATGGGGAGTTGTGATAGCATGGACTTCTAGACTTGTACCAAGTGAGATCTTTTAATAAGTAAACCATGATTTTTCATTTTTGATTTAGTTCACTTATAAGTGTCATATACACAAGTATATATGACATATATGAGATCACCAAGCATGATTTAAATAGATGTTTTTAGCATTATTCAACAATGTTTGAAAGTAGGTTCTTATGTGGATGTGAAAGTTTTTTTTTGAAGAAATAGTTTTATGAGAGAAAGGTGGCATGTTCTTTTGAAAAATTTTCTTTCTAAAATACGGAGTTTTATTAGTAAGTAATAGCATATGCCAAAAATATGGTTGCTAAAGATCTCATGATTGGTTAAGATTATTGTCACATGCTATCCCTTTCTACATATCAAGTAATCATAGGAATGTGGTGAATAAATTCTAAGTGTTTGATGAGTGAATGGTATATATGTTAATATGGCTCTTATGATTACGCACATTTCCTATCTTTATACTATAATCTAGACAAGTTTGCTTCATTTATGGGTTAAGTAGAGATATGTCTAATTATGTTGAAAAATTAATTTTACTAGTGGTTATGGAAGGTTTTCATGTTCAATTAGCAAGGTCTAAACAAGTTTGACAGTGAATACTTCATTTAGTACTTAGGAGGCTAACTAAAGGGTTTCTAGTTTATTGAATCGCAAGACGGATATACCTAAAGTGTAAAGGCAGTGTAACCTATCAAGCTAAGAATATCCTAAGGCAATGATTAACAAGACTATATGCATGAAGTAATCACTTGTGAAATTTAAAAAGAGAACTTACCTCACGTCCTAGCTATTCTTCTTAAAATCTCAGATAATGAATGGAGTGCGAATGATGGGTGAGTCTTCAAGATAACCAAGGTGTGAAAGTATATCGTAGCAAGCTCTTAACGCCTTAATAGACCGAACGGCTTGACCCGAACTTGTTTGGGATGGATTATCATGTGAGATATTGAGTGTGATTCAATATTTGATAATTCATTTGTCTTCGCGCGCATGTTTCAAATGTGAGTAGGTTGACGTGAAATTGAGTTTCTTTCCTTTGTGCGTTTCGTCACCTAATCAATTAAAACAACTTGGTACCCGGATTCTCATGGGTCCGAGATGGTTAGTTGAGGACATCCATTGCATTTGAATGCACATGGTGAGGATGTCGCCAAGAAGTACAAGAATTCCTTAACAGTTTGTTTCAAGATACAAACAGTGGATTTCTTGACTTATATCATTTATAATCATTGTAATTAACCTTATTTCTAAATTTCTCTAATAGGTTTTTCAATTTTAATTTGTTTTGATTCACTAGTTGATGAGTTATCCGAATTAAATCCTAAAACCGGTTTTATCATTAAATGGCTTTTGACAACTTAGTAAGTATTTAAGAGATTTGGAGCTTTCTTCAAATTTAGCTAATATTTTTGCTTTTTCATTTAATCTTTTAATTTCAAGTTTATAATCATGACATGTTTTGCATTCTAGATCAATTTCAATATTACTTTCAAGTCTAGACATTTTATCTTCTAAAAATATTTCTTTTTCAAGATTACTTTCAAAAGTTTTTGATGTTTCAAGTTTAGAAATAGTTTTTAGATCTATGTTGCAAAAATGCTTAAACTCATTTTCTAGTTTTGAAAATTCTAAGATGAATGGATCATAGCAAACATGTTCGGTTTCAGATTGTACCTTATTTGGAGTTTTATCTAATTTGCATTCATCACATACCGGATGGTGATCTTCTCCTTCGTCTGTGTCACTCCATGATTTTGGATTGAGTTCACTTTGTAGTTGATTCATGTAATCTTCGTCGTTAATACCTTCATTAACAACATTTGAACTAGTAGCACATGTATCTATTTTATCTAAATGTTTATCTATCAAATTTTCTAACATAACTAATTCATGTGCAAGATCAAAATCCTCATCTTTGGCTTGACATTTTTCTTGATGAAAGTTTAAGAGATTTTTCCAAATATCATTTGCCGTTTTACAGAAGAATATTCTTTCATATTCAACTTTCGGCAAGGTTTTATAAATAATTATTTTAGCTTTATTATTTATGTCATTCTTTGTTTTCAAATGCTCAATTTGACTTTCAAAATCTGTTTTTGTTTGACTTTCAAAATCCGTTTTTGTTTGACTTTCAAAATCACCAATCGAAATGACATGCCAAAGATCTAGATCAATTGATTTCACATAAGTTTCAAATTTATTTTTCCATTCAAGAAAAGTATAGTTTTCAAATAGTGGTGGTTTTAGCAAATATTCCCCTTCTAGATATTTTTCGAATTCCATAGATCGATTCAAGTTTTAAAATACAGTATATTTTAAAGATCTTGATTGACGTGGCTCTTGATACCAATTGTGAAAAACTAGAAGGGGGGTTGAATAGTTTTACGTCTTTTTAATTTATTATTAAAAACTTTGTTTACTTTTGAAAACTTAGATTCAAGTTTATGTGAAAAGATAACACTTGAACAATATTGTTGATTTTATGTGTACCCTTTTAGATTTGTTATAAAAGTTTTACTTTTTATGAATGGAATTTCGATTTGATCTTTATGTGAAGTCAACTTCTAAGTAATACTAACAATTATATATGCTTATGTGTATGAAAGTAATAATGATGTAAATAAAGAAATAAGTAAGGGATGGAAAGATCTAACCGAGACACGAGAGATTTATAGTGGTTCGGCTACAAGGACACCTTCCTTGCCCTACTCCACTCCCCGAGCACCTAGCTCGAGAGTTTTCTTCACAACTTCAATGAGCTCCCTTATGGCGGAGAAAACCTTACACAACTTTGGCTTACCCAGGTTTAACGACACAAAGCTAAATGTCGAGTTCTAATCGTAGCTAGAACCAATCTCACAACTTCACAACACAACTTCTTCACAACTTATTCCCTAAGGCCTCACGACTTCAACACTAGGACTTCACAACTTCTACACGACGGCTTCGCAACTTCTATGCTACGACTTCACGACTTCAACACTAAGACTTCATGACTTCCACACGACCGCTTCACAACTTCTATGCTACGGCTTTACGACTTCAACACTAGGACTACACGAGTTCTACACGACCGCTTCACAACTTCTATGCTACGGCTTCACGACTTCAACACTAGGACTTCACGACTTCTACACGACCGCTTCACAACTTCTATGCTACGGCTTCACGACTTCAACCCTAGGACTTCACGACTTCTACATGACCGCTTCACAACTTCTATGCTACGGCTTCACAATCTTCTTCACACCGTAACTACTTCACAACTATACTATGCTTCTACACTACTTCTTTATACCACAACAATTTATACAAATTCTTCACTACTTACACACACCTCTAACTTAATCACTTATGTACTCTCCCAATGTACACACCTTATATTTACACTTTACACAAATGAATGAATGATTAACAAAATATATTTGACAAACAACTTAAGTAACAAGATGCTACTAAGTTGTAATACTTATAATCTTGATTGATTGAAGTATTCTTCTTTTGCACTTGAATGGTGGAAGCTTGGATCACTTGAAAACCAATGCTTTAAGAGTTTATGATCAAAGGATTTTAAAAAGTATTTACAAAGATAAGAAGGGATTTAGAACAGAAGGTTTTGAGGTGCAAAAAGTGAGGAAAAAGTCCAGAGATCAACCAGTATTTATAGGCAAAAACTGGAGCCTACAGGAGCAGGGCGGTCCCCTTAAATAGGGGGTCGGTCCCTTTAATTTTAAGGGGGCCGCCTCTATGAATTAAGGGGGCCGCCCCTGCTGAACGTTGGCCAGTTTTGTCCTTTTGTGGGGAAGGTTTTTCTGGAACATTTTTGCCATTTTTGGTTGAAAATTTGAATTCATATTTTCATAAAAGATTAAACATATTTATTTAATACCAAAAATGTTTTTCAAAAATATATAAAATGTTTATGACATTTTGTAAAATGTTTGGTGATTAAGAAAAACTTCCTTTGATCATATAGAGCATTAAGCATTATGTTTATTCATACCTTAAGTGATTGAGTTGTAGAAGTGAACATTTACAACTAAATACTTGTTTATTTGATAAGTTTATGTTTAATGAGTTTATGTTTTGTGATCATTAAAACATAGAGATATGAATAAGTATTGATAATGTTTTTAGACATTATTTATATCAACATCGTCCATATCGGTTTCCGTGTCGGACTCATCACTTTCCTTGTTATAAATATCAGATATTTGATTGTCTGAAATTAGAGTAAATTCAGAATCAAAATCAAACAAAGGATTTGTGATAGTCATATCGAATGTATGGGAAGTAGAATCAGGAAGATCGAAAGGTTCTTCGGATACCCTTGGGATTGGAACAAGGTCATCAATTTCCTTAAGAGGATTGATTTCGACTTCCTTGTCCCCCATTAAAAAGGTATCTGAAGAGTCCTCATCTGATTTCTCTTCATCAAAAGGATCATCCTCATCACTTTCATCAGAGTATGAAAAGTGGATAGTGTTAGGATGACCTGGTCCTTGCTGGCAATATTGATTTATATAACTTTTGTGATTGCCAAGGACCCCAATTTGTGCAATCTCGGCGGGAATGTAATCGGAATAATGATCACTCAAAATAGTGGTAGAGTCATAAAGGGCTCTAGTATCCCACTGATAGTGATGTTGTGTCATATTCTCGATTAAATCATAAGCTTCTTGAGGAGTCTTCCGCATGAGATTGCCTCCGGCAGCCAACATGATTTTGTCTCGATCAATCATATTTATGCCATGATAGAAGGTTAAGATTTGATCAAGGAGCAAAATTCTATGATCCGGACATCTCTGCAGCAAATATTTGAATCTCTCCCAAGCTTCAAATACTGATTCCTTGTGCAATTGTCGAAAATTCAAAATGTCTCTTCTAAACTGCATCGTTTTTGAGTATGGAAAGTATTTTGAAAGAAACTTGAGACACATCTCTTCCCAAGTATGAATAGAATTGGTTTTAAGAGTGTAAAACCAAGATTCAGCTTCATGGGTTAACGAGAAGGGAAAGAGATTCAAACGGATGCTGTCGTGAGAGACTCCATTCTGCTTGAAGAATTGAGTGATCGATAGAAATTTGTCTAAATGATGATTAGCATCTTCATGTTCAAATCCATGAAATTGGCAGATTTGTTGAATAAACTCAATCATATGATCTTTCAAAACAAAATCGTTTGTTGGAGCTATCGGTCCTCCTCTACCGATGAGCGTCGGATGATAGAAATCCTCCATGGTCCTTGGATCATGGGGATGAGATGGGAAAGAATCGAACATGGTGGAGAATACCTTACATAAACAATATGAGAGATAAGAAGATAAGAATTAAACGGTTAAGAGGGTAAGAAGATAAGAATTAAACGAATGGGAGGATTAAGAAGAATATTTTTGGATTTTTAAATTTAGAAACATGGAAAATCACAAAAGAAAAATGGAAAATAAATTTGAAAAGAAAATCTTTTTGGATTTTTATATTAAAGAAAAATTAATCACAATATTTTTGGTACCGATCCCTCAATCGATATTCGTTTCTCTTAAGACTACTCGCAGAGTGGCGGAGAAGCAAAGGTACGCTCGAAAGCGATTAAAAACCCGCCTCTTTCGGTTCGTCAATTTAATGTCAAACCATCCTTAAACCACTTGTATAGGTTGTAATCGTAAGATAATCCGATAATCAAATGATTTCACGATTGTTTTGTTGTTGTTATTCGAAATGGTTTACAACACTTTCAATAAAGTGAGGATATATTATTTTTGTATTTTTGAAAACACTTTAGGAAAAGTGTTTTATTTATTTTCTTTTTGTATTTTTCTTTTTATAAAAACAAAGAACTTCCGAGGAAGGGTCTTCAAAACACGATTCAACGAACGAATTAACAAACTCTTCTCAAGCCTTCCCCGGCAGCGGCGCCAAAAATTGATTGGTTGTCAATTATATCCAAAGGAAAACACAAAGGAAATATGTGTTGACCCGGTTCGTTGTCCCGACGAAGGATGAATGGAATTGTGATTTCGGGATCGTGAAACGTGTAGTGAATGTGTAAAAGTGAGATTTTGGATTTATAATCTAATATAATGAAATATAAACTAAAACGATTAATGACGCAAGGGAAATGCTAATGTAAAACCCCAAAATTAATATAATCTGAAATGACTAAAATACCCTCTGAATTTGAACTTTTAAGAACTTATGGAAATTGAATAAGTAACATTATGTGAGCTTAACCTAATTATCTAACACGCCAATATTTGAACATATGAACGTAATACGAATATTAAAACTTATGGTATACACAATTAAAATATTGTTACACATTTTTTTTGCCTAGCCGATTCATATGTATGTACACACAAACGAATATGGTCTTGTATATAGTCCGGGTACATGATTGATATAACTTTGGTAAATTCCCTAAAATTTTGGCATTCCCTAATTACCCTAAATCAAAATACACGGTTTCCCTTGATTTCACAAAACCGAATATCACAAAACCCTAAACTCTCTCTCTCTCTCTCTAAAACAATCGGTTTTCCTCTCCCTCTCATCCTATTCGATCCAAGAAGGCCACAAAGGAAGTTTTGGTGATCTTGATTCTTGTATTCGTGTCCAATTTGTATCAAGGTAATCATAAGTACATAATTTAATTCAATTGAAATTCGTGAATAAACTCTAATCGACCCTTGGTTGATTCTTGTGTTCGATCCAAACAAGAAAAGGAAGGAGAATCATTGGTGATTTGATCTTTGGTGCGCTCGTTCTTCGTTTGGTCATCGGGGGTATTGTATCCTCCTTGTTAAATTCTTGTCATGTTCGGTCCATTCCTTGATGTTCTTGTCGAAATTAATACATATGATGATAACAAGAACTACATAAAATGATAATAGGTTAACATGAAATAATGATGCTATAAAACCCTAATATGAATCGACTTGTATATGAATCTGAAATTAAATTGATATGAACATGTTAAAAATATGTAAGGATCGACCTATATCTATATTGATGAATGTATAAGTGCTTTGTATCAAGAATTGATCATGAGATTATGAAAACCCTAAAAGATTGCATGATATAATAAAAACTGCTACTGATCTGGAAATTTATCCGACTTTAATCGAATGTAAATAAATGATGTGAACGTGTTTTTGGGTGTTTTCAGAGTCTAAAACTAAGTTCAATGAAATAGCTACCTGGTAAAATTAATCTTGTAATTTTTAGAGGCCTGGAAGGTTACTTTTTGATTTTTGGAAAATTAAGTGTCTAATTGAATTCGTATGTCTGGAAAATTAGTCCGTGTTTATGAATTTTAGTTTGCAAACCGTGTCGAATTAGAAGATGCCCTTTGAACAGAGTAATATTTAATATGTTAGGTAATTACTGGAATTTTTGTAGATTTTTATAAAGTTTTATGAAGGGGTAAAGAATTTCAAACTTTTCGTATGTTAAAAATGATTAGAAATCTGGACGACTTGGAATAAAGGATTTTTGAACTATAGATATACTTAATAATAAATTCTGGAAAAATTAGGGTAAATTCTTAAGACATCTGGGCACCTGTATAAATTTTTGGGAATTTTATCTCTGAGTTCTTATAAGGATTAAAAATCGGGGAAAACAGTACTAAATTGAGTGTAAAATCTGTGAGAAGTGTAAAAGTTGTTAAAAGAGTGTTATGTGTTTATTTTATAAACTAAAGGGTGTAAATGGTTATTTTGCTAAAACTAAAGGACTTAACTTGTAAAAACCTGTAACTTGAATATATTTACACTTTATACCCTAATCTTATCATAATGACACTTTAAACCCTAAACTTGTGATAATTACATATTGAACCCTAAAATTATGAAAACTACATTATGAACCCTAAACTTATGTAAATGACATTATGAACATTAAACTATGAATATGGTCATCTTTAGTACTTTGATTTGATAAACGGGAATGTTAGTAACTAATATTTACTAAATATGGAAACTTGTTATTTTTGGAAAAATTACTAAATATGGAAACTTGCTAATTATGGAAAGCTACCTAAAATGGAAAGAAAACTAAAATGAAACCTATACGACTATGAGACTATGAACTTATAAGAAAACTTATGATTATGTAGATCGGGTGAAGAAGGAGTGACCTTCTGCTTCTTTCGATTTCATTTGCTTTCGTTATGTGCTGTGTTAAGGTACAGATATTCTTTCCCTTTTCAGTAGGGATATTTTCTTTCGATCCGATGCCTGATATGTTTCCCTTATTTGATTCATGACTTTCATTGTATGATCGTCATTCTATTTGATCCATTCTGACATTTGTTTAAATGTCTCTGCTATGCTATGCTTATTTGTTTGCCATGCTTATTGAGTTACTTTCTGTTTCTCTTGCTATGTTAGATTCTGATTATGTATGATATGATATTCCGTGCCTGAGCTTAACTAGTTCTAGAGGTACTAGGACCATGTCTAGGATGGCACCCTAGTCATGACACCCCCGTAGAGGTGTGATAGATCTACGGCGTTCCCCCCTTATGTATATGTATTTATCGCGATTTCACTATTGGCCAACCTTTTATGTGTGCTTAGTCTAGAGCTGACACACATGCTTATGTTAGGGAGCGTATGGATGCATCCTAGGTTTTATGAATATGTATTATGGTGACCAGGTGGTGTGTGCCTTGCACTCCTTCTCACACTTTTATGATTACTTAGAGGTCTCCCTGTAGGACCGTAAAAATACTTGATTTATGTGATTCGGGTGGTCTTGGTTGGGTGAAGAAGATGAATATCTTCATCTTCTAGAGAGAGAAAGGTAGAGAGAGGGTGGAGAGTGGCTGAAACTTTTATCAATTAGATTAATAACAATCAAAGAATGCACACTTTCCCACACCCCACATGGAGAGACATGTGGGGGTATTTATAGCCCTATTACATCACAACTTTGCCATTTGCACATAAGTAGTCCCTGCGTTTACTACTTATACTAAATCTAGTCCAATTCACTAAGTGACGATATCTTTTATAAAAAAACGAGTTTAACACTCCCCTCTTCGTATACTTATATGTGCTCTAGATTTGATTTGACGGATTATGTATGGAGTTCTTATGGCACATCCTTTTATGAACCCTCCTTTGTTTTCATTTCATTTCTTGATTCATTTCTTGTTCAGTTCTCATGCACTCTTGATTTTTAGTTATCTTTGAAATTCGTATTGATTTCATGATTATGCTTTTCGTTTCGTATTCTTTCTCCTTCGTTGCTTATGCTTATTTACCGTTATACTATGTTATGTATATATCTGTTCACTGGGCTTTTTAAGCTCAGCCGCATTTCTTTTCCTGCGGCAGGTTTTAGTAGGAAGCTGGGTATGAGTGGAGAGTGTCTTTGACTTAGAAGCCATTCCGGATTAGAGATGACTAGAAGAGACGATATTTAGACTTAGTAATTATTGTAATTCTTTTGTAACCTTGTAATTCCAGATTTTTCCCTTGTAACCTTGAAATTCATTTGTATTATTTAAGTCTTATGCTTATGTTCGCTTTGATATGTCACCATAACGTAATACTTCTACCCTTATCGGGTTGGGGTGTTACAGCTAATCTAAGGTAAACGCAAAGGTAAACCTAAAAATGCAAATTCCCGGGCTAATCCCGAGAATAAAAGTGAAATTAATGAAATACTAAATCTACGGGTGCAAATTAATTTTTCCTAAGTTCTAAATACTAAAAGAAAATTTTAGAAAAAAGAATTATATTTTTTTTATTTTTATTTAATTTATTATGAATTAAAAACTATTTTAAAGCAAATAAATGATTAAAAATATTAAAACTTTTAGGAAAAATCTTAAAATTTTATAAAAACTACTTAATGTAAATAGGAATGATAGAAAAATAAAAGGAAGGAAAAATCTGTTCTAAATAAGCAGTTATAAGCAGAAAAGAAGTAATAAGCTAAAAAGGGAATGAGACTATAAAGGAATTAAAGGAGAACATTAGGACAGAGAAGTCCCGAGGGCAAGAGTGGTAAGGGTGTTGGTGTGTGGGCTGAGAGACTGGGGTTCGAATCCCAGCTCAGCCTTTTTGCTAAACTATTTTTTTTTCTTTTTGAAACTTGTAAAAACACTTAAAAATAAGAAACTTTTGTGAAAACAACTTTTTAGAAAACTTAATATAAGCAGAATATAAGCAAAATTTGAAATCAGTTTTGAAATACAAGCTAAAAAGGAAATAATGAAAACTGAATAAGCTATTTAAAAGCTAGTGACTACAAGCAAATGCCTAAATAAGCTATAGTGACAAATTGCAATCTTAAATAAACTAACTAAACTACAAAAAGCTGTCCTAATAAGCAGTTAAGCACACTAATAAGCTAAAAACCACTCAAGGGCTGCTGATGCAACAGCAACCCTGAGCCCTACTTGCAGCCCTAATATAAGTACTTAACTAAGTTCTAAACTCCTCAAAAAGCTTAAAATGTTCAATTTCATAGTACAACCTACTTGTAAACCAAAAACCAGATAATAAGCACTAGTGAAATAGCTAGAAATAAGCTGAGAAGGTGACTACTTAGACATATATAAACTGATGTAGGGGAACTAAGTTCTAGAGAGGCATATTCTAGCTAAGTTGGAAGCTTAAATTAGCTGAAGTAATATCTGAAAATGGGAATCAGCAGAGACCAGGTAGCAAACTATCTAGAAACAGAGAATTAAGCAGTAATGATCATAATTGAACACTTGAAACTGACCTCAAAATTAGCTTGTCTGAACTGTAAGCAGAAATGACATGAACCATTCTGATATGGCAGTATCTCATGATTGGGTGAAAAGCTGCTCAATCCAAAATGAATCAAGTCCAACTCATGAATTTCAACTTAACATACTAGAATCTACTTAGAAATAACAAATATTAGGACTACCCTAGCTTATTTTTGCATTAAGCATATATGAGCAGGATATGTCCAAGAATCTATAGCTCCTAATTAAATTCTATCAAAATATCCAAATAAGCTTAAAACTCCTAACAAACAGCTTATCTAACTAAATTTACGCTAGATTAAACTCCACAAAGATGCACATGAACAATACTCATCAGAATTACCCATTTTAACCCATTACTAAAACTTAAACCAAACACTCCTATACCCTAACTGTCTTGTTATTTAAGCTGAACCAGACCACAATAAGCTAAGTTTCTGAAGCACTAATGTTTAATAAGCTAAATTGAGGACTAAAAAGGTAAAAGCTAATTGAATTAAGCACTAGATTAAGCAATGTCCTATGTTGACTGTTTTTGACCTTTTTAAGGATTTTAAGCAAAACTGAATTTATATGACAAATAAGCTTAAGGAAAACAACAATGATTAAAAATAAGCTAGAAAAAGCAGAGATTAAGCACATAAGCAAATGAACAGTAAGTTTGACTAATATTGACTTTTATTAAAAACTTGAATTTACTGATTACATTAATAAAATAAGATTACAAAGGTAATTTGACAGCATAACTCTACACTAAAAACTACTCTACTCCTAAAATCTAACCCTAGAAACTTAACCTAAAATCTAACAGCTCCAATTTGTGACAGAAGAAGGCTATTTATAGCCATAAGCTAGGGTTTTGGAACCCTCTGGATGTTCAATCTTGACCCTTTATCTCAGCTTCAATGACAACAACAATATCAACCTTTGGATCATATTTGATGAGGTATATTAACCAATCAGAAGCTTCCTTTTATCCAGCTTGGCAATCCGTGTGTCAGGAGGTGTCAGTCCTTCTAGAAGCGTTTGTTAAGTACATTTGTACCCTTAATTGCTGTCAATTTGGACGGGGTAATTTAGGGTTTATGGGAACAGTAATATTTGGGGAAGAAAAGGGCGCGAGTAAATTGAAAAAGGTAATTTATTATTTTCTTTTGACCGGGTTGTAGTTATTGACCGGATTTGGGTTATGGTTTTATGATTCGGGTTATGATAAGAAAAGGTGGGCTCGGGTTTGGGGGTTTATAGATTGGATTTGTATTTTAAAAATAACAACAAAGGGTCCGGTTTGGTTTTTAGTGTAGCTTGTTTTAATTTTAAGCAACAAGGACCAATGTTGTAATTTCTGAAACTTCAGGGACCTTTTCTGCCAAACTTTAATAATGTGATCCAAGGGCTTGTCTTGTAAATATTTTAATTCTTTGATGATTCCTTCCCCGGTTCCGGCTATAAATATCTTTTCCAAATTTCGTGCTCGTGTTTTCCGGATTTTGCTTTGATTTTGTCCTTTTTCTTGATATCCGTACCTGCATGTAAACAAACACAAAAACACAAATATCTTTGGCATTTTGGTTAGTTTTTGGTCGTTTTGGTCTTAATTTGGCCAAGAAAAGGTATGTGTATTCACACATACCAGTCATACTTCCATGTCTAAGCTTGTTCATATTCCTGTGTGTAAAACATTTGATGAATCAAAATTTTCTTGTGAAAGCTGTACTTTGTCCAAACATCATAGACTGCCTTTTCCTGTTAGTCATTATATTGCTAACAATGTGTTTGATTTGTTACACATGGACTTATGGGGACCTTATAGGAAACCAGCCTTGAATGGAGCTCATTATTTTTTCACTATAGTGGATGACAAAAGTAGGGCAACATGGACTTATCTGATACATTCAAAAGACCAAATACCTGCTTTGTTATCTAACTTTTTTGTTTATGTGGAGAATCATTTTCAAGGCAAACCAAAGTTTATAAGGACTGATAATGGTACTGAGATTGTAAATAGAACCTGTTCAGAATTATTTCAGTCTAAAGGTATTGTTCACCAAAAGTCCATGGCTTACACCCCACAACAGAATGGAATAGTGGAAAGAAAGCATAGGCACTTGTTAGAGACTGCCAGAGCAATTAGAGTTCATGCAGGGTTACCTATTAAATTATGGGGAGATTGTATCCTTGCTGCTACTTACTTGATTAACAAAATGCCAGTTAAGTTGTTGCAGTGGAAATCACCTTTTGAAGTTCTTCATGGTAAGCCACCTAGTTTTGATCAATTAAGGGTCATAGGGTGTTTGTGTTATGCTGCAGTCACAAAACCTCATAAAGACAAGTTTGAAAATAGAGGCATTAAGTGTGTTTTGTTGGGCTATCCTTCTGATCAAAAGGGGTACAAGCTATATGATTTGGAAACTCATCAAGTGTTCTTAAGCAGAGATGTAATGTTTGAAGAAGACATTTTTCATTTCAAGCAAACTAAGCCAATTAATGTTCCACATTCAGTTTCTGAATTCCCAAGTTTTGGTGTTCCTCTACATGATGATAGTCCAATGGAAATTCCAAATCAAATACACAATTCTACCCCTGAAACAGTTAACCCAAACACTCCTTCACAGGAAAATTCAAGTTTACCACAACCTATACCAAACAATACTGATCCCAATACTGATGCCAATCCACATACTCAACAATCTCAAAAACTAAGGAAGTCAACTAGAAACTCTTCTAAACCTGCTTGGCTTAAAGATTTCATTACAACAAAAGGTTCCACAAGTAATGTAGTGCACAACAGTAAAGAACCTCAGTATCCTCTTTTCAAATCAACTGATTTTCAGCATCTCCCAACTCAATTTGTAGCATTTTTGGCCAATGTTTTTGCCACCTCTAATCCTACTTCTTATAAACAAGCAGTGAAGCACCCAAGATGGGTTGATGCAATGGATAAAGAAATTGCAGTTTTAGAGGAAAATGATACATCGGAGGTGACTACACTACCAGCAGGGATCAAAACAGTCACATCCAGATGGGTTTTCAAGACCAAGTATAAACAAGATGGGACTATATACAAACTCAAAGCTAGGCTGGTAGTGGTATGTGCTTATTCACATACCTTTACTTGACCAAATTTAGACTAAAACGACCAAAAACTAACCCAAATGCCAAATATATTTGTGTTTTTGTGTTTGCGAATATGCAGGTACGTATATTTAGAAATATGGACAAAAATCAAGAAAACCCAGAAAACCCGAGCACGAGAAACGGAAGAAGAATTTAAAGTCAAGAGAGGAAGCATTTTTCAAACACATAAGCTCTAAATGTCAAAAGCAGCCCTTGGATCATGTTCATATTGCAAAGACAGTCCTTGGAATTATTATCCTTACTTGGACAAAACAGTCCTTCTATGTTTAAACCTATTTCACATTAAATCCTTAAAATGAACAATAGTCCAACCATAAATCCCACAAATCCAATCCAATAAATAACCCAGCCCACCTTCACAGCCCATTCCTTTTTATCTTAACCCGTATAACCCTCCCATGACCCGGTCAAAACCCCAATAACCAAGTCAAACCCCACAATCCGACCCACAAACTCAATTAAACAATAAAAAAAAATATATACCCGCCATTAGTTACTGTAGCACCTCCTTCCCCACTTTTACCCTGCTCCTATTTACCCGTATACCTTCTAGAAGCACTGACAAGTCAGATAATGTGGTCATATCTCATCCTATTTGGCAATTTGAAGATTTCTGATTGGTTGAGGTGATGTGGATAGAGCAATCCAAGGGCAGAGATCATCAAAAGGATGTCGACATCAAGATTTAAGGGCTGGGATTGGATGATATAGAGCTTAGAATCTTCCTCAAAGGCTATAAATACCACCTCTCTCACAAGCTGATGGATGTTAGATTTTTAGGGTTAGCAGCTAGGAGTAGGATTAGATTAGGGTTAGTCAAAATTCAGCTTATTGTAGCTTAATGTTCTAGCTTATTGTTATTTACTTTTCAGCTTTCAAATATTGTACTCTATTTTAGTTTTTAATAAAAGTCAAATAGTCAACTCTGCTTATTTCTGCTTCTATTAATGCTTATTTTCCTTTTCTCAGCTTATTTGTCCTTAAAATTGCCTTTTGATACTGTTTTGCTAGTCTAAGTTAGTTTGAATTAGAGTTGTCTTACAAAATCATGAAAAAGCCAAAATCAGCTTAATTTAGAGTCAGCTTATCAAAGTACTTATGCTTAGTTCTCAGTGATCATTAGTGCTTAATAATAGTAGTAGAACATTTCTCTTTTCAAAATTAAGCTTATTTAGTTCTTATGCAGTGTTAAAATCCAAATAGTCATGTGTAAGGAGTGTTTGGAATAGGCTTGGATAAGGGTCAAACTATAGTTGCACTGTTCATGTGCACTTATATGATCTTTGATCTTGCTCATCTTAGTCTAAATTAGGTGTTAGTTAGTGGATTTTAGCTGTGTTTAAGCATTTTGAGGTTTTGCATTAGTAGTGTAATTATAGAACTAGTAACTGTTCTATTAAGCTATTATAGGGAATAAGCTAAATCAGTCTTGATTTTTGGTGTTTCTTAGTTCATTTTAGCTCACATAATATGATTACATACGTTAGAATCATTTCATTAGTATTTGCTTTGTTTTGACCATTTTTGCCTAGTCTGTTCTCAGATTAATTTGCAGCCTGCACATGTAATATCCTATTCAACCCATTTCTTTTATTTTTAGTTTACTCATATCAAGCCCAATTAAGCTGAAACTTGGCATATCTAATCTCTAGTAGCTTATCTAGTTGTTACCCATTTTTATGATTTTTATTAATTAGTAGCTTATTAGTAGCTTTTTTCAGCCTTAAAAGCTCCTCAGTAGGCTGCATAATGCCCTGCACTTCAGTAGTGAATTTGTCTCAGTTGAACTTTTCTCAGCTGAAATTTTCTCAGCTTATTTATAAGCTGAAATTAAGCCCTCTTGGTCTAATCTTTACTCTATAAGCTATTAGATGTATGAATTTTAGTTTCCTTGAGTTTTAGATTATTAGCTTATTGCTTAATAGCTTTTTCAGGAGCTAGAAAAGTGCCTCAACAGCTCCCCTTTAGTCTGCACACTCAGTAGTTTTGTTGGCTTAATTCCATATCTGTGCTTATTCTGTTTCTCTAATTAGCTTATTATGATTCTTGTAGTCAAATTAGATTTTAGTTAGCTTAATTCAGCTTATTCTAGATCCCCTTTAGCTTATATTAGCTTATCAGCCCTCTTTTCCCTTTTGCCTTTTGTTTCTTTCTATTTTCCTTATTCCCCTACTGATCTGATCTTTTTAGCTTGTTTATAAGCTTATTTTTAGTTTTCAGAAATAAAGTCTCAGTTGTAATATTAGCTTATTTAGTGAGCTTAATAAGTTTTCAAAAAGAAAAAGTAAAAAAAAAAAAAAATGAAAAAAAAAAAAAGAAAAAAAAGAAAAAGGTTTCAAAATGCCAAGACCAAGGGTCGAACCCTGGTCTTTGGCAAGACCAAACCTCAGACACACACACCACACCCAACTGCCCAAGGGTCTTTTCTCATTAGGCTTTTGCATCAATTATTACTTAACCTCCTTTTTCCATTATAGCTTATTTTTAACTGTTAGCTTAATATCAGCTTATTTCCAAAAGCAATTTCTACCTTCTTGTTTTTCCTAGATTTAGACTAATATAAGTTAATTACCTGCCAAATTTCATATTTTTCTAAATAGTTTTAATATTTTTAATCATTTAATTAGAGTAAATTAGTTTTTAAATCATAAAAATTAAAATAAAAATCAAAAAAAATATAATTCATTTTCCTAAAATTTTCTTTTGCTAATTAGGACTTAGAAAAATTAATTTGGCATTCCTAGGGTTAGTATTTTATAGATTTCACGTTTTAGGCTCGGGTTTTCCCGGTATTATCTCGTGATTAAGTTTTCTTTGCGTTTTTAGCCTCGAGTTCTTTAGATTAATATTTGCATTAGTTGATTAATTGTTTCTAGTTGATATTTAATTTCTTTAGTTTAAAAATCCAATCACCCATATTTTTCACTATTCACTACACGTTTCACGTCCCGAAAACACGAAATTCCATTCATCCCTCATCGGGACAACGAACCGGGGTTTTTACATACTTCCTTAGTGTGTAAATTCCTTTTTGGAATTAAATTGTACGAATCAATTTTTGGCGCCGCTGCCGGGGAAGGTTGACGTGAATTCGTGATTCCGTTTTTTGATTCGTTTTTTGAAGAACCTTCTCCCGGGAAGTTATCGTTTTTCTTCGTAAATATTTTCAAAAATATAAAAATCAAAATAAAAAATTGAAAAATCATTAACACTTTTCCTAAAGTGTTTAAAAGACCAAAAAAAATCGTAAAACATAAAAAACAATCGTGAAATCATTTGATTTCGGATTATCTTTAGATTACAACCTATACAAGTGGTTTAAGGAAGGTTTGACATTAAATTGACAAACCGAAAGAGGCGGGTTTTTAATCAGCTTTCGAGCGGACCTTTGCTTCTCCGCCACTCTGCGAGTAGTCTTGAGAGAAACGAATTTCGATTGAGGGATCGGTACCAAAAATATTGTGATAAAAATCCAAAAAGATTTTCTTTTCAAAAAAAAATTTCCCTTTCTTTTTTGTTTTTCTAAGTTTATAAAAATCTAAAATTATTCTTCTCATTCCTCTTATCTATTTAATTCTCTCTTCTTATCTCTCTTTTATGTTTAATTCTTATGACGTCACTCGACTATCACTGTTTTCATTGTAAAAGTCTAATGAGTGATGCTCATCGTTGTTACAAGTGTTTGTGTGAGCGGTGTGGAAATAATTGCAGAGACGGATTTTGTAATTTGTGCAAATCATTCATTAATCCAAATCCTAATTCTTTCAATAATTCTCAAGGTTGTTCCAACTACCCTCCACAAACACCTAACTTTTTCCACTAACCCCCACAACATCATATGGAGACATACTTGTGTGAATTTTGTGGAGGTTGTCCTCATCCGGAATTTGATTGTCGAACGGGAGACATGCTTGTCTATGAGCAGAACCCTTATAACAATCATACATCATCCGGATTTGACACATCTTCATATTATACACCAAGTTCACCACAACAATATTACTGTTGTGAGCATTGTGGAGGTCCCCATTATGGTTCTGATTGTTAAACCGAGAATATGCTCTATGAGCATATTCCTTATGAAAATCATGACTCATCCGGTTTTGACCAACCTTCACAATACACAACCCCTCAACACCTTCTTCAAAGCGAGTTAACTACTAGAGCTGAATTGATTACTAAAATGATGATTGCTCAAAATCAATTCAACATGAACCTTCAAACTGAAATAAACCATCTTAAGGAGTCGATTCTTAGAAAACAAAATCCTCCCATTGACTTGTTATACTAAGAGGAGAGTGATGAGGAGGAAGAAGAGAACTCAGAGATCAATCCACTTATTGAAGACCCTTCAGATACCTTTTTAATGGGGGACAAGGAAGTCGAAGTCACCCCTCTTAAGGATGTTGATGACCTTGTTCCAATCCCAAGGGTATCCGAGGAACCCTTCGATCTTCCTGATTCTACTTCACAAACTTTCAATACGACTATCACAAATCCTTTGTTTGATTTTGATTCTGAATTTACTCTGATTTCAGACAATCAAATTTTTGTTATTCATAACAAGAAAAGTGATGAGTCAGACATGGAGACAATAATGGACGAGGTGCAAACTTCTAGCATACCAAGTACAGCACATGTCCCACCTCCGTATATCATTCCAGAGCCTAAGCTCAAAGACATACTTCATAAGAATTATATCATATCTCCACCAGAGTATGATTACTATGATTTTGAGGAAGATCATGACCCGGGGGGAGATGTACTCTATCCTAAGAGTTTGCTTATCAATGATATCACCCCGACCCTCCCTCCCGAGGTTTTTGTTAATGAATCAAAGAGCTTTAATGATGAAGATTGGATTCTCATTGTGATAAAGATCTTTCTCCCTTTCTTCACCTATCCGGTGACTTCTCCTTTCTTTCATTCCTTTGTGAGTGAAGACACCATCTTTGACCCCGGCATCTCTCCTTCTTTTAATCCGTGGGTATCTCATCGGAGTGGAACTTTCATATGCTTCAATGTTTATCCAAACATCTTGAATGAAAGTCCGATGGAGATTATCTTTTCCACATGCTCCCCCATGAACAAATGAATTCGGGGCGAGTCTAAGCTATACGACTCGATAAAAAACAAGCGCTTCGTGGGAGGCACCCCATGCTTATCCTTCTATCTTCTTTCTATTTTCTTTCTAATAAGTGACGTGAGGAGGGCTACCTCTTACATTTGTCGTGTTTCGTGGTTGTTTGTGTATGTCCAGGATTTGCTCGAATAATGAAGACTCTCGTGCTCGTGGTTTTGTGTTACTTTCCACTCGAGTTTCATCATTCGTTGCTCATTTGATATCCTAATCTTATCGTTTAAACATTTATCTTTTGGCATAATTAATAAACGGCCTTAGATTTATGTAGGAGAACCCTTACCTTTAAGATATTGGGGACAATGTCTCGTTTTAGTCTTGGGGGGGGGGTAATCTTTCTATTTGATTTTTGCCTTGCATTTTTGCCGTTTACTCATGCAACCCCGTTTTTCCTCCAAAAAATGAAAAAATTGAAAAAAATGAGAAAAATTTAAAAATTTTGTGCAAAAATATAATAAATTTTGACATTTTGTTGACTCTCCGCTGGTGAGAGTATGAATAAAATTTTGACTTGATCGGGCGTGTTGAGCCCTAGCTTGTCCCCTTAACCTTTTAAATGAAAGTCGTTCTAGTCTTTAATACAAGGAGCTATAAAACGCGAATTCTTTTTAAGAGCTTGCAAGTTCCCATAATCGACATTAAATATGCGCTTCTTGATTTTATACTTGGCTAAGCATTCACGGATCTTATTATTTAAGATTTTAAATTTGCGGAGAATGAGAAATGATAGAGTTGTTTATAAGTTAGATTGCTAAACGTGGAGTAGTTGGTTCTCTTTAGAGCTCATCGGAGTTAATTGTGGCTTTTTGTTCCCATCAGCTTGTTTCACCCTATAATAATCCCAAAATAATTAAAGGTATTTTGGTTTCGACGATGATTAGTTTTTACTCCTTCTTTAAAGAATCCTTGCTTATAAGAGTTGGGTACACATCAAGGAACTGTCAGTGTTACGGTGTAATAGGCAACTGATTCCTGATAGTACGTGCTATTGTTTCTATTGCTATAAAAGCCGTAGGACTCGGGATTTGGCAAATATATATATATAATAATAATAATAATAATAATAATAATAATAATAATAATAATAATAATCCAATGCCGATAAAAGTTTTCTGTTTCCTGGCGGTTCGCGCCCGTTGACTCAGACTTCAAAAAGGCGGAGGAATAATATCCAAGGTTAGAATAAGACTCCCGATTCTTGACGGTTCGCTGCCGTTGTCTAGGTTGTTTAAAAGGCCGAGGATCAATAAATGTGCTTAATAATGTTAAAAATGTCAAGTTCCGATTCCGGGGATATCCTAATAAAAGCTTCTGTCTCTGGACTCGTAGATGAGTTGTTTCGGTCCTATATAAAAGGGATATCTCCAAAATCATGTTAAATTAGGACCTTGATGTGGATCTCATTTTTATTTGCAACGGTTCTCAAGGGAAGGAATTAAAACTACTTAGCGTCTAAACTAAGTGCTTTTATCGGACTAAAAATTATCGAAACGAGAATATGAAGAAATTCATTTCTCATCAAAAATAAAATAAAGAGAGGAAGATAGGAATTTGGGAACAAGAAGTCCACAATTAGCTTTCATGGGTAGTATTGGCAATCTAACTTGTATATAACAATGATCTCGTTTTTAAGCTTAGTTTGGGGACTCGTGAAAAATCAAGGATGACGAATTTTATCCGTATGGTCACTTCTTTATGAGTCGTGTTTCCTACCCCGTGATCCTAAAAGTTATCGTGAGATAATGAAAGTCAACAAACCGTCACATGAAAATAAGAAAAATATAAAAATAGAATAAGTGTGAATAAAATGGAAAATCGGGGAGTTTTTAGAACTTTGGATTTCTTAATCTCTTTTGAAAATTTTGCTACTTTTCAAAATTAGTAAAAAGAGGTTGGAAATTTTTGGTTTCAAAAGCGTGTTTTTATGACATTGCGTGAGGACACGGCAATACCTTAGTCTGGGGGATTTTGGTATGTGCTTATTCACATACCTTTTCTTGACCAAATTAAGACCAAAAACACCAAAAACTAACCAAAATGCCAAAGATATTTGTGTTTTTGTGTTTGTGAATATGCAGGTACGGATATTTAGAAATATGGACAAAAATCAAGAAAACCCGGAAAACCCGAGCACGAGAAACGGACGAAGAATTTAAAGTCAAGAGAGGAAGCATTTTTCAAAGACATAAGCTCTAAATGTCAAATGCAGCCCTTGGATCATGTTCATATTGCAAAAAAAGTCCTTGGAATTATTATCCTTAATTGGCAAAAATAGTCCTTCTATGTTTAAACCTATTTCACATTAAATCCTTAAAATGAACAATAGTCCAACCATAAATCCCACAAATCCAATCCAATAAATAACCCAGCCCACCTTCACAGCCCATTCCTTTTTATCTTAACCCGTATAACCCTCCCATGACCCGGTCAAAACCCCAATACCCAAGTCAAACCCCACAATCCGACCCACAAACTCAATTAAACAATAAAAAAAATATATACCCACCATTAGTTACTGTAGCACCTCCTTCCCCACTTTTACCCTGCTCCCATTTACCCGTATACCTTCTAGAAGCACTGACAAGTCAGATAATGTGGTCATATCTCATCCTATTTGGTAATTTGAAGATTTCTGATTGGTTGAGGTGATGTGGAGAGCAATCCAAGGGCAGAGATCATCAAAAGGATGTCGACATCAAGATTTAAGGGCTGGGATTGGATGATATGGAGCTCTAGAATCTTCCTCAAAGGATATAAATACCACCTCTCTCACAAGCTGATGGATGTTAGATTTTTAGGGTTAGGAGCTAGGAGTAGGATTAGATTAGGGTTAGTCATAATTCAGCTTATTGTAGCTTAATGTTCTAGCTTATTGTTATTTACTTTTCAGCTTTCAAATATTGTACTCTATTTTAGTTTTTAATAAAAGTCAAATAGTCAACACTGCTTATTTCTGCTTCTATTAATGCTTATTTTCCTTTTCTCAGCCTATTTGTCCTTAAAATTGCCTTTTGATACTGTTTTGCTAGTCTAAGTTAGTTTGAATTAGAGTTGTCATAAAAAATCATGAAAAAGCCAAAATGAGCTTAATTTAGAGTCAGCTTATCTAAGTGCTTATGCTTAATTCTCAGTGATCATTAGTGCTTAATAATAGTAGTAGAACATTTCTCTTTTCAAAATTAAGCTTATTTAGTTCTTATGCAGTGTTAAAATCCAAACAGTCCTGTGTAAGGAGTGTTTGGAATAGGCTTGGATAAGGGTCAAAATGTATAGTAGTTGCACTGTTCATGTGCACTTATATGATCTTTGATCTTGCTCATCTTAGTCTAAATTAGGTGTTAGTTAGTGGATTTTAGTTGTGTTTAATCATTTTGAGGTTTTGCATTAGTAGTGTAATTATAGAACTAGTAATTGTTCTATTAAGCTATTATAGGAAATAAGCTGAATAAGTCTTGATTTTTGGTGTTTCTTAGTTCATTTTAGCTAACATAATAGGATTACATAAGTTAGAATCATTTCATTAGTATTTGCTTTGTTTTGACCATTTTTGCCTAGTCTGTTCTTAGATTAATTTGCAGCCTGCACATGTAATATCCTATTCAGCCCATTTCTTTTATTTTTAGTTTACTCATATCAAGCCCAATTAAGCTGAAACTTGGCATAGCTAATCACTAGTAGCTTATCTAGTTGTTACCCATTTTTATGATTTTTATTAGTAGCTTTTTTCCAGCCTTAAAAGCTCCTCAGTAGGCTGCATAATGCCCTGCACTTCAGTAGTGAATTTGTCACAGTTGAACTTTTCTCAGCTTATTTATAAGCTGAAATTAAGCCCTCTTGGTCTGATCTTTACTCTATAAGCTATTAGATGTATGAATTTTAGTTTCCTTGAGTTTTAGATTATTAGCTTATTGCTTAATAGCTTTTTCAGGAGCTAGAAAAGTGCCTCAGCAGCTCCCCTTTAGTCTGCACACTCAGTAGTTTTGTTGGCTTAATTCCATATCTGTGCTTATTCTGTTTCTCTAATTAGCTTATTATGATTCTTGTAGTCAAATTAGATTTTAGTTAGCTTAATTCAGCTTATTCTAGATCCCCTTTAGCTTATATTAGCTTATCAGCCCTCTTTTCCCTTTTGCCTTTTGTTTCTTTCTATTTTCCTTATTCCCCTACTAATCTGATCTTTTTAGCTTGTTTATAATCAAAATAAAGTCTCAGTTGTAATATTAGCTTATTTAGTGAGCTTATTGAGTTTTCAAAAAGAAAAAGTAAAAAACAAAAGGGTTTCAAAAAGCCAAGACCAAGGGTCGAACCCTGGTCTTTGGCCAGACCAAACCTCAGACACACACACCACACCCAACTGCCCAAGGGTCTTTTCTCATTAGGCTTTTGCATCATTTATTACTTAACCTCCTTTTTCCATTATAGCTTATTTTTAACTGTTAGCTTAATATCAGCTTATTTCCAAAAGCAATTTCTACCTTCTTGTTTTTCCTAGATTTAGATTAATATAATTTAATTACTTGCCAAATTTTCTTTTTTTTCTAAATAGTTTTAATATTTTTAATCATTTAATTAGAGTAAATTAATTTTTAAATCATAAAAATTAAAATAAAAATCAAAAAAATATAATTCCTTTTCCTAAAATTTTCTTTTGCTAATTAGGACTTAGGAAAATTAATTTGGCATTCCTAGGGTTAGTATTTTATAGATTTCACGTTTTAGGCTCGGGTTTTCCCGGTATTATCTTGTGATTAAGTTTTCTTTGCGTTTTTAGCCTTGAGTTCTTTAGATTAATATTTGCATTAGTTGATTAATTGTTTCTAGTTAATATTTCATTTCTTTAGTTTAAAAATCCAATCACCCATATTTTTCACTATTCACTACACGTTTTACGTCCCGAAAACACGAAATTCCATTCATCCTTCATCGGGACAACGAACCGGGGTTTTTACATACTTCCTTAGTGTGTAAATTCCTTTTTGGAATTAAATTGTACGAATCAGGTAGTAAGAGGCTTCAACGAAAGGAAAGGCAAGACTACAAGCATACTTTTTCCCCTGTAGCAAAATTAGCTATAGTAAGAGTTTTGATGGCCTTAGCAACAGCAAAAGAATGGCCTCTTCATCAATTAGATGTAAACAATGCCTTTTTACGTGGGCATATTGAGGAGGACATTTACATGGTACCATCTGAAGGCTATAAAAAGGCAAAAGAGGGACAAGTTTGTAAGCTTTCTAGGTCCCTTTATGGTTTGAAACAAGCCTCAAGACAATGGAACCAAGAGTTGACTAAGTTTCTATTAAGTCTAGACTATGTGCAGTCCAAGCATGACTATTCTTTATTTGTTAAGGCCAAAGGTGATCAGTTTACTGCAGCATTGGTATATGTGGATGACATTCTTGTTACTGGGAACTATGAGCCTGAAATTCTAACCTTGAAGAAATCATTGGACCAGAAATTCACCATCAAAGATCTTGGATTGGCAAAATACTTCCTTGGAATTGAATTGTGCAGAACACACCTTAAGATGACTGGTTTCTCTGATTCAGACTGGGCTTCATGTCTTTTGACTAGGAAGTCCTTAACTGGATATTGTATATTTCTGGGACATTCTCTTATCTCATGGAAGACCAAAAAGCAGGCTACAGTGTCAAGGTCTTCCACTGAAGCAGAATATAGGAGTATGGCATCTACTACCTATGAGCTTTTATGGCTAAGTTACTTGCTTAAGGATCTACATGTTCCAATTGTTTTCCCTGTTACTCTTTTCTGTGACAATAAGTCTGCACAACAGATAGCTGCAAATCCTTGCTTCCATGACAGAACAAAACACATGGATATTGACTGCCACTTTACAAGAGATAAGATACAAGATGGATTTTTGCAGACAGCCTACATCCCTACTCATTTACAGTTGGCTGATGTGATGACTAAAGCATTGAGCAAGGTTCAACACTCTTTTCTTGTGGACAAGTTGGGTCTTGCAGAGCCTCCAACTTGAGGGGAGGATGAAGACTTATATGTAACTTTGTAAATAATTGTACAAGTCCAGATACTATAAGGACTAAACTTGTCATTTACCATTCATAATTAGTTAGCAAACAGATTAGGCGCTAAAAATAGTTTAAATACCCTTGTAATCAACACTTTTCACCTTATCACTTGTAATCATTTTCAATAATATCATTTAATCTTCCGCAATTTCTCAGATTGAAAGGGGTATATGTTGTTCCCAAAAGTGCTAGGCTAGTAGGCTGTACGTGATAATGAGGTTTAGTGGGTACTTTTTACTATACAAAACTAGTTATCAACAACACGTGTACATAGTTGCTACATAGTTGCTTGTGACTTTAGTATAAGACCATGTGTAATGGTAGATGGTGTACCATGAAGCATGGTGTCACATGTAGTAATGTGAGCCATCATGCGTTTAAAAGAAAAAGTGGTGTAATAGTAGATGGGGCATGGTGTGACATGTGACACCTTTATTTTATTTATTTTTTAATCACTAAAACTAATAAATAAAACTAATTAAAACCAAGTGTAATTGAATTGATAAGTACACACTGGAAGGGTAAAAATTAAACTTTTTAATAAAGTACACCACTAACTCAATATGACAATAATAATAAAATACACACTATTTTTTCTTTTGTTTTGGTATCATCTTCCACATAACAAACGGTTCTCATAACCTCCATTTAAACAAAAATACCAGTTTCTTTGTTTTCTACTCTTATTATTCATCATATTGTTTTCTACTCTTATTATTCATCAGATTGCTTCTTGTCTATATTTCTTCTCACAAAAATACCGTTCAACGGCTATTTTTTCGAAAGAAGCAAGGGCGCAGGCGTGATAGGAGAAACGTCCCAAGGTTTTTTTTTATCTTCAGCGCTTGTCTGTAGTGGTGCTAGGGTGTGGTTAAGGGCGCGGTGGAGGCAAAAAAGTGGGTTTTAACGGCCCATTACACATGGTCTAAGACTACCCGTATCAGTGGGCATGAGTGAAAGGTCAAAGACATTCACGCGCGAACCCTCTATACCCAAAGTCATTCATGCGCGAACATGCCCAAAAAACATACAAAATTATGAGCTGTCCATCTTTTGGTTTGTATGAAATGTTTATATTATTTATTTGGTTTGTGAGGAATTTAGTGGAGTATATTTGTATAAAGTGGGTATTTAATTGAAATGTGAGAGTGTTGTGATTGATAAGGGTGAATAGTGAGTGGGAGTGTGAGTGAAAGGTCGGAGAGAAAACTGATGTGACGCGAGATAGAAGGTGAGTGAGTGTGTTTTTATGTGACGAATAAGGGTAGTCTAAGATTTCGTAAAGATTTTTTTATTTTATTTTTTTTGCTTTCAAGACGACTTTAGTAACATCACATCTGCATGTATTTTTTTGGAAGGCGACTTTCAATTTTTGGTTTAGAGAGTCGTACCTGCCACAAAGGCAGGTCCTCATCCACCACATACCCAGACTATGTTGTCTTAACCGGGCCCACGTTGGTGTAGTGGGGATTCAACGGCTTCCGCCCGGAAACCGTACTGCCTCCACACGAGCATTCTTGCTGGAGTAACAGCCGGATGAAAACCGGGGCTGGCTCGGATTCGAGTCTCCGCAACTAATGGCTCAAAGACTCTCCTCTTCATTGCCTGATACAACAGAGCATGTGGCCCGCCCCCATGTGAGAACTTCCCGGTTGGTCACCCAACCGGTAATGCTCTCACAGGGGACTCACTAAACCCCTTAAGCCACCACCACTAGACCACATGCTTGTTGTTATCACATCTGCATGTATACATTTAATTTTAGAGTTAATGCTCAAAATAAGCCAAAAAGTCTTCTTTTGGTCCGGTAATTTTTTGACACGTCTTCTCCTTTTGCTAATGTTTGGCTGTTCAACTACTCGAATCCACTCAAATTGTGAAACGTGTCCTTTGCTGGTATTATTCTTTGGTACACCTCAATTTTTAAAGAGGTGATTTGCACACCAAATAAATTAATGGGGACACCAAAATTATGCACATGGTATGTTATAACATATGCATTAGGGGTGTAATATTGTAGTGTCCCCATCAATTTATTTGGTGTGTAGATCACCACCCCAATTTTTAGCTTGGCCCACTAATTGGCTTACAAAGTCTAACCAAATCTCACTTCACTATTTTCTCTTTTATCTTTTATCAAAAGTCAATGTTCGACCGATGATGCACTTTTTACCTTGAAAAAAAATCTTAGAAATGACACAAAATAATTTATTTTTTATTTTATTTTATTCTTTGGTATATTTTTGCCTTGGGATATGTGCATGAACATTAAAAAAAAAAAAAAAAAAAAACAGAGACATAATCCCTCGCAATAAACACACACACAACACTTACAACTTCTCAATCCGTTGATCTTTGTTGTTGGATCTTTGTTTATTTTTATCAATGTGGGTGCAAGACAAGTACGTAAAAAAAGTGCGATTTTATAAACGATTTTTGCACAGTAACCCACAATTCCTCCTTGTTTTGATTTTACAAACTATTTCGTTACTAGACACCTTAGGTATGATTATTAGACAGGTTGTTGTTGTTGTTGTTGTTGTTGTTGCCGTTGTGTTTTTTGATTCTGTCATGACTGTGGTTTTGCGGTTAGGGCTTTTGAAGTGTTTTTAGGGTATTTGAGGTTCATTAGTTTTTTTATGAATATTAAAGAGATTTAACGGTTCTTGTTTTGTCCGTACCGCTTATTTTCAAGTGCTTATTATAGGTTTGATTGTGGTTTTTGTTGTTTTGAAGTCTGTTTTAGGGTTTGGCATGCTCATTAGGTTTCATTGTTGCGTTTAAGTGCTTATTTAAGAGACTTTGTGGTGTTTGTGAAGAGAATTACGGATCTTGTGGGAGCCGCCTTTATTTCCTCTTCGATATTCCCCTAGAGAACGAACTTCTTCCCGGTATTTCCCTATGCTACTTTGTCATAAGTAGATACACTTCCTAGATATTGAAAACATCCTCATTATAGCCTATAAACGTCGAATAAATGTCTTAGTTAATTTGTTATATATGATGATATAAATATTTTTACAGTGACGGAATAACTTTATTAGGACTAGGGGTGTAAACGAGACGAGAAAACTCGCGAGCTACTCGAGATCGACTCGTAAACTCCTCGAAATCGACTCGATGTAAACGAGTCGAGCTCGATTTCAAGCTACTCGAGTATATTTTTGAGTCGAGTTCGAGCTAAAAAATGCTCTGCTCGTGAGCCTTATCGAGCTTCAAATAAATTACACTTTTACCCTTTTATATACATATATTTACTTAATTTTCGTACATATCGAGTCGAGCTGAGCTTGATATGTCGAGTATTCATCGAGTTCGAGCCTTAAATGTGGAAATAACCGAGCTCGAGTTTTATATGACGAGTCGAGCTCGAGCTCGAAATATAAAGCTCGATCGAGCTCGAGTCGAGTTTCGAGCTTGAGTTTTAGTATTCGAGTCGAGCTCGAGTTTAATAGTACTCGGCTCGACTCGACTCGTTTAAACCCCTAATTATGACTTTAATCTTTTCATTGTTATTTAATTTTATGGAGAATCCCATATGTAAAATGCACCTTTCTTTTACCATATTTCAGGGACATGGTCTAATCATGAGGGTTGTATTTTATCATGGTGTCGGATCCAACCTAAACATCAAATTTCATATTTTCTCAAAATACAAGTTTTTGGTGCATAAGTACAATTCCTTTAAAGCATGTGTTTGGAAAATATGAAATTATGATAATTAAGCTCAGCATATATGAAATTGCCTTAATTTAACTACAATGATATTTTACGTTCTAAATTATGTTATTGCTCATCCGGTTTGCTTTGATAATTTTTTTGCGGTGGTTAACAGTGACCCGAATCACGGGTAACCACGTATCCGGTTACCCACCTAATATGGATAGGTTTTGGGTACTATATTGAACTATCCACTACGCGATGAATGGTTACAATTTCCATCCGAATCAGACCGTACTGCCCCATAAAATTTAAAATAATAATAATAATAATAATAATAATAATAATAATAATAATAATAATAATAATAATAATAATAATAATAATAATAAAAGGCGTTATTTTGCTTGTAAGCCCAAAGTAACAATGCCAGCAAGTTTACTGATCTTTGTATAGTTAAATAAGTAAGAGCAGAGTAGTGTGTTGGCTCAAGTTGTGTCTGTTAAATACTCTTCCAAATGAAAATTATTGTAATATTATTAATTAACTTTCATAAAATTTGATAAAATGAAAAATAGTGTAACTTGACTTGGCGTAAAAGCACTTTAAGTGTCTTTCGAGAAAAAAAAAAGAAAAAAAAATAAAAAATAAAGAAATACTAGACTCACAAAAATAAATCAACAAAATTATTCACAAAAAGAGGTGTCACTCCTTGATTGGTTTATTTTTTTGTACTTTCGTACCTTTTGTACTTTTTTTTCTTTTTTTTTAAGTATATATTTGTTTTTTTTTATTTTTATTTTGTGTAATGTTTATTTTAGTGTTTATTACTTTTATTTTTTATGTTTTTTATGTTATGTTATTTGTATTCGTCTAATGTGTTTCTTTTTAATTAAACAACAAAAATAACATGTTAACATTAACACATTAAACAACTACAAAAACAACTGTTATTATTCAATTAAACAAGAACATTATTACATTATTTAAAAACAACAACACCTACTACATGTGAAGATTATTTATGTCATCTAAAAGCTCATGGAGCATTGCACCCGTGACATGCGTGATCCTCAGGATTCCTTGCCAATTCCAGTGATGTCTCGAGCATCTTTATTCTTGTCATCAATATCTTGTTTTGAGACACTAACATCTTGTTTCTTGTTTCAAGCTTGTCAATCTTATTATGTTGCTTGTCAATCTTATTATCTTTAGATATGCAGTTTGAGCATTGCGTTGAAGAGAAGGCTTGACTAAAGTACTCGTTTTGAAAAGCATCCTTCCACATAAAGTATTCACACCCATAGTCATCTGTTCCAGGCTGTTACATGCTAAGAAACTTATAAGAAATGTATTCTTAAAAAACAAATAATTTACATAACTAAGCAAACGTATGATTATTTACCACTGAAAAAGGACCTGCGTAATACGGTTGACCATAACTAGTGTCTCTACGGGATGTCCTTTCTATAATCAATCCTCTCCGACAGTGACACAAGAAATGATTATTTTGTTCCACCTGGCAAAGAATTATTTTAAATAATACAAACAATTATTTACAGCATAAATTAGTAATGTATTGTTAATTTAAATAATACAAATAGGTATTTACAACATAAATCAGTAATCATTCATAACGTTTTGTCGGTATAATTATTTACAACATAAATCAGTAATTATTTACAATGTTTTGTCTGTATAATTATTTACAACATAAATCAGTAATTATTTACTATGTTTGTCTTTGTCTAATCTCAGTATACAGGTGTAGTCAATCGTAATATAAAGTTGCCAATTCGGATGCATCGGCAACTCTGAACACCCTCCATTGTGGGTGAATATCCGAAACTGGTGAATTTTCGTCTAGCGTCAGATAAATGAAGTAACCACATTCCTTATCCCCCACACGGGCAATCACAAGGGGGCTAGTTCCTTGTGATAGATTTGGACCGGAAAAAAGCGGAAAACACGTATGACTTTGTTGCTCGGATATAAATACAACAGGCCGGTTAGACACTGAAGCAATAACCAACCCTGTGTTTGGCATACTCATCTAGTACTCTCACGGTGCAAACCCATTATGTAACCAGTTTACTGATCTCCGAAGATGGTCATAGTCATTTTGCCACCACATACTTATGTAAAAGTCACGATTAATGTCTAACTCTTGCAATAACCATATTCGAACATCGCGCCACCTTTCTTTGGATTGACCAATACCGTGTGCAAAGCACCGAAACCCACAATTTCATCACCTCGTTCGTGTAAAACGGTGATGTATTCATCGTAAAACTGCTTATTTTTGAAACTGCTTCTGTGAAACTACTTATGTGAAACTGCTTCTGTGAAACTACTTATGTGAAACTGCTTGTTTGAAACTGCTCATGTGAAAAAGCTGCTTATGTGAAATTGCTTCTGTGAAACTGCTTATGTGAAACTACTTCTGTGTAACTGCTGCTTATGTGAAACTCCTTATGTGAAACTGCTTTTAAGTGAAACTGGTTATTGTGAAACTGCTTTGTGCTGCAATGCAATTGTGAATCTAAGTGATTTTTATTAAAAAAAAAAATCCAAAAGGACTACTGTCCCTTCATCATATCCCATGTCGATAAATGAAACCCGTGTATGCAAAGGCCAAAAATCGTGTGAAAACTCCAAAAAAAAAAAAAAAAAAAAAAAAAAAAAAAAACTGGGTGAATATGCTATTAGTAGGGGGAAAAAAGATATAATATCACAAAAAGTACAGACATAATATGACAAAAAATACAGACACAAATACATAGGTAGGGGGTTTGTAGGGCTAGGGTGCTAGGAGGTGTTTGTATTGTAAATGCCTTCAGGAAGTGACATCTCATTTTGTGGATTTGTTTTTGTGTGTCTAGCATTCCCCAATAAAAATAGTGTAAATTGGCTCTAGTTTGCTTCTTATGAAACATCCATAATTTTGTCTTAAAATTTTAAGAGGTATCACCTATTATACACGCAATACAAACTTATACATGGGTGGAGACAGTATAGTGACTAGTGGGTGATAAGCCACTCATAATCAGCTCACTTTATTCATTATTTATATAGCCCATAAGCTAATTTCTTAATAATATTGGCAATCAGGCCCCTTATTCCCATTGATATTTCGAATAATTTAACAATCAGATATAACATCAAAATAATTTACTTGTCAAGTTATTCTATTTTAATTTAGTTTAGTTCCTAACGAGCGGGAAACCCGCGCGTTGCTGCGGGAGTGTAGTGTTGATGTATGTTTATAAAAGACCAAAATATAAGTTACATTGATGAAAAATACGTTACATATACATCTTTTGATCCAAAGTATAGGTTACATGCTTCAGGAAATGAAAGAAATGACATAAAGGTTCACAGAATATTAGGGAATGAAACAACAAAACTCTGTATATTTGAGAATGTTAATGATTTTTATGTAAATACATTAGTAATTTAAGAACATATATATTGGAGAATGTTAATAATATTAAGTTCAACCTATTACATAATCGATTGAGAACAATACTACCCAAATCAAATTTACAAACCAAAGATGTTCTCAATCAGCTACACAGAATCCTGTTCTGACAGCTTGTGCACCAGCTCCTGTAGCAGATAATACTTTTTAACCCCTATGTACACATGCGGCAAGAAAAGCTACCTGTCATAGAAATTAACCCACAACTTGATTATTATAAAGTACTCATTAGTCTGTCAATAATTAAATATTCATATAAATGCAATTAGTTTTAGTTAATTTTTAGAAAGACATGAAGAAAAACAAAGAGGGTTACCCAAGAGTCCAGAAATTGTAGATAAGCAAGAAGCAATTCATTATCTGCAGCTTATGACCGCAATTTATACATAATTTCTAGACATATCATGACTCATTTATGATTACAACGTATACGTGGCCTATAACTACAACTTATATAGAGCTTATAGCAGACTATAAAATCAAAGCTTACCTTATTTCGGCCTATATTGCGTAAGTTCATTTTCAACATGTGGCCTTTGGTTTTAACTCCCAAATCGGCTTTCCTGCATTTGAAAAAAATATTCGTTAAAAGGCGTAGTCAAAAATCCATATGAATCTGCAACTTTTCACTTGTGTCCATACCACTTATAGCAAATCCACACAACCTGTAATTGTAAATACAAATAAAACTTACCTAGTCACTACACATATACATACGTAATTTATTACCTATTTAATATCATAGTGAAAAAGCATATGACGAATTAATAGTAGAATTGATTCTAAATTTGGTAATCGAGAAGGAACACACTATACACCGATCCAAACGCTCCAGGTAGTAGTATATATACATACATCAAAAACTACATAGACATTATTTGTCATATAACTTACTCTTTTAAGTTACCGCTTGTGACCATCAATCCCAACACATTCAATTTGCTGCCTTTTGGATCAAAGGCTTGTTTTGTTAAGGTTAAAAGATATAATGTTTGCATTTGAGTTGTAGCACGATTAAAATAGTTGCAAATCTAATAACTGAAGTATTAGAGTTTTCAACTTACCACGTCATGGAGTAGCAGGATCTGTGGAAAACTAGAAGGGGGGGGGGATTGAATAGTTTTACCGGTATTTAAGTTCTTTTAAATCTTTTTAAAAAAACTTTGTTATTGGAAACTTTGATTCGAACTTTATGTGTAATCAATCAACACCAATATGAACTATACACTAAACTAACTAATACTAAATAATGAAAGTAAAGAGTAGAGTTGGAAAGATCAAACCGAGACAAAGGATTTATAGTGGTTCGGCTACGAAGCTCTTCTTCGCCCTACTCCACTCCCCGAGTACCACACTCGAGAGTTTCAAACACTATGTCAACAACCTCCTTTCAGGCGGAGAAAACCGTACACGTCGCTTATCCTATTACCGACACTAAGCTAGATGTCGAGTGCTAATCTTAGCTAGCACCAATCTACCAAGGTCCACGTGACCAATCACTCAAGCCCAATGGCTTCAAGATATCACCAAGATCTCAACACGATCACAATGATCAACTCTCACTACACTCAACCTATTCTATCTAATCTAGATCCTTTGATCAATCACACAAGCCCAATGGCTTCAAGAGATCTTCACTATCTCTTAAGATCACAATGATCTTCACTCACACTCTCACAAAAAGAAAATAATCTTGATGTATGCTATGATACAACAAGGATGTAACAAATGTTACAATAAACCTAACAACTATAACTCTTGTAAGTTCTTAGATACTTTGAGCTCTTCTCTTGCACTTGAAGAGGAATGATAACACTTTGTATCTTCTTGGATACTTTGTGTTCTTCTCTTGTTATTGAAGAGGAATGAAGAGGATCACTTGATGGGATGATAGGATCACTCTTGAACAAAAGAAAAACTAATCTAAATGATCAAAGAAAGAAAGTGTGAAGAGAGTATTGAACTCAGAAAGTTTTGTGTGAGAAAGGATGCCTAAAAACTATGAAGTGGGTTGGTATTTATAGGTAGAAAAAATTTGAACGTTACAGTGGGACGGCTCCACTAAATTTAGTGGAACCGTGGAGCCGTCCCAGACAAAGATGCTCCATTTTTTGTCTTTTCTGGTGAAAACTTATTTGGGGAAGTTTGGAGCTGATTTGGGGGGGGGGGGGATTGCTGTTATGATTTTTAAACTTATTTTTCCATTAAAACATTTCTTAATTATTCAAAAATAATTTGTCATGTATATTTTTGAAAAAATGTTTTGTCACATTAAAATGTGAAGTCATAAAACACAAATTCACTTCTTTGATCATTTGTCAAGTTGTAAATTTGTTCTAGAGTGTTTTGCGTAGAAACGGGATCTTCCGATTAAAAACTTGTTTACGTTAATTTTAACGTAACGTGATTTCACATTTTGTCATCCTCAAAACGTGAAGTAATCGAAAGATAGAAATAACGTTTTTAGAACATTATTTGCATCAACAATCTCCCCCTTTTTGATGATGACAAAACATAAACTCATTTTAAGTTAAAATTAGTTTTAACAAGTTTTTAATGAGTTTACTCCCATTTCTCCCCCTTTTTGTCGAAGCAAAAAGGTTGCGGCTCCCCCTTGATGTATACTCCCCCTTATTTGGAGAACACCAAGGAATCGAGCAATGATTCGTGCTACAAAACAAGGTTAGATAACACATGTACAGTATCTAACATGTAGCACTTAAGACAAATATCCAACTAAAAAGAATGACTAAATAGCCAAGCAAGAGGACAATCACATAAAAAAGAAAATGCCCATTCATTCATAATGAAGAAAAAGTGTCATACAAAGGTATGACTTCATAACATAAGAAGATAATAAACTTAAATCCTAAATGACTAGAGGCAAGCTTCATTTCCAAGAAGGATCCTAAGGGTTTATTGTTAGCCAACTAAACAAAAACATGTTTAGTTGTATGGGTTAGGAGGTGGTGGTGATTGTGGCATCATTTGGGGTGGTGGTGGTGTCAAAAGTTGCTCCACAAAGGAGAACATGAAGTGAATTTCATCCCTTAAGAAGAAGATGAGATTACGGTTATGAAGACAACATAGGCAATTAGCCCTATGGAGATCAAAGGGATGGGGTTGGATGGGATGTGCCATGATAGGGGAAGGTGGTGGTGGTGAGTTTGTTGGAGATGGAGTTGGCATGACATAGTCCAATGGAGTTATGGGGGATAGTGTGTACTCCATTGATGATGTGGTGTTGAAGGATGATGAAGATGTTGTGTAGGAAGAGGATGTTTTAGAGGGTGCATTAGGTGGAGATGGTGATTTGGGAGTGGCTTGGAAAGGTGGTGTCATAGCTTCATCATCTTTTGTAAGATCCACAAAGAGTGGTCTTGAAGGTAGTCTTATGGTTATTCTAGGTTTCTTGGAGATGTGAGTGGTAGATCCTTGTGTGGAAGACATGGTGTTTGTGTGATGTGAGGTTGAAGATGAAATGCAAGATAAGCTTGCAAGGGTGAAGCCTTATATAGGCAAGATGGGTGAAATTTGAATTAAAGTGAATGGGAGTGTCCTAGGATGTAGCAAGGGAATCTTAGGGTGTAAGTGAGGTTGCAAAATTTGCAGGTTTGAGGTTAGGGTTGCAGGGATTTTAGGAGGAACAATGAAAATCAGTCAAACAGGCACACGGTTCCTCTAAATATAACATGGTGCCGTTAAATTTAATGGAGCCGTCCCTATTTAGTGGTACCGTGACTCTGTTGTCATGAAAATTCCTGTGCAGGCTAGTTCTGGGCAACTAGGGGGATGTTTTCTAGGGGAACTAGTTCCTGGAAATGATAGTGCCTCAACTCACTAAGGATTTATTTACCTAAAATGTCCCATATTAAGCTACATCTAGCATATAAAGATTATAATGTGGTTTGCCAAGATAATCATAAGCATGCAATCATAAGAGACAAAATTAACTATCAAACAAATATTACTTAAAATATTCATGCAAGGTGATAGTTAAGCATGCAAGTAGTATTAATTCCTAATATAGTCTATCATAGATAAATTCAATTAGGACATAGAAATCTCCTCATAACTACTTATGACTTGAGCATTCTCCCGTTCTTGTCACATTCTCGTCTCGAGCAAGCATCTCATTCTCATGATTTGGATCATCAAAGGGTGCATAATGGGTGGAGGATTCAGAAATGAGAATGGATGAGACATATGACTCGGTTATGGGTTTCATGACGGGTTTGAAAAGTGAGTATTGAGGACCATGAAGGTAAGGGTGAAGGTTCATGAAGTGGTGATAGATACGGGTTAGGAACATCCCATAGGGTATCAATTTATTCTTGTTACCCTTGAGATGTACAATTCGCTTAGCGAAGAAGTAAGCGAGATTGTATGGTTGTTGGGTTAGGAGACAGTAAATCATATGAGCACAACACGCCTGGAGTTGCTCACGATTTCCTGTTAGACTTAGAACATTTTCTCGCAGTATGACTGCCCAAGAAAGTAGTTCATGACGAACCTCTTCCAAACAAATTTTCGTTGGATTAGGGTAAGAGGAGTACTTATGAGTACGGATGAGTTTGGTTAGTTCGGTTGGAGAGGGTATATAGGAGCAATACAGACTATCCTCTTCACGATAGTGAAAGAGGGATTCAAGACACCAATCTTCAGTATAGGCACATTGCCCATGATTGGAGATTCGGAGTATTTGAGCAAATTGCTCAAGAGTTAGGACGAATTTGAAATTTCGGACCCAAAACCAAAGTGACAAAGATTGATCCTCGTTACGTACGAGTTCAACTTGTCGAAAGAATTCCAACACAAAACGAGGACAAATGTGCTCATTTATGTGGAGTAAACAATCAAATCCTATAGCTCTAAATGAGGTGTTGATGTCCTGATGATAAACTAGGGACGGATCAACGACACGACCCTCATGAAACTGACGGGTTTCAAGATTGACATAGGCACGAATGTGGTGACCGGGTGTTATGGGTTCACGAGAGATTTCGGGTGTATAGGTATCGGTTAGGAGATGATCAAAATCATATTCATGAGACATTTTTGTTTTCTATAAGAAAATTTTTAGGAGAAATTAGAGCCAAGAATAGTTGCATTAACTACACATGCCTAGTGTGTCCTTTTATGCAAATTATGTGGAGGCGCAGTAATCTCGACTCAAAAGGAAAACAATGAGATTACCCAAACACTCCTAATTTTTTTTTTGCTCAAACAAATGTGTCGAAAAATACATATTAATTATGTAATTCGATCAATATTCGTGAGATCATGTATGCATGATAAAACGTTTTAGTTTGCATCAACAATGCATGAAAAAGGTTTCATGGTCCTAGTTTCGTGAAATTTTTGAAAATGATAGAATTGGGGTGTTTGGTGACTTTAATGTGTTGGCATCAAGGATTTTGAAAAATTGAATGTTGATGACTTCTAATTGAATGTTTCCTAGTAAAAATTGAAAAACCCCAAATTCAATTTTTATCATTGAACAAACCCTAGACTCAAAATTAAAGAAATTTAGATTAAGATAACTTACAACTTATGTTGAAAAAGTGGAAATGATTGAGAATCTTGAAAATCAATGTCTTGAATATGATCTTGAAGGGGTGTAATTGAGTTTTAGGTTGTGAGGTTAAGTTGTGACAGCAGTTGCAGAAGTTGAAAAGGGTTTAAATGAATAATGTGGGAAAAGGGGACTAAAATACGGGATGTACCAGATACACGGTTCCACTGTACCGTTAAATTTAACGGTGCCGTGCCACATTTAGTGCAGCCGTGATCTGCTGGGATGGTTTTCTGTCCCATTTTGATTTTTGACGAACAAGTCTCGCTGTTTTAGTGAGACTTTTTGATACGAGGAAAGAATTTATACCTAATAAATTCTTTTAACGAGGGGAACCTAAACTATACGGAACTAGACACACGAGATGACTTCAAGAGTCATGAGATTTTATGGAATATGTTCCATCATTCCTAGACCTAGACGAAGATAGTTGAAGGATTCTCGTTTGAGAGGTTTGGTTAGGATGTCTGCGATATTTTCCTGAGAGGGAACTTTCTCAATAGAAATATTTCCTTTCTGAACATTATCGCGAAGGAAGTGGTGGCGAATTTCGATGTGTTTAGTACGGGAGTGTTGAACGGGGTTTTTGCTCAAGTCAATAGCGCCTTTATTATCACACATAATGGGGACGTCATCTAGATGGATGCCATAATATATAAGGGCTTGTTTCATCCATAGTGCTTGTTGACATGCCTTTCCAGCGCTTACGTACTCAGCTTCGGTCGTGGAGATAGCAAGAGCCGTTTGTTTCTTAGAGAACCAAGAAGTTATGCAACAACCCATGAAGGTACAAACGCCACCCGTACTCTTTCGATCCACATTATCTCCTGCATGATCAGAGTCGACGTAGACAACAGTTTCTACACCGGTCCCCTTGGGATAGAATAATTCCAAGTGTATAATGCCTTTAATGTATCAGAAGATATGCTTAACCGCTTCAAGATGAGAGGTTTTGGGATCCTCTTGGAAGTGAGCATAAAGGCAGACACTAAACATGATGTCGGGCCTACTTGCCGTGAGGTATAGTAAATTACCTATCATAACTCTATACTTAGTGCTATCCACGGACTCACCCTCTTCATCTTTTGTGAGTTTTATTTCCGTGGACATGGGAGTTTTCATGGGCTTAGACTCTTCTAAACTAAACTTCTTAAGCATTTCTTTACTATACTTAGCTTGATTAAAGAAGATACCATCTTCCATTTGTTTTATTTGTAAACCAATGAAGAAATTTAATTCGCCCATCATGCTCATATCAAACTCGTCACGCATGATCTTAGAAAAGTCATCGCATAGTTGTGGACAAGTTGAGCCGAATATAATGTCGTCGACATATATTTGAACAATGATGAGATGAGAATTTCGTTTCTTTGTGAAGAGTGTTTTATCAACCTTTCCCATGGTGTATTCATGTTCAATCAAGAAAGCTTTTAGTCTATCATACCAAGCTTTAGGAGCTTGTTTGAGACCATAGAGTGCTTTCTTAAGTTTATAAACATGATTCGGTTTTTCAAAATCAACAAATCCCGGAGGTTGTGCAACGTACACCTCCTCGTTGGTATACCCATTTAGGAACGCACTCTTCACATCCATTTGGTATAGTTTAAAATCTAATGCACAAGCATAGGCAAGGAGTATCCTAATTGACTCTAATCTAGCTACGGGTGCATAGGTCTCATCATAATCTATTCCCTCTTGTTGGTTATAGCCTTGTGCTACCAACCTTGCCTTATTCCTAGTTACGACGCCATTTTCGTCGAGTTTATTCCTAAACACCCACTTAGTTCCTATGATTGTTTGATTCTTAGGTGCAGGTACTAAATCCCAAACTTGGTTTGCGGTGAATTGATTAAGTTCTTCTTGCATTGCAACTACCCAACTTTCATCCTTAATTGCCTCACTAACATTCTTAGGTTCTACGGTTGATATAAAACAAAAGAAATTACTTTTGTTTTGGGCTTGTAACCTAAGGGTTCTTTGGTTTAGGTTTCCTATGACATTTCAATAGGATAATTCTTGGATTCCTTAATGTTGACAATTTCGTCAACTTCAACTATGTCATCCTCAATGTCATCTTCTAAGGTTTTCTTACCATTAACCATAATGGCTTCGTCCTCGTCTAAGTCATCATCCACCAAGGGTGATGTCTTAGTTGGCGGAGGACTTTCATCGAATGTCACATTGAGTGATTCTTCGACTTTCATGGTTTCTCTATTTAGGACGACATAGGCTTTGCTATTCCGGGAATAACCTAGGAAAACACCTTCGTAAGACTTTGGGTCAAACTTGGTGAGGTATTCTTTAGTGTTTAGTATGAAGCACTTGCTTCCAAACACTCTTAAGTAATCAAGAGTAGGTTTTCTACCTTTCATGATTTCATACAGGGTTTTTCCTAAAATAGGTCTAATTAGAATTCTATTAAGAATGTAAGTTGAGGTGTCCACCGCATTACACCAAAACTTTTGCAGAGTTGATTGTTCATTCAACATCGTTCTACTCATTTCTTGTAGAGTACGATTTTTCCGCTCAAGTACCCCAATTGATTGTGGAGTGCGTGGTGCCGAGAAATTGTGAGTAATACCATTATCATCACAATAAACTCCAAATTGCACTTCATTATCAAATTTCCGACCATGATCCGTCCTAATAGAAACTATTTTACACCCTAGTTGATTTTGGACTTTCTTACTAAAGATTTCAAATTCCTCAAAAGCTTGTGTTTTATTCTTAAGAAATCTAGTCCAAGTATACCTAGAGTAGTCATCAACTATTACTAAGGTGTAGTGATTTCCTCCGTAGCTCTGTACGGCGGATGGACCGAATAAGTCCATGTGAAGGAGTTCTAGACATCTAGAGGTCGAGACCATGTTCTTAGCTTTGTGACTAGAATGAGCTTGTTTTCCAACTTTACAAGCGTCACAAAAATGTTTATCAAACTTAATCTTAGGTAGGTTTCTAACTAGTTCCTTAGACGCCAATGATTGTATTAAACGCATATTGGCGTGACCTAGTCTCCTATGCCATAGAGTTGAGTTGTCATCTATGGTTGCTAAGCAAATCTTATCTTGAGGCTTATTTCCTATCTTCATTACAAATAAGCCATTTTTCCTAACTCCTTTGCCTATGGTTTTGCCATTCTTAATAATCTCACCACCCTCTTCGGAGAATATAACTCTACACTTATTATCTACCATTTGACTAATGCTAAGTAAGTTAAATCCTAAGTTATCTACGTGCTCAACATTTCTAATAGTGAGGGAGTCTTGAGTAATCGTACCTTTGCCTATAATGTTGCCCTTAAGTTTGCTACCGAAAGTAACATTACCTCCGTTGTATGCCTTGTATGAAGAGAATATACTTCGGTTGCCCGTCATGTGATTAGTGCATCAACTATCCTTGACCTATTCATCAGGCTCCAAGTCGATTCCCAAGCATATCTATTGAATAAGACAAGCATTCAAACATTTGGTCCCCAATATCTCATGGGTCCAAAGTTGTTAGCATTAAACATCCCATGCATTACTTGCATTTGGTTAGGATGTTGGAACGGAGAACAAATTTCCCATGGTAAATAACTTTGTAGTTGACGGTTATTCCAAGTTACGGGATAGTTACTTGGAAAACTTTGTCCTCTAGAGTTACGTCTCGGTAGAGGAGTTCTTGACCGAGGTTTGGGAACATTTGTTCTTCTAGGTGGAGGAGTCTTAGACCTAGTGTCGGGTTTTACAGATCCAGGTCTGAGGTTTGACGCAGGTTTGTAAAATCTTTTGACTTCCTCTATACTAGCAATAGATACTTTTGTACCATTTACAATTATGTGACTTGGTTTAGAGCTTAAATCATTTTTCAATTTCGGCTCTGTTCTGTCACCAGCATCAGACGGTACCACGGTACCATTAAATTTAATGGTACCGTCCGTACCTTTAGTGGTGCCGTCTGTTGTTTTGACAGAGCTCGTGGGTTTGACAGATTTTACTTGTTCAGTTTTACTTGCCGAAGCATTATCTGTTTCTTTTTCAAACCTAATGATCCTAAATGCATTTTCCTTGAGTTTTTCGTTTTCAGCTCGAAGACTTATGCATTACTCACAACCTACATCTACTTTCTTATTTCTCTCAAGTCTTTTGACTTGATCTTTTAGTTCTAAGATTTTCATTTCGAGTTCATGCAATTTTAATTTTAGTGATTTGTTTCTACCTAAAATTTTTGAACTAACTTCGCATAGATTATTATATTCATCATTTAGTGTGTTATCATCTATTGACGAATTATCATAATAATCAGGGTAGTCATAACGTACCTCATTTGAAGCTTGAGCCATTAGACATGTTTCGTCCTTGGGCTTCTTTTCTTCGTCTTCGCCGCTATCACTCCAAGAGCCTCCTATAAAAGCTCGTTGGTTGTTGAATTTCGGCGGTTTAGGACACTCTCCTATGAGATGATTAGGATCTCCGCATCTAAAGCATTTCCTATCACTTGTCCCTTTCTTTTCAACATGGTTCTTTTGTGATGTCTTCTTTTCATCACGAGGTTGCCTAACGAACCTACCTCTTCTCCTAAAGAACTTTTTAAAGTCCCTAACCGCTAACGCATATTCTTCATCTTCACTATCGGAACTCGAACATTCCTCGTCACTAGACTCCATCTTGGCTTTCAATGCTAGAGATCTAACTCTCTCGCTTTTGCCTTTGACTATATCGGAGTCCTTCTTGATTATCATCTCGTGAACTTTCAAGTTTCCTATTAGTTCATCAAGAGATAATATCGCCAAGTCCTTTGACTCTTCAATGGCGGTGACCTTTGCTCTCCATTTAGGATGTAGAGCCCTAAGAAACTTCCTAACATAATTCTTGCTAGAGTACCCTTCATCAAGAGCTTTAAGACTAGTAATAATGGTATTAAATCTAGCAAAAGCATTATCTATTGACTCATCTTCCGTAATGGAAAATTGTTCATATTGTTGAACAAGAAGATCTATCTTGTTCTCTTTGACTTGGTTATTACCTTGGTGAGTGACTAACAAAGTTTTCCAAATATCTTTTGCCGTGTTACACATGAAAATTCTTTCAAATTCCTTTTTAGGCAAAGCATTGTAAATCATCATTTTAGCCTCATTATTTTTGGCTAATTTTCTTTTAAGTTCATCACTTTGTTTATCATAAGAAACTATTTCATCCTTTTTAGTTTCCGGATTCATTTGAGTTGGTTGAAAGTCACCCTCGGTAATAACATGCCAAAGATCAATGTCTTTTGATTTCACATACGTTTCAAATCTTGTTTTCCAATAAATAAAACAATCGGTTTCGAAAAGTGGTGGTCTTTGCATAGATTGCCCTTCTAGATATTTGTCGGAATCCATTGATCGATTCAAGTTTCAAAATACAATTTACTTTAAAATCTTGACTGACGTGGCTTCTGATACCAATTGTGGAAAACTAGAAGGGAGGGGGGGTTGAATAGTTTTACCGGTATTTAAGTTCTTTTAAATCTTCTTAAAAACTTTGTTATTGGAAACTTTGATTCGAACTTTATGTGTAATCAATCAACACCAATATGAACTATACACTAAACTAACTAATACTAAATAATGAAAGTAAAGAGTAGAGTTGGAAAGATCAAACCGAGACAAAGGATTTATAGTGGTTCGGCTACGAAGCTCTTCTTCGCCCTACTCCACTCCCCGAGTACCACACTCGAGAGTTTCAAACACTATGTCAACAACCTCCTTTCAGGCGGAGAAAACCGTACACGTCGCTTATCCTATTACCGACACTAAGCTAGATGTCGAGTGCTAATCTTAGCTACCACCAATCTACCAAGGTCCACGTGACCAATCACTCAAGCCCAATGGCTTCAAGAGATCACCAAGATCTCAACACGATCACAATGATCAACTCTCACTACACTCAACCTATTCTATCTACTCTTGATCCTTTGATCAATCACACAAGCCCAATGGCTTCAAGAGATCTTCACTATCTCTTAAGATCACAATGATCTTCACTCACACTCTCACCAAAAGAAAATAATCTTGATGTATGCTATGATACAACAAGGATGTAACAAATGTTACAATAAACCTAACAACTATAACTCTTGTATCTTCTTAGATACTTTGAGCTCTTCTCTTGCACTTGAAGAGGAATGATAACACTTTTTATCTTCTTGGATACTTTGATTTCTTCTCTTGCTATTGAAGAGGAATGAAGAGGATCACTTGATGGGATGATATGATCACTCTTGAACAAAAGAAAAACTAATCTAAATGATCAAAGAAAGAAAGTGTGAAGAGAGTATTGAACTCAGAAAGTTTTGTGTGAGAAAGGATGCCTAAAAACTTTGAAGTGGGTTCGTATTTATAGGCAGAAAAAATTTGAACGTTACAGTGGGACGGCTCCACTAAATAACCCACGGCTCCACTAAATTTAGTGGAACCGTGGAGCCGTCCCAGACAAAGACGCTCCATTTTTTGTCTTTTCTGGTGAAAACTTATTTGGGGAAGTTTAGAGCTGATTTTGGGGGGGAAAATAGCTGTTATGATTTTTAAACTTATTTTTCCATTAAAACATTTCTTAATTATTCAAAAATAATTTGTCATGTGTATTTTTGAAAAAATGTTTTGTCACATTAAAATGTGAAGTCATAAGACACAAATTCACTTCTTTGATCATTTGTCAAGTTGTAAATTTGTTCTAGAGTGTTTTACGTAGAAACGGGATCTTCCGATTAAAAACTTGTTTACGTTAATTTTAACGTAACGTGATTTCACATTTTGTCATCCTCAAAACTTGAAGTAATCGAAAGATAGAAATAACGTTTTTAGAACATTATTGCATCAACAGGATTCTTGATAATCGATAAAATCACCAAGCCGACCCAACACAACAGCCTGCATATCAGTTGCAGTCAGCACGAATAAAAAATGTAAAGGTTTCGATTTTTTTCATTAATTCAAGAAGTAGTACACATACTTCTGTTGGACAGTCTCTTTGCACATATTCATAACATTATGAGTAGCAGTTGTTTGATCTATGGTTTATGTTAAAAGATGAGGAAGAGACAGGTTTTATACCCAATGGATTACTAACACTTGCCCCTTTAAAAAAAACTAACCAATAGGGAAGCAACAACACAATGTACCCATTCTTAACAACCAATAGAAAGAAAACAACTAAGTGGAATTGTTTTGGGCTAAAGGGTGGTTCCCCCTTTAAGTATATATATATATATAATATAATATATAATAAGGGTATATTGTCTACAAATGGTTTCTGCACAAACAAATATGACCATTTAAGGGTATAAAATGAAAACGATATTGATAAAACTATAAAATCTATAAAATCTAATTTGGATACTTTTTTAGTCTGATGAGTAGCTAGGTTTGACATTTAATGGTATAAAATGAAGCTCGGCATTAAGAACATATACCTCGGTGAAACCTTTTTAGCATGCCTAACACGCTAATGCAGTAGCTCTTCAGCATATATATTCTTGAAATTGTGATGTGAGACCAAATAAGAGCAAAACAGTCATTTGGTTGGCGAACATGAAAAATAGATATTCATAAAACTCTAAAATCTAGTATAAAATTACTTTTCTGATATAGGTTGAGGTTTAATTAAAAATATAGACTCATATAAGATTACTTTTCTGATATAGGTTGAGGCAACATTGTGTGTCCCTTCCTAAAAGGTCCAACAATTTGGCCCTTTAGTGCTAGTGTTCTCCTGGCAGGTCCAGGCAAAATCAACGATATTTGTAAAATATTATTTTGAAAAAAGGAAGTTATAATGTTATATAAAAGCAAATTATAAAACATACAGGGCACGGGCAGGCTTGGCACTTTTATTTCTCTGCTGAATTGATTTGAAGGCCCCACCAAGAATGCTGCAGCCATTTTCAGCTTCCAAACCTTTCCAAACCTTGTGTTCATACTGAGTTTTGATGGATCGACCATAAACATCTGAAAGTCACAATTTCTAGCTGGTTAACTTTACCGGTAAAAAAATTGAGTTGCCTAGTTGAATCAAGTGTTCAATTACTTACCTCGGCAACATGGTTCAATTAAGTGTTCAAAAACTTGATGACGAAGGTTTCGCCTAACGAATTCTTCAAGTACGGGTCTATTATTTTAAACCAAAACAGTTCAGACTCATCACACCCTAGGAAAATCGGCATTGTTATCACTCATGTTAATTGTTATAAAGGTTTGTAGGTGTTTTATTTTATCAAATACCAATAAATTATAAACCAAAAATTAAATACGTATAATTGAAACGCATATTAACTCATAACTAATTGTCATCTCATAACTAAAACATATTCAATTGAAGCGCATGTCAACTACTTTGTATAAGTTCCGATTCACATTTGTAAATCTGGAAACATTTCGTGTCTATCAAAGTATGCCTAGCCTAGCCTAAATACACCCGTTTGGAAAATAAGTCTGTTGACTTTACCCATTGTATTTGAGGAGGCAAGGATTTGTTCGGAGTAGATTGCTGTGTCAAATAAAAACTACTAACCTTGGTTTCCTGTTAATTTTGTAGCATGCGTCTGTATTGCTGCTTCGTAAGTTTTTAGTTCACTGTAGAGCCCACCCTGTAATCTACATTTATTGCGACATCTACCCAAACCTGTTTAAAAAAATCAAATACCGCCAAGTTAATGAATATACAGAAAGTTCAAGAACATAGCAAATCAAATAGTTACACTATAAGTTCAAGTACACAAAGAAAACATCAATTCAAACTCAAATTAAAATCACCATGACAAAAAACAACATACACCAATTACAGAGACCAAACGACTCCTTTCAAAAAATTCTAATTAAAGACATGGTATCTTATTGTATTGGTAAGAAACATGATAAATTTGAATCACAGCTAACAAAACACTGACCTTTTTAACATAGTTTTGTCTGAAACAACAATGTGTAACCTCATACGTTTGTCAGATAAGAGACAAAGATTTTTGCTTACTTATTGCTATCACGGGCAGCTTGTTAGAATGTCCGCCCAATCTCTTAACTGCACATAAGCTCCATCAGATAGTCACCTGACAGCCATAGATAAAAGAACAAATTATCAGATATGTAAACTTTTGAATGAAAAAAAAACACGGAGCTAATGTGAGGTTAACGTTACCAAATATATGCTACAGCGCAGGCCATCGATGTTACCTTTTTTGTGACGTTGTTTCCTTTTAATCTATAGATTGAAGAACATATTTAGATTCGCATTAGGAAATAACAATTAACAATTTCTAAAAAAACAACACCTGTATTCAAAAGTCTCATCGAAATAGTATGCATAGTAACGGATCTGACCCATACAAACCTATTAAAACCTGCAAAAGATATGACTAACTAACCAAACTAAGGATTTAATTTGATTTAAGTATATAAAATTTTGAAAACACGTCAGTTTACACCTACACATAGATTATTTCTATATATTGGGAGCTCACTCAGTTCTATGTAATCAATATATCAATCGCACATTCACATCAATCAGTACTCATCAATCGCACCTCATACACATTTAACACAATCGATCTCAAAATATCAAAAACACATCAACGCAATCACACAGACAGTAGTATCAAACACCTTTCTCTAACGGACATTTCATCAAACACCTAGCACATCTAAAGTCAATAACACCTACCATATCTAAAGCCAATACATTCTCTAACGGACATTTCATCAAACACCTTTCGTGCACAACCTAAATCGCCATACTAACCCGAGCTTGAAACCAAAACTAACACCTAATACGACTCACCGTTGACAACTCAGTAATATAATCACTAAATCAACTCACAAATAAGTAAATACCTGAGACTGATAGGTAGACAACAACCTACATGGAGTATACTAAGCGGTCTAAAGATGGGTGATGTTACTTCTTCGCTTAGCCATAGCCAAAGAATTAGTACCATCCTCCGACGGCCACATCTTAGTAGCTGCACTAAATGGATCACCTCCTGACTCACGAAACGTGTGCCAAAAGGAAACACTAAATCACATCCAATCCTAACGTCAAAAAAAAAAAAAAAAAAAAAAAATCCATTCATCATAACAATTTACAAACTATTCCCTGATTAAAAAAGGTACAATTTATCAAAAAAGTACTATGTAATTACTCTTTGTTGAGTTGTAAACATGGTGCCTTACAGTTTTGAAACCCTAGAAATTGGGGGTTTTTTATTTATGGGACGGTATTGAAATTGGTTCAAGGGTTTTTGTGGGTTTTTTATTTCAAACATGGCTTTAAATTTTTGCAAGATTTTATTGAGATTTGGTTATGAATTTGGGGATTTGAATGATGAAAAGTGATGAGAAAAAAGGTGTTTGATTGTGAGGGAAAATTGTGATTTTTTTTTTAGAATGGATCGATGAATCTGGAAGGATGGGGAGATTTTTGTGCTCATATAATGGATATTGAGGTTTGGTTATGAATAAAAGAGTGGAAGATACCACAATTACAGGCGCATTACGGGAGTAATTACATGATCAACAGTGTTTCAAATAGTGAAAAACAGTGTTTCAAACAGTAGTCGATCCATTCATCTTGTGCAAGGTATGCACTGTCAACAGTAGCATGTGTAATATAATTTGTGATCCTTGAATGTCATCCACAATTTGGCCCTTAATAGTCCTGTAACAACATTCTTAATTAACTTACTGTTACTAATCCAATTTCTGCCTATTAGTATATGTAGTAATTATTGTGGTGTTAAGTTAAATCATAAGTTAAAAAATATAGATTCTTTTTTGAAGCAATATTTAGTATAATAATTTTTACGTTAAATCCCCCTTATTTTCAAATAGTGACTCTGCCCCTGAACATATATTAACTATTTTGAATTGTAAATGAAAATTGAAGAAGAGTAAATGTAACTGATTTGGTCAAAATTCTAAATGCAACCATAAACTAAAACGATATAATCACAATTAAGTTTTTGTTACAAATAATTTATGCAAATTAAATTGTTCTCTATGGTTTTTTAGTTTAAAAATGAAATTTTAGGGGGATAGGGGTGATCATTCATTCGGAGATTATGAAGGAAAATTTCGTTAATATGGTATTGAAATATATGTTGGTTCAAGATGACGAACTTGACTATATAATGAAGAGTCCATCATCTCCCTATTGCAAAAACAATTACCGACAAGTCATCGTTCTAGCTTGTCGTTTATCACCACCTAACACGTAGTTTTCTCATCTTTGATGTCGTCGCATTACAGAGTATCATGCTAGTATAAATTAAAGTAACATACAATACTTCATTTAAATTACACTAAATGATAATAGAAAATTTTCTTGCATGTAAGTTACACTAATTGTAAAAGTTATGGATATAAATTAATATACGTATGACCAGTTTCGAACACGAGACTTCGGGATTGCACACATTACGTATGAGTTTCAGTGGTTTGAATAATTAATATATATTTAGTTATAATTTAATTATTCATTTCACGAATAAACACTTAACGGTCGTTAGTATTTAACGGAGTTTGGTTAACGGACGTTAAATATTAAGTTAAATGACTAAGTATGAAAATACAAGTCAAGAAGAATCTAGAAACCCCATGGGTTCTAGATTTCGGCCGACCCTCCTTAGGGAGTGGGATTTGGTTGCCCTAACTTGGAGAGAAAGATTTGTGAGCCTATAAATACAAACCCTTGTATTCTTAGTTCACTAATCCTAATCCCTAGCAAGCCAAATTTCTCTCCTCTCTCCCTCTTATGTTTTGGCCGATCGTACAATCCCTAACACCTAGGGATTTTCGATCCAAATTCACAAATAAGTGTTTGGTTTGTTCGTGGATTAAAAACCTAGCTTTTCACATTGAGACGCTAGTAATACGTGTGTACAAGAACGAAGATCAAGCTTACTTTAGATTGAAGTTATTTTCCCTATTCGACTTGCATACTAGTCGACTTTTGCTAAAACCTTATTAGGGTTTATCTTGTTCTTGATCCCGTTGGTTTCTTGTTTGGCTAGAAACCTAAGGTACGTTATTCTTTTATTTTTAGTTAATTAATTACACGTATACAGATCCTATATTCCGCTGCGTGCTTGACGTTTGGTTTATATGTTTAAATAGTTGTTATGTTATTCATATTCCAACAGTGGCATCAAGAGCCCGTTTATACAAGTAATTAATTACTAAAAACACATAAAAAATTAAATCTTTGTGATTATCACATGTTTTTGGTTTCTATGGTTTTAAATTATGAAATCCCTAATTTTATATATGTTGGGTCGATTACCCATTATTTTTTTATTATGGTTTTAGTTTTGTAAAACTTGTAGAAACCTTAGGTTGCATGTAAAATTTTATGTGTTAATTAATGTGTACATGGTGATGTCATTAATTGAATATGCGTATAAAATTGACTTGATTATATGTGTTACATGATAATAAGTGCAATATGGGGAATCCATTACAAAAACATGCATGTTTTGTCATGGATAATTGATGTTAATTGTTACATGTTCTACATGCTATGTTTATGCGATTGTAAATTATTTGGGTTTTAGTCATTACTAAAATTTAATTAATTAGGTTTTTAGGGAAGACCCCATAAAATCGTGTATATAATCAATTGTGTGTTATTGTATATATTAATCGAAGACTTACGCAACCAAGCAATTGGTGCATGTGGTCCATTGGTACCTAGCTCGAAAACCAATGGGAGTCATATGATCAATATATACATGTAAATTGATTTATCTTAGCATGTTCATTATTTAAGTTGTTTATTTTTTTATTAATTGCGCATTTGTTTAAATATGTATTTGACATGATTGTAAACAAAGGGTAATTTTCAAATAAAAAATAAACTTGACTTAATAATGGTGTAACATTGTTGTAAGCTAGAAAAATCATAAACTTCTAGTTGATTGATGCGACTGTATAAAAATGGTCGAACGGCGGACCTAATTGTTGACAAACTATAAAGTGGGTATAAGGTTGGTTTCGCATTAAATTGTGGCCTTAAAGAGACTCCATTCTGTCTCTCTGCTCGCCTGTGCGTCAAAATTAGACTTACCAAGTACAACCATTATGTGTACGAAGCATCTTAAGGGAATGTTGTAAGTTACTCAAGGCCATCAATTAAAACTTTGATGATTAGAGCTTATTAATGTAATGAATGAGTAAACAGTTTTCTTTTGAAACATATGATAAAAGATGAATGCATGACATCTTTGTACATATTTTGATTACATACATAAAAAATTTAATACCCTTAAAATTTAAGTTATATGCCATCCAATTAAAACGGAAACACTTAAGATTACATCCTATCATTACTAGCAGCCTCAGCTGATGTGATGATTTAAAGGATGGTAGTCAAAGGGTAAATTGAGTACTTTCATTACTAGCAGCCTCAGCTGATGTGATGAAACGAGGTCAATTTGCAGTTTCTTAAATTGGATAACTTAATTGAGTACTTTCATTACTAGCAGCCTCACCTGATGTAATGAAACGATGTCAAGGCATAAAGAATTGGGGATGAAACATGCTTACATTTTCAACTGATGTTGGCAAAATATGAAAGTCCCATGACTCTAGGAATTGCAATTGGAGATTGGCAATTGGGTTCGACCCGTACCTTATTGAGTACTTTCATTGCTAGCAGCCTCAGCTGATGTGATGAAACGACGTCAATTTGAATCCTAGTTTTCAGTAAAAATTAAATGGTTAAATGTTATTTACCATGGGTGTTTAATTTTCTTGAAAAAAAAATTAATTATCGAAAGTACTAACTTTTGAACTTTTTTCTATAGAAATGGCCCAACCCGACAACACTAACATGAACAACATGAGTTCTGCTTTCAAATCGATGATTGAAAGAGAAAAGTTGACTGGGACAAATAATTTCAATGATTGGTACCGTTCTTTGAGTATTACTCTTAGAATGGCCAAAAGATTTGAATATCTTAGTAAGCCTCTTCCTACAGCTCCTACTGGTACTGCCTCTACTGCAGAGCATGTGGCTTGTCTCATTATATCTGGGATGGATACTCAATTGTAAAAGCAATTTGAGAACTATGGTCCCATGGACAATGAGTTCAAGAAAATATTTGAGAAACCACCTATGGCAGAGTTATATGACATGTTGGATTCTCTACATAAGTGTAAGCAGGATGCTAGTAAACCCGTGAGTGCCCACGTATTGGAAATGAAAGGTTATTTGGACCAATTGGAAGCACTCGGATGTGGTTACGTGCAAGATGTACAAGTTGGCCTCATCAATCGATCCCTCAATGAGGAGTTGTTTGGTGATTTTGTGCGCAACTTCAATATGCATTGCACGGGGAAGACAATAAGTGATTTACATGCAATGCTTATTGACTTTGAGAAAGGATTGTCAAAGAAGGCACGTACACCTGCTGTAATGGCAATACAAGGTGGTAGGATTACTAAGCCCAACAAACCGCAACACGCGAACAAGAAGGGGAAAGGTAAAGCTGACAAGGGCAAACAGGTTGTGACCTATCAGCAGAAGCCTAAGAAGCAGAATCCTCCTAAGAAGAAGGATTATCCCAAGAAGGATTTGGCTGCTTGTCACCACTGCAACACTCCTGGACATTGGAAGGGGGACTGTCCATTACTGCTAGAGGAGTGTCGGAAGAATAAAAATGCCAAGGCTGCAAATGGCGCGAGCACTTCAGGTATTTTTATGATTGAATTATTTTCTTTTCCTCGTAAGCATAATGCCTGAAGTTCGATGTATTAGAGGATAAAATAAGCTAAACTATGGAGAAAGCTACTTGTACGTGGGCAATGGCATACGTGCAGCAGTTGAAGCCATAGGGACATTCGATTTAGTTTTACCTTCAGGGTTAATACTAGTTTTGAATAATTGTCATTATGCACCTTCTATTATTAGGGGTGTCATTTCAGTTGCTTTGTTAAAGGATAATGGTTTTGTTCACACATTTACTGATAATGGAATTTCGGTTTCTTTAAATAATGTTTTTTACTTTAATGCAATTCCATTAAATGGTGTGTATGAAATTGACATGGAGAATCATGTATCAAATGAAAATAATTTTGTGTATAGCATTAGCAATAAGAGAATCAAGTCTAACTTGGATTCGTCTTATCTATGGCACTGTCGTCTTGCTCATATAGGCAAGAAACGCATGAAAAAGCTGCAACATGATGGGCTTTTGCAAAATATCAACGATGATTCATTTGATAAATGCGAATTTTGCATATCTGAGAAGATGACAAAGAAACCTTTTTCACATCAAGTGGAAAGGGCTACAGATCTACTTGGATTAATACACACTGATGTGTGTGGTCCACTTAGACATGTGTCAAAACGCGGTGCTAGCTACTTCTTAACCTTTACGGATGACTATAGTCGTTATGGTTGTGTTTATTTACTTAAACATAAACATGAAGTCTTTGAGACATTCAAGGTTTTTAAAAGTGAAGTAGAATTACAACTCGGTAAGAAGATTAAGGCTCTTCGATCCGATAGAGGTGGTGAATATTTAAGCCAAGAGTTTAAAGATTATCTAGCTGTAAAGCAAAATGGTGTACCTGAAAGGAGAAATCGTACATTGCTTGATATGGTACGATCTATGTTTAATCTTACAACTCTTCCCTTATCCTTTTGGGACTATGCTCTTGAAAGTGCTGTTCGCATATTGAATATGGTTCCAACTAAGAAGGTTGATAAGACTCCATATGAATTATGGACTGGAAAAGCTCCCAACTTGTCTTACTTAAAGGTCTGGGGTTGTGAGGCGTTTATTAAACATGACTCACCAGATAAACTCCAACAAAGATCTGTTAAGTGTATCTTCGTAGGATACCCTAAGGAAACAAAGGGTTACTACTTTTACTTCCCACCAGAAAATAAAGTCATTGTGGCTAGGTATGGTGAATTCCTTGAGGAGAATTTCTTATCTCAAGAATTCAGTGGGAGAGTATATGATCTTGAAAATGATCAAGAAGATACATCACCTTCTGAGAACACTAACACACTTCCTGTGGAACCTGAAAGTTTAGGTCCTCCACCTGAAGTTGAAGTGGTTCCCATTCACAGATCTACAAGATCTATAAAAGCTCCTGAACGTCTATGTCTAAACGTAGAGTGCGAGGAAACTATACTAGGGGATCTTAACGAACCTACTAGTTATAGGGATGCCATAAATAGTCCTGAGAAGGATAAATGGCAGGTAACTATGAATGGGGAAATGCAATACATGAAAGACAACAAAGTCTGGATTGAAGTAGACCTTCCTCCCAATGCTAAGGTAGTTGGGAGTAAGTGGCTCTTCAAAAAGAAAACGGACATGGATGGCAATGTACACACCTACAAAGCTCGTTTGGTGGCTAAAGGCTTTACCCAAACATATGGTGTTGACTATGAGGAGACCTTTTCTCCTGTAGCTGACATTAGAGCTATTAGGATTCTTATAGCCATAGCTGCTTACTATGACTATGAGATTTGGCAGTTGGATGTCAAAACCGACTTTCTAAATGGTCGCCTAGATGAAGACATCTATATGGCGCAACCTGAGGGGTTTGTGAATCCACAATTTCCTAAGCGTGTATGCAAGCTTCAAAATCCATTTATGGATTGAAGCAAGCATCAATGCAATGGAATAAGAAATTTGACGAGGAAATCAAAAGATTTGGATTTACTCAGAATTTCGATGAGCCATGTGTATACCACAAAGTTAGTGGGAGTAATACTACTTTTCTTATCCTATATGTCGATGACATATTGATCATGGGAAATAATATACCAAGTCTTAATGAAGTTAAGTCTTATCTGAGTAAATGTTTTTCCATGAAGGATTTAGGAGAAGCAGCTTACATACTTGGAATCAAGATCTATAGAGACAGATCTAAGCGGTTAATTGGATTAAGCTAAAGTGCTTACATAGATAAAATATTGAAGATATTCAATATGCAAAATTTCAAGAAGGGATATTTGCCCATGCAAGTAAAACATGGCTTAAGTAGCAAACTATGTGCTTCAACTCCTGAAGAGGAGGCACGCATGAAGAAAGTTCCATATGCTTCGGCAGTAGGATCTATCATATATGCAGTAAGATGCACAAGCCCAGATGTGGCGTTTGCACAAAATTTGACCAGTCGTTATCAACAGAATCCAAGTGAACTTCACTGGCATGCTGTTAAGAACATTCTTAAGTATTTAAGGAATAAAAAAGAGATGTTCTAGTGTATGGGTGAAATCCAGATGCAGAGCTTGATGTTACAGGTTACTGCGATGCGTCCTTTCAAACTGATAAAGATGATACAAAGTCTCAGACGGGTTATGTCTTTGTCATCAATGGAGGAGCTGCAGACTGAAAGAGCAAGAAGCAGAGTACGATAGCTATGTCTGCAACAGAAGCTGAGTATATTGCCGCATCGGAAGCTGCGATGGAAGCTGTTTGGATAAGGAAATTCATTTCGGATCTAGGAGTAATGCCATCAATTGAATTACCTATCAATGTGTATTGTGACAATTCTGTCGCAATCACATTCGCCAATGAACCTGGAGTTATGTGTAATGCCCCGTGCCCGATTTGACCAAAAATTTAAAACTTTTTATGCGGAAACACTTGACCTCATGAACATACTGCTACTCGTCTGTCCCTTTATAAAAATCCATAGACGTTTAGACCTTCAGACTATTGTTAAATGAAACTAGACTCAATTACCTTCAAAACGACGGGTGGCACGACCCGTGACGACATACGGTTTAAACGATATGAATTTACAAAAATCGCCAAAAACTGAAAACCACCAACAACCGCCGGTTGGGCCACTTCAGAGAAGTCCAGCCGCCACGGTTGGAGCTCCAACCGTCGGCTGGGCTGGGGTCTTTCCTCAGAAATTCTCAGCCGTGGCGTTTGGGATTCCAACCGGTGGCTGGACCTTCCCAGAAGGCCTCAGCCGCCGCGGCTGGGCTCCAAGCCGCCGGCTGAGCGCCTGCAACTTTTCAAAATCTTTTTGTTTCGTCCCATATTCGCGACATATAACTCAAAACCCTTCCAAACTACATCAAACTTGAACCAAAACGTTATCTTAGCATACCCAACTTGTTTCACAACTATTTAACCCATATATACATCAAAATGGGTAGAAACGGCTCTATGCCAAACACCCTAATAACGTTGATTTCATCCATAACTATATACCACAACGACCACATAAGACTTACACATTTATTACCCAAGACCTTGACATGGACAAAGACTTAGAATGACGACAAGACCATTTAATAACAAAACGACCACACAAGTTAAAATATACCAAAGCACAAAAGGACACTTCGGGCTTCCAACTTCAATACACTTGGTCCAAGAGTTATGGTCTTCTAATCTACCTTCTAACTACGCTACGCATCATTCCATGACTACAAGCTAGGCAAGATCCTTACCCTTGCTTTTTCCGCTAGAACCTACAAAACCATCATCATCTAAACCGTAAGCGAAAACGCTTAGTAAGTATACAAGATATAACCAACATCACATTTACATAAGATTGATGATTAACACCAATCATAACATTAACAAGGAGCATAAAATGGAATTATTACTCACCTTGACCAAGTAAGTAATTATATAACATTAACACATTTAGCATTGGATCCAAGCTAACATACATTCACAAGCTCCGTAACAAATCACATTAACACAATCATAACATTAACATCATATCATTAACAAGTTATACTCATATACTTACCTCAAATCCTACTAGCTTCCTACTTGGCTTTGATTGGGCTTCTATAATGCTTCCTATTACAAAATTGACTTCAATTAGAAACTAACTAACTAAGGAGATCATTAATTCACCACCTTTAACCATAATACTCAAAATCCACCAAATGAACCCTAATTTCAAGAATTGGGGAAAATCACTTACAAGGTCAGGAGATTACAATTAAGGCTTCTCTTAAGCTTCTTGATCACTTCTTGATAACTAAAATGAGCTAGATGAAGATTTTGGCCTTCCTTTCCTTTTTCCCTCAAAATGTCGACACTCTCAAGAACTAGCTCCAAGTTTCTAGATTTTTCTAAGGTTGGCTTATTTAATCATATGTAGGAATAAGTTTGGTCAAGTGGCAAGGTTGGTCCCTCTAAGTCTCATAGTACCCATTAAACCCACAACACTTTATTATTCATTACATATATTCTCTAGTAATTATACATCATTATATCTTTTAAGCTATAAAGCGCAATACGTTACCTTCCTGGGGTTCGGGTGTAATATTATGAAGGGTGGTATGTGCTTATTCACATACCTTTTATTTGCCAAATTAAGACCAAAACAACCAAAAACTAACCATAAATGCCAAAGATATTGTGTTTTTGTGTTTGTTTCTATGCAGGTACGGATATCATGAAATACGGACAAAATCAAGTCAAAACCAGGAAAACGAGCACGGGATTTGGAAAGGATATTTAAAGCCGAAGCCGGGAAGTTTATGTCATTCAAGTCAACCTTCAATAATCAAAGATTGTCAAAAATGGTCCTTGGATCAACTTTGGAAAAATTACACATTCAACCCTTCAAGTTTACAAAAATTACAAAAAAATAAATTATCTTAAACCTAAAAACTAAAACCGGATCCTTTGTTTTAATACAAACCCAAAAACATTTATCAACTCACAAGCCCATTTCCATTTTATCCTAACCCAAGCCCACATCCCATTTACCCGGTCTGAACCCGAAATAAACCTACGACCCAACCACTTTACCCGGTCATTAGAAATAATGACCGGTCAAACAAATATATAAAACTCTTACCCGCCACCAAGTTCTTCCCCAAAAATTACCCAGATAAACCCTAATTTACCCCGTCCAAAATTACTGAGATTAAGGGCAATAGTGTCCTTGCACGCACTTCTAGAAGGATTCTGACATGTCAGGAATGACATGTCAGCAATCCCAGTAGAATGGAGGCTTGTGATTGGCTGATGGGACGTGGAAGTTTGATCCAAGGGCTGTTATTGCAAGAGTATTGTCCAAGATATGATCAAAAGGATAGAAACGATTCAAAGAAGCACAAATAGGCACGGATTGGTGACATGGACAGCCTAGAACCTTCACCCCTCGGCTATAAATAGAGGGATCATCCTTCTTCGTTGAGAGTAGTTTTTTAGTTATTGTTATGCTGTTAATTTTAGTTTTCAATTGTATTCTCAAGTTACTTTTGTGTTAGGAATATAAATATTCAGTTGAAGACTCGGTCACCCCGAGCACTCTCGTGTATTAAATAGCTCGTAGTAATACAAGTAATATTAGTAGTAAAGTAGTTAATTAATATTGTGGAGTGAGTCAGGTCTTTACCCACTGTCAGCTCGCTCCATAGTCCACTAGGGACAAAGTAAGTAGGCTAAGCATGTAAGTATAAATACCCCTCTCCTCATGTGGAGAGGGTTGGACCTTTGCAAGCATTCAATTTATTTTTCCTTTTAGTTTATCTCTCTAAAGGTTCCACTCCACTTTCTCTCTCTAGCTTCTTCCTAGTTCGATCCATATAGCACCCAATCTTGTGTTTATTAGCTCATGAATATCCTACAATTGGTATCAAGAGCCATGGTTAGATTCGTGTAGTGCATATTCAGATTCGTGTTTGGTTTTGGGTGCTTCTTTGGTTCGAACAAATGAGTAAGAAAAAGACCCTTGTTTGATCTTGTTTTGTGGTTAAAGTAGTGTAATACTTGTACTTTTAGGTTCATAAAGGTGTCTTAGATCGTTCTTGATAAGTCACAACAGTGTTGGTGAGTTATTTGTGGAAGATCTGTTGAGTTTCTTGCCAGCGGGTTACTGTGCGTACAAAGTTTCTTCGCAGCGGTTTGACAGTCTGCTTTTGTTTCGTGTTAGCGGCTTACCATATTCAGCTGTTCTGTTCCAGCGGCTTGACTAATAGCGGTTTGTAGTTTATCCATTTCTGGAAAAGGACAAACTGTACTGAAAAGGACAGTTTGTCAACTAGTGGCAGCGGTTTGTCAGAAATTGTCAACTAGCGGTTTGTCGTTTTCTGGCAGAGGTTTACGGTTTGTCGACTTGTGGCAGTGGTTTACTGGTTTTAGCGGGTTAAGTATCAGCGGGTTAAGGTTCAGCGGCTTTAGTCTCAGCGGGTTAATCATCCAGCGGTTTAGGTCTCAGCGGGTTAAGTATCAGCGGGTTAAACGGTTCAGCGGGCTTGTCAGGTTCAGCGGGTTAGTTTCCAGCGGTTAGGTTCAGCGGTTAATTATGCTGGTTAGATTGTAGCGGGTCTAGTCTCAGCGGTTTAATTTTCCAACGGGTTAGCGTTCAGCGGTTTAATCCTCAGCGGTTTAACTGTTAGCAGTTCTACCTTCAGCGGCTTGGTCCTCTGATTCAGCGGGTTGACTTAGCGGTTTGCTTAGTGATAGAGGTTTGTTGTTTGTGTTAGCGGTTTGAATTTACGTGTTAGCGGTTTAAGGGCAGCGGTTTGTCTCTTGAAATAGCGGTTTACCAACTTAACCCACTTGCAACACAACAACACAACATAAATCCTTAGTTAACTAACAAACATCACTTTAACATAAATCAATTCCTGTAACGATCCTACAAGAAGTGCATCATATCCTGTTCATTATCTAGTCACACACACGACTTCACAATGCTTGCAAATACGAATGCCTTCATAACTGAGGTACTTAAACTGTATGACACAAGTAATCAGTTGGAGACGGCAAACTTTACACAACAAGTGAATGAAGGTGATTCCGATAATGCAACTATGAAGTTGTCATGCTCTAATGATTACAAGAGTGGATGTTCTCAGTCACTAATGTTAATTAATGCAAAGGAAAGTCACATTGAATGCTGTCAATCACTTTATTCACATCTCAAGCTTCTGTTTAAAAGATCCGAATACGTGATGGGTTATACACGGGCTTTCGCATCACTCTTTGGTCAAGATGTTCAAGAGTTCACAGTCAAAATGACCCTATATTTAGACCAGCTTGAACAACAGCTTGACAAAGAGGAATTCTCTGAAGCAAGATCCAGAGCAGCTTTCAGTATAATTAACAACCAACTCCAGGTGTTCATTGATTCACAATACACTGAAGACCATGAATATGACAGTCAAATGACAGAAGAGTGTTTTGCTAAACACACTGGAACAGAGGTTACCGTGTTCAGAAAAACATTGTTGCAATGGATGAGTAATGTTGAGGGGTTCATAAATGAAAGAGTACGACATATGGGAAACGGGACAGAGTCAGATAAGGATGATGATAACATCTCAGGAGTTGATATCTCACTGTGTGTGGATGCAGCTCTCAAACCAGAAAATCATCAAGTACTGTCTGCTGAGGTACATCTGTCTGATCATGATAACGCTCTTTCTAATGAACAACAACATACTGATCAAATTAAACCTACTTATGACACATATCTGTTGGAAAAGACTAATAGCAATATTACCTCTGAATCAACAGATATGAGTCATAAGGGGGGAGAATTTGATCAGGATGCTGAACATAATGATTCGTCAAGTTCTTTGCCTACTGCTGAGGTATTCAAATCAAATGATATGGTTGAAATCGATGTGTATAATGAACTTTTAAAAAGATTTTTACAACTTGAAAAACACTGTATTTCACTTGAAATCTCAATGCAACAAAAGGAAGAAAGTTTTCAATCTCAACTACCTTGTAAAAATCCGGAACTCCCTGAATTCCGTGAATTCTTTGCTATAAATGATTTGAAAGCTCAGCTACAAGCAAAAAACTTAACAATCAAAAATCTGAAAAAACGTATTGCTGAGAAGGTTGATATGGTGAATGAAGTTAGGGCTAAATATGACAATGATGTTATTGTAACAAATAATGCTCAAATAGATCACAAAGTGACTGAATTACTTAAAGAAAATGAGGCGTTGAAAATTCAGTGCAATGAACTGTGTGACTCAATCAAAGAAGCAAATACTAAGTCTATAGAGCAAAAAAAACTCTTTGATTGCAAAAAATGATGAATTCAAAGCTCGACTTCAGGAAAAGGGTCTTGCAATTGCAGCCTTAAAAAATGAGTTAAGGAAACTAACTGAAAATAGGGTGGACACTAAGTTTGCAAAACCATATATCTTGGGAATGCCTGCCTCACAACCTCTTAGACACACTACTAGGGTTAGACAACTAAGTGCGTTTAAGGCTGAACGATCAAAATCTTTTAACCAGAGGTGTACATCCAAAGATGATGTTACAAAAGTTTTGTCAAAACCAGTCACTTCACAAAATGTACAAGATATTCAGTCAGTTAATGGTCAACCTAAGGACCAGTCTCATAAGACTAATGTTATGGATGTTGTTGCATATGATAAGATGCACACCAATGAGATCAGAGGTAACAATAGGAATTCAGGGCCAAAGAAGCTACCTCGTAAACTTAGTGGGCAGATTGCTGTAAGACATGAAAATTCTTCCAAAAAGCACTCTAAGATAAATAGAAAATCTAAGACTCTAAGACCTTTCCTTAGATGGGTACCGACAGGTAGAATTTTTAAGAAAGTTGGTCTTAGGTGGATGCCCACTAATACAGAAAGTACATCCGTGAATGATTGTGACTACTCACAATGGTAGGAGACCATGGTTACTAACCCATACAAATGTGCAAAATCCAGTTGTGTTAGTGCAGGGAACCCTTGCCTAATTACAGGGACATCTATCGTTTCCATCAAAGGAAAACTCATGGTGTGGCGACCAATTGGAATGCCATCTCCCATGCTGGGCATTCAACCTACACAACAATGATGGTTGTGCAAGATGACTTCTGATCTACTCAACTCAGAACTCGTACTTCACGTGGATACGTTGGATGGAATAGTTGTAATTACCTCTCATGTATCCTTGATGTGTATACATATAGTTTGTGTATATATATATATATATATATATATATATATATATATATATATATATATATATATATATATATATATATATATATATATATATATATATATATATATATATATATACTTAATAGTGCACATAGAGTATTAAAAAAAAAAAAAAAGGGTTTCATCTAGGCATGTCTTCTGTTTATCGATAACATTTACGGTCCTAGAAATGTCATTCAATAATGACACGGGTCTTTAAATGAAGCTCGAGCAGAAGTTATACTAACCAGATAAAACATGTCGTCATGGTTTGCAGTTACTTCATACTGCAACCCGCTCTATACAGTGTGGAAAGCATGTCGCCAAAAAGACGGCTGTTCCACCGACTAGGTGTTGTTTACCTGGGCATGGATTACTTAATATCCATGTTTTCCGATCTGATGTACGTCTCAGTGCGTCATTTCGTGCATAAGAAGAGAAGTCTTCTTTTCACCTTAAATTCTTTCTGTTCTATGATTCTTCGGGAAAGAATTTAGGGCTTTCTGTTGTGGTTACATGAGGGTGTTTCATCGAGTGGATTTATGATTGCATAAGTTATTTCTCAATCAGCGACCTCAGCTCCTTTCGTAGCTTTCGGTTCACTGATTGAGGGGGAGAGTAATTTATGGCAATCATTAGGGTATTCAATTTCAATCCCTTTGGTTAAAGTGATACGTTCTGGAGAAGAGGTGGAAATATGTTTTCCTCTAGAGTTGTTTTAAGGCCCATTTTGCTAAACTTATTAATTTGGAGGATCATTAGTGCCTTAGTATGTCATCATTTCCAAATTATGATAAGAGAGGGTCTAATATTGCTAGGTTGCGTAACTTGTGGTGTGAGAATATAAGAGAGGGACTTGAATTGTCAAGAAGCGATTCTTGTGGTGAGAGATATAAGGTTCAGCGGCTTGCTTTGGTCAAAATTCATTTCACCCTGTCAAACATCACGCCACTTTATCTCTCTTCCCAAGTCGCTGCTCCCATAAGTCGCTATATTCATCGGTGATAATCTGCGTAGAATCTGGAACTAGGTATCTGTTATCTCATATGTTTAAGCCCTGGTTTACAACTAGATCTATTATCTTGGCCTGTATCTCACTACATTTGCGTGTCTCTCTAGGTTGGGTGCTCGAATCCTCTCCCATAACTAGGTTTGTAATCAAAACTGTGTTTTTGTTGGTGGGATTTGCATTATATTCATGTCTGATACTTCGCTAAATGTTTAATTGGCCTATCTTCGTATTCGTGACGATTATTAGATTAAAAGTTGACTATTAATAGTCAAAGTTGATATGCAGTAGAGGATCTGATAGTCTGTTAGGAGCGTAGTGTTTGTATCTCTAGAGTTTCACTAATGAATGTAAGTGATAATTGTTTGAGGTGATACGGAGTTTAGGTTGGACAAATAATGATGTGAGTGGTCGTTCGTACTTATGTTCTTGCCAGCGGTTTTGATGATGTTCTTGCTAGCGGGTTGCTTAAATGAATATTTATTTATTTTATATTCTAGCGGCTTACCTGATGTAGCAGTTTAACTGGTTTAATAATATTTTATTCTAGCGGGTTATCTTCATCAGTGGTTTAATTGATTTACGAATATTTTATTCTGGCGGTTTATCTGCGTCAGCGGTTTAGCTGATTTATGAATTTTATATATTCTAGCTGTTTGCCTGATGAAGCGGTTTACTTGTTTATGAATATTTTATTTTTGCGGTTTAATTGAGTTAGCGGCTTAACTGATTTATGAATCTTATATTCTAGCTGTTTGCCTAATGAAGCGGTTTAACTAGTTGCGAATATTTTATTCTGGCGGTTTATCTTTGTCAGCGGTTTAACTGATTTTTGAATTTTATATTCTAGCTGTTTGTCTGATGTAGCGGTTAACTGGTGTTTGAATAGTTTATCCTGGCGGGTTACATGTGCTAGCGGTTTAACCCACGTATGAATATTATATTCTAGTGGATTGCCTACTGCTGCGGTTTAACTTAATTTTGAGTAGTTTACTCTAGTTGTTTGTCTGTTGTAGCGGTTTATCTGTTCAATATTATAGTCTAGCGGTGTGACTGCTTCAGCGGTTTAACTGTGTTCTCTATGGTGCTCTCTTGTGGTCTATATGTCTTTCACTAATATAGGTCTTGAATTCTTGTTAGGCCCTTAGTGTGCTTTATCATGTTTGACCTATGTGAATCTTGAGACTAAGATGCACACTTTGCTAGTGCTATTTCTACCTTAGTGTGCTTTGTCATGGTTGTTGGTAGATTAGTTCATATGTGCCTATTTGATTTCTAACCTAACCCCAATCTACTTGTGGATATGCTTTATGTTGGTATCTATACAACATCTATGACTGATCCTATCTCACCAGAGGCTCAAACCCCCGGTATTCCTCCACCAGTCCGTACCAATGATCAGATTCTACATCATGATCAATGGATTGTCATTGGAAAGAGAAACTGTTTCCTTGACACAAGCAAGACTCAGAAAAACCCCATATATAAACTCGCTGTGGATATTCTGAAGCAAACCAATTTCTTCCGAGCTTTTGTGGCCAGTTCCACCATTCCGTCTATCTATATCCAACAGTTTTGGGACACAGCTAGATATGACAAGATCACAGGGGAGTACAGCTGTCAACTAGATGAACAATGGTTCACAATCACCCCTGACGTGATCAGAAACGCACTCCAAATTACACCAGTAATTGAAAATCAGCCATTCACCTCCCCTCCGTCACCTGATGAACTCATCAACTTTATCAACGATCTGGGATATCCCAAAACCGTCCGCGCTCTCTCCACAATCAACACATATGACATGTACCAACCCTGGAGAGCTATTTTGACTATCATCAATATATGTCTTACGGGAAAGACATCAGGGTTTGAGAGACCAAGGGCACCAGTGATTCAGATTCTATGGGGGATACTAAATCGTGCCAACCTTGACTATGATGAGAGAATTTGGGAAGAGTTCACGTATTCAATTCACTCGTTCATTGAGGACAAAACAAATATAGCATTGCAGAAATCAGGAAGAAAGAAAGTCCCTCATCTTTTGATTCCCAGTATCAGATTCACCAAGCTAATCATATTCTATCTCCTAAATGTGCACAAGTTTCATCCTCGACTAGATTCACCACTTCATCTGCCTGACAACGAATATGCTCTTGGGCATCTCAAGTTCACAGCGAGTGGATCTAAGTCTGAAATATTTGGAAAGGCTGTACCTGATGATCTCATTTCTGATGAGATTCTCAATACTCCGTACTTTCAGGAATACATTACAAAATTCGAACAAGTCAGGGAAGCAAACACTCCTTCTCCAAAACCGTCTAAGCCTACCAAATCTCAAAAGGACAGACCCAAGTCGAAAAAGCGCAAAGAAGTGGCAACAACTGAAGTAGCTCCAGGCAGCATCAAGAAACCAAAGAGGCAAAGGGTGATCGATTTTAGCAAGGGTAATGAAGCAGCTGCCCCAAAACACACCATGAGAGATGAAGATGACGTTGACTTACAAACGGCACTTGACATCAGCTCTCAAGAATTCACACAATCAACGGGACACTCTTCGAAAGGTGTGGTATTCAGAGAACCTGATTCAGTAAAACACAAACCATTGCCTCAGGTAGAAGGCAAGGGAAAAGGGACTGCTGTTGCTGAACAAGCTGCTCAAACTCTCCTGGCTATATCTTCTCCTGCTCCTAAGACAACCACGCAGTTCATCCTCAAGAAACGAGATTCTGTATCGTCCAAAGCCGTTGAAGTCTCAGAAGGTGCTAAAGAGAAATCTCTAAGCTTAGAAACTAATCAGGACTCCAGTGATACAGAAACCGACGAACATTCAACCATGGAGAAGCACTCAGAGATGGAAGCTACACAAACTCAAGTAATTGATAACGTTGAGCCAGAAAAGGTGGGAAAGGAAATACAAGTTGTGGCAACAGATACATCTACAAAACCACCTCAGGAATCAATGCATGACGATTTTGTAGCCACCGCCTACGCAGATGTTCATAAAAATCTTAAGATAAAGAATGATGATCTGCCTCACGTGCATGTACCGACTGAGTCTACAGACACCCTTTCTTCACTCAAGACCTTTGAACATGACTTCACATATGGAGACCAGTTCATCATAGACAAGGAAAATGACAACGCTGCTGAAAATGAAACTGACAAGTCACATGATGATAAAGAAGTAGAGTCAATGGTGTCAGTTCCAATTTAACAAGACATGTCAGGAATCAGACCTATGAGTGCTCCAACCTCTTCAACTGCACCATTCGTAGAAATTCCCTCACCTAAAGCTACCATGACTGTTGATGTCTCCACTAAGGCTCCAACAGACATTGAATCACAACTAACCACAGCTCTCAAATGCATCGCAGATCTGGAACATCTCAATCTGCCGCATGTCATAAACAATTTCGGGAGCAGACTGCACAAGTTGGAGAATCTCAATATTGAACATAAGGCAATGGTTGCAGTTGATACTTACGCGAAAGAGTCGGTTCAGTGGGCAATGGAAGCACCAATGCGGGCTCGATTCAGAGATCTTCCCACAGTCGATATGAAAATAATTCTTCTCGACAGAATGTTTGAGATTGGTCAGGATAAAGGTCACGAAGATCATCGGAGGTTATTCGAGGCGTTAGAAAAATCAAAGGAACGTGATGAGATTGACTATCTTAAGGCTGAATTAAAAGAACAACAAAAGAGGAAGAAAAGGAGTCAAGATAAACCCCATACACCTCCTGGATCTCCACAACATCCTCCTCCACCTCCTCCCCCTGCTGGTAACAGTGGAGCAGCAGGATCTTCAGAAGCTTCAGGGTCTATGCAAGCTCAACCAAATCAATCCTCCTCGGCCCCCAGTTCATCTAAGAACGTGTCGTCTGCTGGATTCTCTGCATGGACCACGATTGATACAAGATATAAGCCTTCGTGCTCTTCTGTCCCAGAGGAATTCGTCATTAATGAGGAATCTGTAGCAGGAGATCAAGAGTTACATTCAGACGGTGAAGAAGATACAGCTAATGCTCACATCCCTCAAATTGACCCGAATGAGATATGGTGGAGGGAACTCACTGGGAAGGTTACAACCGAAGATCAGAACCTACCTAGAAATCCTCCTTCCAAGGAGGAAATGGGAACTTGGCTGAAACCGTTATCTGATGAAGAAAGAGCATCCATTCCTGAACCTGCATGGACCATACCATCTTCAGATGCACCGTGTCTGAATAACAACTGGGCCATGGTGATTGCTTCTCAGCATGAATCACCTCCAGAGAACTCATTACTAGCTAAAACGGGTGACATGGGATCGTTCATTGCTTGGTTCTGCAAGAAGAAAAAGATTCCAAGACTCACTCCTCAAGATCTGGAAGGACCAGCTTACGAGATCGTTAAAGTCTTTCACCCAGATGTGCAGCATCTTCAATACCAAATGGAAGAGTGTCACAGACTCTTGACTGATCAAGTTGGTGAGCAGATTCTTACTTACAACGTCAACAGACCTCTTCCGATTGGTGGACCACCTGGGCATGTCACTATTCAAGCTGATCACTTTTTCAATAAAGATCTGGACTATCTCTGCTTTGGTGACAAAGGTTGCAGGCAGGCACTGTCAATAACTAAGATGAAGGCAGCAGTTTACTCAGATGCAGGATTGGAGCAAATGGTGCCAGATCAAATGTGGTCAGATCAGGAACATACCTTTAATGTTGCAGCTTCTTATGGCATCACTCATTGGTGGTTCCACAAGAAACGATTCTATATCGAAAGGCACTCAGCAGAGGGTAATCGTCAAGGAGTAAGATCTCAGCTCAGAATCCTTAGCGTTATTAATGTTGAAATACGCTCCATGTATGGGTATGAGTACCTGAAGAAAATTGTGCTTCGACGTGCTGATCAGAAAGAATACGTTATTGCTGAAAGTGACTTCAAGCATCTGCTCCCAAGTGACTTCGAAGATCTCTACTTACTTAATCTTCAAGGACATCTGGAACATCTACCTCCTCGCGATAAGAAAGCTCTCTCTGCTGCAGTCAACTTATGGATCCGGGGTCTTGTGATCAGACAGAGAGTTAGTGATTTTCAACTTGGGATTGAGAGCTATCAAACTAAACTCAATCTCACCAAGCCGAACTGGGATGGTACGAATCTAACGTTTACACACGACTTCAAGATCCTAGAATCTCCAAGGGCAGTCAAGTTTACTGACAAGTATGAGACTCCAATGGTAATGCAACTCAACGAGGTTCACAAGTTTAGTGATGGAACTCTGAGAATGATTGAGGAAGCCTTAGATCTCAGAATTAAGGAAGTCAAGATCAACCCGCACAACCCAGGATTGGACACTCGATTCTGGACTGATCAGGATGTGACACGAAGTGAAGAATTCATTCGAGCAATCAAACGCAGGCTGAAGACACGTGCGATCTTCCATAATTTGGAGAGCTTTGTTGGTGGCAGACTTCGTGAGGGTGATTATCGATTGCTGCAGAGAACAGAATGATCATGTTCTATGTGTGTTTTGTCATTATCTGTCTTATGATTGGTGGCTTGTAATCATACAATATAATCAACATTCCACTGATCTATCTGTATATATGTGATGTGTGCATTTAGAATGGGCTCCCCCTTGTTGTTTAAGGGGGAGCAGAGTATGTTTCATTATCAGAATATATTAAAATTGGACACATTTTCTCTCACATTTTTCTAACTCATTTAAATCAATTGGGATCACAAATCTCAAAAGGTTTGAAATTTTTGATCGGGGGAGAGAATGTGATTTAAATATGAAATCTGATAAAATGTGATGTTTGGACGTAAATGTAAGCTCTCCCATATGTGCTAAACTCTTTCGTATATCGATGCACATATTGAGGGGGAGCAAATGGTTTGTGGAAAACAAAACGATTTGGCATCGCAAGAGATCGTGACTCAGTCTTGACTAATGAATTGACGAAACTTGAACGGTCATCAATCGAAAGGATACGTCTCGGCCGGGTAATAATTTCAAGATGGTGTAACCAGTGATGTAAGCGTGTCTCGAAAAGGACGTATCTGAGTAGAGTGTACCATTTCGAGAAACTTTCTGTGGATTTGACCAGGCCGGGTAATAATTTCAAGCTAGTCTAACTAGTGATGTAAACGTGTCTCGAATCGGTCATGTTCACGGAAAGTGGATCAATTCAAAAAGTGCAAGCTCTACCTAACATGTGCAAATTTATAAAACAATCACTCGAGCACATGTTGAGGGGGAGCATTTGAAAAATATAAAACTCTCAAGTGTTTGCAAAAATGTGTTTCAGAATCATGAACACTTTGAGAGATTTTTCAAAGATTTGGTTTGGTAATCGTGGAAGTACACCAAAGACCGACCATTTTATTTAATGCATGGAGGTATAAGGATGGTAAGGTTAGGTTCAAGTTCCCACGATCCCGCCAGAGCCGGAGGGATCTACCCAGGGACAATCCACTAGATAGTGTAGAAGTCCTTAGGTATGATTAAAAAAAGGAGAAATGTGAATTCGGGAAGAGTGCCGACTGAGATGGAGCTAGTACTGGAACAAACCCAACAAGGTTCTAGTAATGAAGTCTCGGTAATCACTGAAGGGGTTGAAGAATGAAAAAGAATTGTAAAGATAAAGGGTGAAAAGAAAGAAGCCCTCCTTACAAACTTAGGCAGAAACCGGGTCAATTCATATGCTGTCAGAATCACTTAGTTGATTGCTGACATTGAAGACAAAGTATCATGGACCCAGTGATACGCTGCACAACCCTCCCTAGCCACTCAAGGTCCCTCAAAGGATTCTTGTTTCAATTGTCACGGAGTTCAATACATTTCTATCGTCTCTCTCACTCCGAGTTAGATGATATTGAAAAGGTGGCAGTTCTCTCCAGCCTCCGCTCACTAAATCAAAACGCACTATTGAGTCTAGAGCCACGAGATGCATAATAAGATCTCATAGGGACACGAATTATTTCTACACTAGGTGTTCAACATTAAGGACACTAGTTGTAAACTTAAGAGTCCTACGCAGATCTTAGCAATCTGCCAGAACATTTATGAGAGAATTTACAATTGTAATTCTCAGTGATTGAATGGAAATTCCTGCCAGGTTCAACATCAAACAGCCCTGAATGCAGGTCACTTCGGTAATTCCCTGTGGATTACGCTTAGTGATCGCGGCAGTTTCAAACGGTCTACAGTCGTGGAGTGATCCCCAGCGACTCACCTAATCGTTGATATACTATGGTATGATCTTAAAAAGCCCTCTGTGGGTTTTCGATTAGGAACGGTCTTGGTAAGGATTAGAGAGAGTTTTCACACTATGCTGTTAACAATCTCGAAGTCCGAACCTGTAAGTACCGGACGTTTTATTGCTAACTGTCGTATGCAGGAACATCTGGCGATTGTAGCTGTGGAATGCTGTAGCTGGTTGCTGTTGTAGCTAGTTTCAGAAAAGATGCCAAACATCTACCACATGTTCACACTACATTATCATTGTAACCCAACAAAGTCATGATCAACCTAAAAGACCTTCAACACGGCTTCTGCAAACTCTGATGCTAAAGATCATGACTCCAAAGAGTGTGAGCATGTCGGCTCAAAGAATACTTCATCACTTGGAGACATACTGATAAAAGATGACTTGAAAATACATGTTGGATGATATTTTCGAAGAATGATCAAAATCATCCAAGACAAGGAGAAGTCGTCATAAGTCCACTGCTGAAGGCACAATGATTACTAAAGACTGAAGAATCAATGTCTACGAGCTACAAAGTTAAGATTCATGAATAGAGTGCTTGATTTAAGAACATTGTTATCGGGGTGACCTCCCTTAGGGGGAGATTGTTAGGAATATATATATTCAGTTGAAGACTCGGTCACCCCGAGCAATCTCGTGTATTAAATAGCTCGTAGTAATACAAGTAATATTAGTAGTAAAGTAGTTAATTAATATTGTGGAGTGAGTCGGGTCTTTACCTACTGTCAGCTCGCTCCACAGTCCACTAGGGACAAAGTAAGTAGGCTAAGCATGTAAGTATAAATACCCCTCTCCTCATGTGGAGAGGGTTGGACCTTTGCAAGCATTCAAATTATTTTTCCTTTTAGTTTATCTCTCTAAAGGTTCCACTCCACTTTCTCTCTCTAGCTTCTTCCTAGTTTGATCCATATAGCACCCAATCTTGTGTTTATTAGTTCATGAATATCCTACAGTTACTTTTGTAATTTTAAAAGTTTCATTAATGAAAAGTTAGTTTGGTTTTCTTTTAATTTGATTCTCTTTAGTTCTCAATTTAGCTTATCTCTGTTTAAATTAGTTCATATTCCTAATCTCAGCTTATTATAGTTTCATTTTTCATCATTTTTCACTTTATCCAAAAAAAAAAAAAAAGGCCAAAAATATTGAAAAAAATCATTCAAAAATACAAAAATAGCTTAATCCCAGCTTCAATAAGTTGTTTTCTGAATTGTATAAGCTCATATAAGCTTAATAGCTTATTGTGAGTAATTGGTATGTCTAAATCTGATTCAATCTCAAAAAGTGCAAAAAAGTCAATAAAAGTCAATTGTGGGTCAAAATAAGCTATGGATGATAAGCTAGCCCTGGATGAGCTTATGGATCTTTACCTAGCTTATCTCTGATAAGCTAGGAGCTTGTAGCTGCCCTAGGGGAACCTCTTTTCAGCTGAGGTCCCAAGTGAGTATCAAATTTTCATATATATAGCCTATTTTCTGCTTAATTGTCATTTAGCTTATTTCTATGCTTATAGCTTGTTGCTTTTTACTTTTTAGCTGTTAAATACTTTAGGTAATCATAGTATAGGAGAAATCATAGCTTAAATCAGTTAGTCCTAGTATAATTTAGTCATTTTCAGATTTAAGAGGGTGTTTGGTATAAGACTGATTTTGGTCAAAAGTTGATGGTACTGTTCATTTGCCTATAGACTAGGTTTGATTATGCTTAATTAGTGTTAGTTAAGCTGTTTGTGTTAGGTAATAAGCTATTTTGAGGAATTTCAAGGTTCTATGTTTGATTAGTGCAATTTGAGATTCAAAACTGCTTTCATAAGCTTCTGCATAAGCTGAGCTTATTTGATCTTAGTTTTTGATGTTTTTAAGTTCAAGTGAGTTGTTAAAAAGGGAATTCAAAAGTTGGGATTGATTCATTGAGTTTTGAAGAAGTTAGAGGTCCAAAACCCAATCTGCTGCAACAGATCAAAAAGTGCAGACCTGCACATTAGTACTTGTTATCAGTTTTTTGCTTGGACTATTTCAGCTTATTCACTTGTGCTTATTGCCTGGATTTTAGATTTATAAGTAGCTTATTATGGTGGCTTTTGAATTCTTAGCTGGTATCTCACTGGGTAGCTTAATTACTAGCTAAAATTTGGTCTGCAAATCAGCCCTTTAGGACTGTTCTGAGCCTGCAACTATTTAGTTCCCAAGTGCATCTGTTCTAGGCTCTAATTGGATAAGCAATTGACTCACAAATTTGGGCCTTTTTAGTTTAGGAGTAGTGTGTAGTACTAGCTTCTTGAATATGCTTTTGGTTTCCCCTGATTAGCTTTTGATTAGCTTCTAGATCAGCTGCAAGTGGGCTGTGCACTCATTTGTTTTGCCCTAATTTGGATACTGCACCAACTGCTTGATGAGTGTCTAAATACTCATCATTTTATTCCCATTTAAACTGCAAAAACAGCCAAAAACACTTTGAAAAGTCACATAATGCAGAAAATATCATAGAATGTGTTTTTATGTGATTCAGATACAAAAAGATTGAAAACAAGTGAAAAACATGCAAAGTTCACAAAATTGTCATTTTCAGTCCCTGAAGTTTCACAAATTGGCAGAATTAGTCCCTGAAGGTTTAAAATGAAAGAAAAGTCAACTTTAGTCCTTGGGATATTAAACATGTTCACTTTTAGTCCCTGGATGAAAGTTTTCTAAAAATGGCAACTTTTACCCCTCAAGTTTCAAAATTGGCAAATTTAGTCCTCGGGTATTTAAAAAGTGTAATTTATCAAATAATACCCTTGTACTATTCACATGTTACAATTTAGCCCCTTTTGATAACTTAATGGAAATTACACTTTCAACCCTTCAAGAATTCAGAAATTACAAAATTGGTCCTTGGGCTTAAAATAAACACAAACCAAACGGATCACTTATTATCACTTCATAAACCCAAAAATAAATAAACCCCAATCCACAAACTAAACCCAGTTACCATCACCCAGCCCACAAACCCGACCCACCTTTCCTTAGCTAATACCCGGGGTCAAACTCAAGTCAAACCCACCTTCTTCTTCCACTTAACCGCCAAACAATACCACCCCTTACCCACTGATTTCTCTGAAATACCACCCCTGACACATCCACCTTCACCTCCCCCCTCCTCCAATGAAAACACTTCACACTCTAACCCTCCCCATGTGCTCAGAAGAAGTTAAAAAGCCCACTTGGTTTTTCCCGCCAAAATTGCAATGGACAGCCAAGATGGAATTAAGCCTAATTCAATGGTGGGATTTGTTCGGTGTTGATCAAAGAAGCTTCTGAGACTGCTATATAAAGAAATGAAGACTCAGAGAAGAAGTTGTCAGTAGTTTAAGACCATCAGTAGTGTAGAAAGTAGCTAAATGTTTATTTCAGTTTCAAACCTAGTTTCAATTGTAATCCTAGTTTAATTTAGCTCAGTAAATTGTATGTTCTCAAGCTTTGTACTCAATCTTGATTTTAAATAAAAGTTCAAGTGTTTCCTGTAATTCGAATCAATGTCATTAGCTGTTAACAATAGAAGATAATCCATTATCCCATTGCTATAAGCTTATACAAGCTTATTATAGCTTGTTGTAAGTTTGTATTAGTTTAATTCAGTTCTATTCCAAGAAAAACAAGAAAAGTCAAAAAGTCAACATAAGCTCCAAATAAGCTGTTCAGGTGTGATCAGCTGTTCTGGAAAGGATAAGCTGAGAGGTGTTTAAGTTTGGTAGTGACAAACCAAGCCTAGTTCTTATCAGTTTCAGTTGTTCCATAGCCTACACAGTTGTAAGCTTATTTCCTATTTTTGCATTATTTCCATTTTACTGTACTATTGCTTATTAATAGCTTATTATTTTGGTTTTCTGCTTATTAATAGTTTGTGATTGTATTTCATCTATTTTGTCAGTAGTTAATAAGCTTTTTCTTTATTTACTTAAAAAACTATAAAAAGCCAAAAATAGCTAAAAATAGCATAGCTTATATTATTGCTTATTTCTGTTTTGAAAGTTACTTATTAGAGTTAAAATAAGTGAGTTAATAAGTTAACAACCAAAAATCTTAGTTAAATCTAGCTGTTGCTTTTTAAAATCACCACAGAACCTTTGAACTAATAGGGGTGTTTGGATTAGTTTGACAAACTGGGTCAAACCCTGTGTTACTGTTCATTGACCATAAGCTATAGTTTAGTTGAGCTTATTTGAGGTTATAGAAGTTGTTCTCACTAGGACTTAAGCTGTTTTGAATGTTTTGAGTAGTTGGCTTCAATAGGTGAATTTTTCTTAAGCCTTACTGCCCTAGTAAGCTTATTAATAAGCTGAGCTTATTTAGTGAGCATTCTTGGTATTTACATGTTCCTTCTAGTGGTTATAGTGAGTTTCCCAAGTTTGGTTTAGTTTCATTAAGGATTGCAAAAGTTAAGGGTTAAAACCCATTCCTGCTGATCAGTGCATACTGAGCTTGTTTGAGCTTTTTCATTGCTCTCTATCTGCTGAATCAGTTGATTCCTATGCATGATTTTTAATCTACAAGTAGCTTATAGTTTAGGCTTTAGAGTTCTGAGCTTAGTTCTCACTTTCTAGCTTATTTAGTTGCTTAAAATAGGTCTGCAATTTCCCCCCATTTTCACTGATTCTGCTGATTCAGATTTGCTTTTCCTGGGCCAACTGTTCTAGTGCTTAATTGGATAAGCAATTGATTTAGCAATTTGGGGCTTTTAGGTTTTTTGTGTAGCCAGTAGTATCAGGAAGATTTTGCCCCCTTAATGTTCCACAAATTAGCTTATTAGAAGTGTTTAATCTGCTCTGCATATTGGCTACTTTCCTGATTTTTTCTGCATAAGTCTTGTAACTGCCAATCTGCTTATCTTGCTTATTCCTTGTGCTTATTTGTGTTTTTAAGTTGTTTTATGCTTAATTAAGTTGTTTAAACCATTCCTGAGCTTTTGGGAATTTTTGGATAACTTTAGCTTATTTTTAGCTTATTTGCTAAACTGCTTATCTGCCCAACTGCTTATTAGGGTTCAGATTACTTCTCATTTTATTTTTCTTAGCTTTATAATTATATTTTAGATTTTCCTGCAAAGTTTCAGAGTTTTCCAAATAGTTTTAATATTTTTAATCTTTTAATTAGTTTAAATTAGTAATTAAATCATAATAAATAGAATAATAATCAGAAAAATATAATTTTAATTTTCAAAATTTTCTATTCTAGGAAAAATATAAACATCTCTGTAGACCTTAGAAAAAATAAAATATAAAATAAGTGATAGTTTCTATTTAATAGATTTTATCTTTTTAAATTTTTAATTAAGCACTTTTCATTTTTATAATTTTCTTAGCTTCTTTTCACCTCATAATATTTATAGAAAAAGTTTTAGATTTTTCTCTGTTCATTTAGTATTTATTATAAATTAAAATAGTTTAAAAAGTAATTAAATAATACTTAATTAATAATAATTAAATAAAAAGTGTAAAAAAAATATAATTTTAGTTTTAAAAAAAGTTTTAAGTAATATTACACTTGTAGGTTTCATTTTTATAGATTTCACTTTTTAATCGCGTTTTTAGAATTTCCCGCAACGCGTTTTTAGTATAAATTGTTAATATTAATTATCCTTTGGGAATTCGTTTCTCATTTAGAATTAAAAAATCAAAATCTCAAAAATATAATCATCAGTCACTCTAATCTCAAACCTTTAAACAAATTGCCCATTCCAGCCTCGTTGTGAAACGACCCGGGTAATCACTTACCAGGTTTCACACTACACACAAACGTGAGTTTTTGCAAGTATCCTTTTTCACAAAGGGGTGATTTGTATTTATTCACGTGTATCCGTCGTTGCATAATATTTATATACACTATTTAGCACGGATCACTGCACAATTGCTTATTTGCTTTTTCTGAGTGATCCTTTGTGCTTATTAAGTTGTTTTAAGCTTCAAAAAGTATGTTGATCAGTTTTTGAGCTTTTGGTGGATTTAAGTACTGTAGTGCTTATTCTAGTGTTTATTTCAAACTGCTTTTTCACCCAAACAGCTTATTAGGGTTTAGCCAAGTTCTAATTTCATTTTTCATAGCTTCTAAATATAATTTTAGATTTTTCTGCAAAATTTCATATTTTTCCAAAATCATTTACTATTTTTAAATCATTTAATTAGTTTCTTTTAGTTTTTAATTCATAAAAAATAAAATAAAAATCAAAAAAATATATTTCTTTTTTCTAAAATTTTCTTTTAATATTTAGTATTTAGGAAAAATTATTTTTACATTTTTAGGACTTATAATTTAGGATTTCACTTTTTAGATACGTTTTTAAAAATCGTAGCGTACGTTTTTAAGTTCAAATTTGCGTTTTAGATTTCATGTGCTTTAATTGCTTGTACCATTAGCTTGATAGCTTGTTTTTATTAGTTGTTTCATATTCGTAGTTTAAAAACCCAAAATATCACTCTTTCACTCACAATTCACTTCACAATTCGACACCGTAACGACAACTCGACTTCAACCTTCGTTGGGACTACGACCCGGGGAAATACATCCGTTGTATTTTCTTTGGAAAATAAATATACTTAAAATGACTAATCAAAGACATTTTCCTAGGAGATATCACTATGTTCGAGAACAAGTCGAAATAGGTGAAATCAGTTACTCAAAGTTCACACAGATGACAATCTGGATGATCCTTTTACGAAGGCTTTACCTAAGGAAAAGTTTACTCAACATGCTGATGGCATTGGTCTTCGTTTAGCTAGTAGTTTCATGTAAATCTGTGGATTAGTATTTGGATAAGGGATATGTAAAAAATGTTATCTTAATGAAATAAAGTTTGGTTACGTTTATTCTCATTTATAATATTGTATCCTATATTTGCATGTTTAAATCCGTGAATAACTAATGTTATTCTAGATAGTCCGTTGTCGATCAATAATATGGGAGTATTATTGAATTAAGGCAAATGTGAATTTTGGTAGAATATACTAAAGTATATTGATGCGTGGGCATGCCAAATTCACATGATATTCAATATTGGATAAATTGAATATAGGACAGATCCCAACCACATGATTGTACTTTATGGATCTTTGTCATTAAGTAAATCATGAATATTTATCCTCAGACTTGAGATACCAGGTAACTGCCGAGGATGTAGCTCATTTTCTGTAAGATAGTCTAACGCTATCCGTAACTGGTAGTTATAAGGGCTATTTTCGGAGGTGATGCGAAGTTCAAGGGTTATGCTCGTAGTCAAGAAAGGATTTGTTCCTTCAAATTTGTTTTGAAGTATAATACTGCTTGGCCACTCATAGGGTTGACAAGGTGTTTGCGTGCGCACGCCCAAAATCTATCTGGAATACATTCAGATGTTTTAGTAATCTTGATCAGTTATGTATAAACGAGAAACTAAATAGTTAATTATGGAATGACTCAGATCCATATCCATATTAACGCGGTATTAGAAACAAAAGGATAAGTAAGATGATAAATCATCACATTGTTTTCCAGAAAACCATACTGAGGGTCGATCTGGGGCATTTGGGGTGTTAAGATAGACTAACCAATGTCATTACTATATTAATGAATATCCAAGTAGGAGCTGTTAAAGTTATGAATATAAATTAATATACGTATGACCAGTTTTGAACACGAGACTTCGGGATTGCACACATTACGTATGAGTTTCAATGGTTTGAATAATTAATATAAATTTAGTTATAATTTAATTATTTATTTCACGAATAAACACTTAACGGTCGTTAGTATTTAACGGAGTTTGGTTAGCGGACGTTAAATATTAAGTTAAAGGACTAAGTATGAAAATACAAGTCAAGAAACCCCATGGGTTCTAGATTTCAGCCGACCCTCCTTAGGGAGAGGGATTTGGTTGCCCTAACTTGGAGAGAAAGATTTGTGAGCCTATAAATACAAACCCTTGTATTCATAGTTCACTAATCCTAATCCCTAGCAAGCCAAATTTCTCTCCTCTCTCCCTCTTGTGTTTTGGCCGATCGTACAATCCCTAACACCTAGGGATTTTCGATCCAAGTTCACAAATAAGTGTTTGGTTTGTGTTAGGATTTAAATTATTTGTAAAAGTGATGGTCATTTATTTCATTAGTAATATGTGTGTGTCGTGTAGGTAGTAAAGTATTGTAAGGCTTTGTGTTGGACTTTAAGTAGAAAAGTTCAAGTAAAATGTATAAGCCCAAGTCTAACACAAAGCCCACCAAGCCCATAGATAAGCCATCTAGGGCATCCCACTCCTTGTATAAATACACACTCTCACCCTCATTTGTTATGTGCCTCTTAGTATTGTGTAGGTGAGAGTGTGTGTGAGCTTTTAGTGAGTGTTTGTTTTCTTTCTCCACAAGTTTAATAAACATTTGGTTATAATATATATCATACGATCCATGCTCTCTCTTCTATACTTTTTATTCCATAGAGTGTCACGTTTATATAGTTATTATTTGTAGTGATATAGGTTGGTTCGAGTAGTATTTCATAGGTTTACAAGTGGTATCATCCGCCAAACAAAGTTTTCGGTCTTAGTTGTGTCTTGTTGTTATCATAAAAACTTAAAAAAGTTGCGTCATTAGTTACTAAGTCGAGTACTTCTTATATATTTTTGGTTTTTACGTGAGATTTACACAAAAAGGTTGTAGCTTTGTAATTCATACGCATTATCTAGGGAGTTTTTGAGATAAAGCTTGAAACTTTTGTAATTGATCGAGCGTTTAAGTGAAAAAGGTTATTGATTTTGTGATTTAACGTGAAGTTAGTGAAAAAAGTTGTGAGTTTTGTGGGCTGTTACGTGGTATATTGGAAGTTTGTAATCGTGAAAAGGTGCTATAAAAAGGCTCAGGTTCGAATCCTCCTTGCATCAAGTTTTTATTACATTTCTTGTATAAGACTTGTAATAAAAAGTGGTTCTACATCTTCAAGGATAAGTCTAGTTTCTTGTATAAGAAATTTAGATACAAAAGGGTTTTTCGAAATTGAATTTCGAGAGCCAAGGGTTTTTTGCATTTCATTTGCGAAAGAAAGGGGTTTTTCGAAATTCACTTCTTTCGAAATTGGTGTGGACTTCTCGAAATTGAGTCCTTTCGCAATTGCCAGTTTTCACAAATCAACACACCTTTCGCAATTCAAATCTTTCGGAATTGGTCCAGCATTTTCGAAATTGGCTTCTATCGCAATTGGTTGAGTGCTTTCGCAATTCAAAGCTGCTTTCGCAATTGGATAGCGGACAAAACTGCAAGCTATCGCAAACGGTTCTCTGACAGAAGCAACTTTCACAGATTGACAACTTTCATCCCTTATCGCAATCGCATCCTTAAAAGACTTTCGAAATTGGCAGAATCAGTCCCTCGCAATTGATTTGAACTTTTACAACTTAAATAAATTTTATAAATTCGATTAAACGTATAATTTCTAAAACGTCAAGGATCACGGACTCGGTATTTTCTCGCTTGTATAAGTGTGCAAAATACTTCGACAATCGGATGTCTACTAATTTGTATAAATTAGCTAGATTTTTATATAAATTGGATAAATTCTATCTAAATTGAAATTTTGCCATAATTTGTATAAATTTTGGTCTAAATTAAAATTTCTATAGAAATTGTCACTTTATCTAAATTGTAACTTACATAACCTTGTCGAATTTGTGAAATTTTGATCTTGTCTAAATTAGAGTATAGTCAAATTTAGTAACTTTATTTAATTTGTTTCGTTTATCTAAATTGTAACTTCAACAAAGTACATGACTTCACAACAACAACTAAGATTAACCTTCAACAAACACAACACTGATTTCTTTGCAACGATCCTGAATCAACTTTATCATACAACAACATCATCAAAGGCAACTCAACAAGATATCCATGCAGCTGGTGCTGAAAACCGTCCTCCAATGTTAGAAAAAGGTGGTTATCTTCCATGGACAAGCCGTATGATCCGATACATCAAAACCAAACCTAATGGACAAGGCAGAATCTTACTTAACTCCATCCAAAAAGGACCATTCAAGCCTCGTCAGATTCAAGTAGCAGGGAATCCAGATGCAACACCTCCCATTGCACCATCCTTTCGTGAACAAAAGGAAGAGGAATACACAGCAGAAGATTGGAAACAAATTGAAGCTGATGACTTAGCCATGCACCTAATTCAACTCAGTTTACCAAGGGAAATATTTTGTGTTGTTGACAGCTGTGAAACAACTTATGACATGTGGGAACGAGTTCTAAGGCTCTGTCATGGCACAGAAATTGGTCAACAAGACATTGAAAACAAGCTTCTGACTAAATGGGAGAAGTTCACATCAACTCCGGCTAAACCAATTGAATCTTACTACACAAGGTTTTGTACTCTCATGAACGAGCTTATCAGGAACAAGTTGTCACCAAGGCAAATTGTCCAAAACATCAAGTTCATCAATAACCTTCGAGAGGAATGGGGACGATATGTCACTATTGTCAACCAAACAAAGAATCTGCATGAGGTGAACTATGATCAGCTATATGACTTTTTGAAACAAAACCAGAAAGAGGCAGATGAAGTTAGGAAAGAGAAGCTTGCCAAACAACATGATCCTTTAGCATTGATTGCTCAAGTACCAACTCCTACAACAGTGAATACACAACCATCATCATCAACTTCCACTCACAACTACATGCAACAATCACATGCTCCACAAACTGATGTCATACAGCAACAACAACCATTCTACCGACAACAATACCCACAATTTCAAGAACCCAAAATCAATGAACATGATGAAGCTATGGCTGCTATGACACATGCATTTGCTCTAATGTAAAAAGCATACCAAGGCCGTTTTACCATACCAATCAACAACAATCAACGAACCTCATCTAACACTCGCTACAAGCAGATTGCTCAACCGAGTTTTAACATGGGTCAACAAGGTCAGATGATTGGAGGTCATGGGAATCAGCAAGGTTATGCTCCAGGATATCAAATGGGTAATCAAAATGCAGGGCAGTATGGTGGAAATCCGTGGGGTCAGTATGGGGGAAATCAGATGGGACAAGCTGTAAGGAACCAACGGGGTCAGAATATGGGGAATCAAAATTTTGGAAATTAGTTTGGGAACGTTGCTCCAGTTGCCGGGAATGTTGGGAATATGAATCAAGGGAATGTGATAAAATGTTTTAACTGTCAAGGAATTGGTCACATGGCAAGGAAATGTCCCTCCAAGCCGAAGAAGAAAGATCTTGAGTTTCTTTAGAAAGCAGTGCTCTTGGCACATAAAGAAAAGGCAGGGTTTCAGTTGAATGCTGAGGAGCATGATTTCATGGCACTGATGGATGATTCGGAAGATCTTGAAGATATTGACGCAAATTGCATCTTCATGGCCAACCTTCAGGAAGCAAAGTATGACACGGATTCTGAAGCACCCCCTGCTTATGATGTCAATGGAATCTTTGAGGTACCAACATATGCTACATGTCACAATAATGAAATGTTTGATATGTCACCTCAAAATGAACAGCATCCTGCGACTCCTAATCTCACTTACGATACATATATGGACTCCCCAAGTTGTAGCAATACAAATTTGGCTACTCCAGATATGGATCCTAATGGAGGCTTCGAGTCACAGCATACTGAGAATGATGAGGATACACGTGCTTTATTTGAATCATTATTGAATAACTGTAGTATAGAAATTGAAAAGGTCAAACAGATCAATCGCGATGTTAAGGCCGCGAATGAAAAATTGACCGCTGAGCTTGAGAGATATAAGGTGAATGAACAAGCGTTTGGATTTAACAAAAAACGACAATCATAACTTGAAATTGGTTATAGAAATTCTGTGTATAGAGAAAAACATTTGCAAATAAAATATGACACATTAGATGTTAATTTGAATATGCAAATAAAATCTTTAAACAAGGAAATTTTAGAATCAACCAACCAACTTTCGAAACAAAAATCAACTTGTTCTGATCTTGAAAGAGAAAGGAAAGAGTTGAATGCAAGGTTTTCAAAATGAGAAAATGATCTTCTTGACGAAATCATTGACAAACAAGAAACCATTAAAAAGTTGGAAGATTTGCTAGTAAAAATGGGTCAGTCTGCACAAACAATTAATTTGCTAATCAACGATCCAAACCCGATTTTACATACAATGAAGAGAATGGCTATCGGTTGTGAAAACCCTTATTATCTCAAGAAAGCTCAGAATGAACCGAATGTGTTATATAGTAGAAATGTGCTAAATGATAAACATGATCCTCCCGAGGTTTATGATTCTTATGAAACGATTGAGCTTGCCGAAGAGAGTCGAAACAAAATGAGACAAATGAACCCAGAAATCAGACCAATTGATTATAATGAGCTTAACAAAATTTCTGGCATTCATCTGGTTCAAAAAGAGTCACCAATGTTTTTCAAAAGACCAGTGGCTTTCGCAAAACGAAAAGTTGTTTCAAAACATCTTTCTAACATCGAACAAATGTCCTATAAGAACACTTGTAATACAAGTGAAGCTAGATGATACTTGGATGACCTTAAAAAGAGAGTTGAAACGCTTCAATCAACTGTGGCATCCAAAACAAATAATATTGCCAGTGACTGGTTTTCAAGTTTTCATACTAAACAGAAAAAGATGTTTGAAACAGAAATCAATCCACAGATTACTGCAATTTATGCGGTAGTTCTGAATGTTGAAAATAATATTTTGAAAGAATCAGCCGAATTTGTCAAGGACCACAAATCCCTGGTGAAGGAAGCAAATGAAAACATGAAACATATCAAAGTTTTAGAAAGACACAATGACACTCTCTTCGAAGTAGCTCTATCAACTGAAATTATGTCCATAATTTACCAAACATATTCTGTAGAAGATGATGAAAGAATTCGAGCTGAGACTTCCGCAATTGTTGAAAAATAGGAAAATGCATTTGCTAAAATTGAACAGGAAAACATAACATATTTTAAACAACTTGATCGGAAAAAGGAATAATGCAAGTATGACAAATTATCGTATGAGCGTTCTTACAAAAACATGCAAGCACAAATTGATCTATTGAAGTCTCAGCTTGAAAATCAAAGTAGGAAGGGTGAGGAAACTAAGTGTGCTAAACCAAAAATGTCAATATCTTAATGCGTTCCAGTCACTCCAACACCCTTGCCTAAACAAAATGAGAAAGGAAAAGAGAAAGTAGTTGTCAAAACACCAAAAGTGATAGCACCTGGCCTTTATAGGATTAGTCCCACTACTGCGTCTGCCTCTACATCTCAAACATATAGGGCGATAGAAAAAAGTACTAAAGATAATCCAAAAGAGACTAGGAATGCTAATGCAACATCAAAGGACAACAAGATAAATTCTAATGAGTGTGCCTTACCTTCTACAGGAATTGAAAGTACTTCTAAGAGCAGCAGACCCAAGCCTAGAAGAAATACAAGGAATAGAGTCTCGCCTGCCTCTAAGAATGTGTAGCATATTCATAACATATAAACACATATAAGGTGAGATCTTGGATTGTTAGTTTAGAGAGAGAGAGATAAGAGATGGAAACTTTCTAGTGAGAGAAACTTGTGAATATTAGATTAAGAGAAGTGAAAGTTCCAACCCTCTCCCTAGGTGGAGAGGGATATTTATACTACATACTATTTGTGCCCCGAGTGGGCTGTGGAGTGAGCTGACAGTGGGTAAAGACCCGACCCATCTACAAGTTCTATAATAACTAATCTACTATTAATATTACTAATAATCCTACGAGCTATTAAATGCTAATAAGTACTCGGGGTGACCGAGTCTTCAGATGAATATTTATATTCCTAACAGAATGTGATGCGTGGTTTTGCGACCTTACAACAGGTTTTACCTCTCGAGGGATCTCAAGAGGCTTACAACCCCACCAGGCAGTGTACCTGACCGATGTAGTATAGTGTAGTGGTAAGTACGGGGGATTGATCGTTCTCCACAGGGAATAGTGTCGTTAGGATTGAAAAACTTCTCTAATAGGTCTAAGGGTGAGGGAAGATTCTTTTTGAATTTTTATATTTTAATGAAAGCAAGTAAAATCTCGGGTTTGAAGAGTGTGGGCGGAATTAGTTGCTAGTCAACTAACCCAAATAACTACAAATGCAAATAAAATAAAATAATGAAAATGAAAAGGTGGTGAAACTTATATGGAGAGAAATGTGTTTACTTAGATTTCCTTACTCCCTAACTATCTTTTACCGGTTGATTAGTGTGTATTAATTGGGTGGATGACGGGTGTATTCCTTAATACCAATCGTGGGGTGGCGTACGTACTTCCCCAACTCTATAAGCTCCTACTTCACTCCTATGTCGAGCCGGCTAGGAAGCTCCTAACATGGGATCACTAGAATTCGCTCATGCATTAAATACAACCATAATAACCTAGTACGCATTGGTTCATGTTTCTTAAGACGTTCAAGCAAGTTACCGTATAGGAGGTTAGCCAGTTTTCTTAAGCCTAACATCGATAAACAATCATCCAATACAATTAATAACATACTAATAACCAATAATCAATAGTTAGGTTTCATTAGATCTAAGCAAACACAAGATAAATCTAGCCTAGCATGTTAATTAAAAGACAAGAACAAGATATAATCAAACAACACATAGACATATTGAATGATTAAATGATAACTTATCTTCAATTAAACATGGGAGATCCAAGGGTATGAAAACCCTTAAAAATGGCAGAAATTCGTCTTAGGGTTTCTCCTCCAAAGTTACACACAATAAGTTCCACACAATGAATAAAAATTGCAAAACTATATATAGAGTTTAGTATCTGACGGCGTCACGTTGTAGATGTTGACGCCGTCACCTCGCCGCTTTTAGGGTTCCCGGATGGCCTTCCTGACGCCGTCCCTCTTTAGTCCTCCAAAATCCTCCCTGGCTTATCAAGGCTTGACGCCGTCAGAAATGTACTTGACGCTGTCTCGCTTTAACTTAAACCATGATGGCCTTGATCACCTTAAAGGGTGACGCCGTCAGACTTTCCATTGTAAAATTCCCTGGCTTATCATGTGTATTTTTCATATCCACTTCTTTTGCCAAGCCATGACGCCGTCAGGAGCAATCCTTGACGCCGTCAGGAGCACTTTTCCAGCAACATTGGAGACTTTGTCATTTTCTTCACTTTTATGCTCCAAAAACGTCCAAAATGCTTCCTTTTCCAGATTTCGCCTCCAAAGTACCTAAAATGACAAAAGGAACGATTTAGGGCAATATTTGATTAAATAAATACGATTTAGGGCTTAAATGACCCCCTAAAAGTGGTTCACTTTTCGCTTCATCAAATACCCTTACACTTGAGATTTGCTTGTCCTCAAGCAAATGCGCTTTTATTCTAATCAAAATACAAGTTAGGGGTCATTTAACACTAATATAAAAGTAATTACAACAAATAGTCGTTCCACTTTAATCATAATAAGCACGGAGATTACAAACTAGCACCTCACAAGTAGTGTTTAGATACTCACATCTCTCAGGTGTCATCAAAGTAAATCTCATAAATGAAAATGGATAATATCTCTCACTACCTGTCATAGCAAATAGATTACCATATGCTTGGGAAAGGATCAAAAACCTCCTCCACTAGGCGTAAGCACCTAAGATAAACTATCAAAGAGGGCTTTTAAACGGGTTATAACATTAGGTGTAGGGATATGATAAACACGGATTTGTTGGATAAGGGATATTTTACTGGTGGCGAGTTAAAGATCTTGATTAATTACATGTACTATACAATGTTGCTAAGCCAAGACTCGACTCAATCTTAAGCTAAAAACAAAATAACAAAAACATAAAATAAACATAAAATAAAACGGGATGGTAGTCCGTATGTTTTTTCTACTTTTCTCTTTCTCATTTTTTTTATTTTTCTTGATTTTTTCGATTTTTTATTTTTATTTATTTTTTTTTTTCATACACTCTTGCCCTACCATCCAAAATAATACATCATAGGGGCGTTGCATTCCCTTTACACTTGAACTTTTACATAACTTTACAAATAACTATTCTAATGACTCGAATTAAGATAATCGAAAAACTTGGAGTACTTTTAAAATATTTAGCACATATGGGGGTAATAATGTTGTTCTTCCCCATTACTCCATTACACTAGTACTTTACCCATGAGTCCCAATCATCCCAAAACAATATGTACAAGGATATGACTCGACTTAGCAACCATGTAATCAATTAGATAATTAACTTGGGGTTTAAACAAATGTTGTAACAATAATGCACTAAAAATGAGTGCATACAAGGTAGGCTAAGGCGATTTGGGTGTACATTTAAGTGGGGTGTAACAAATTCTTCCTTTAAGCAAAATGCTTAAAGTTAGAAACGAAAAGATAGGCTCTGAGGGGTGTACTAGGGGTATCGTGTACTAAAAATGAGTACAACGCAAAGGGTGTGGGAGAATTACTTGACCAATGTAGCCAAAGTAATTATAACAAAAACACAGGTGTAAAACAATGGGTTAATCCTAATGCCTCTTATCATGTAGTAAATCTAACTACACGAATGTAGTCTCACTTGTGGCCTTGGAATGGTCCTAACGCAAGTTCTAGAATCTAAGTGCTACCGGTACACACATCATAGCATAAATGCTTTTCCTACCAATTCTAGGGGCGAACCTCACATATTTGGGGTGGAAATTTTTTTTAGTGGTACGGTTTTGTGCTAGTCATATAACTCCTATCCGTGAGACGCTCATTAAGATCAAAGTTTCACTCCTATATGTTGTAAAAAATTTTAAATTTGGCACTAAAATTGCCCTAACATGTATTTCTCTCAGTTTTATTACACATCTACTATTAAACAAACAAAAATCAAGCGTAAAAGCATTCTCTAATCGTACTTTACCCCCCCCCCCTTACACTTAAGATGAACATTGTCCCCAATGTTCAAATAACAAGATGTAAAAGTAATAAGGTAAAAGAATGAAATCAAATACTCCCCTGATTCGCTCGGTGGATAAAGGGGTAACATGGTTAGATCTTCTTCCAAGAGAATGTAGAAGCTTTACGACTAATGCATCGCCAAAAGCTTGATTCAACAAACATCTCCTTGTCCAAAATAACCTGTTAAACCTGAGAAAACAAACACGAAAACCTGCATAACATCGGCGGGATAAATTCTATATAAGGATATAATGCTTGTGGAATGATAATTTTGCAGATTCCTGGAGTTTATAAGTTATAGATTTAATAAAAACTTTTTATGAAAACAAAACTTTCAAAAATTTCAGAAAATTAAAACCTGACGCCGTCAGGTTGTAAAGCCTGACGCCGTCAGAAATGATCTGACAGATTTTTCATGTTAAGTTTCCGGAAAATTTCTGGAAAAACCTATAACTTACTTCCTGGAAATCCTGCAAAATATCATTATGACTCGATACAAGCATTTGACTCAAACAATTACTAATATGTATGTTAATTTATTATTATTACGATTCATGTTCATTTGTTCTAATAAACCGATTTGGATTTCCCTTACACTTAACTTTTGCAAAATACCTTTATATGTAGTTAAGACGAAGTTAAAAACAAGATAAAGCATTTTCACAATTTACTTTTGAACATGAATCAATAATAATAAAAATTAAACATACATACGGAAGCAAATAAAATCAAACAAACAAATAAATAAACACACAAAGCAAATAAAGCTTGGGTTGCCTCCCAAGAAGCGCTTTTCTTTATTAACGAGTCTTGTAGCTAGACTCAAAGTTACGGGTTCATCTAGTGTCGCTTATGCTCACGTATCCGAGTGTGAGCCATCTAATTGTTGCCTCATCTTTCTTGTATTCATCATTCAGCTCCAGACATCCATGATAATATCTCTTATTTTTCTCATGTGGATATTTGAGCCCCTTTCTCTTATCATTCTCACTTAACAAGTCAATAGGCACAAGTCTATTGCAAGATTCAATGGAGAAGTTCTTAAACCTAGGATGTGATCGGGGCATTTGGTAAACAAAATCTTCATCCCCATCCGAGAATGTAATTAACCCGTCCACAAGTTTCTCGTCAAGGTTGGTCAACCTTTTGAAGGGTTCTCCAAAAATGACTTGAGTTAATTTGTCATCAATAAATTCTCCTAAGTTCTCCATAACCATAAAATCCACCAAATACACAAAACTTCCTACGAATACGTGTAGTGGCTCAATCCTAGCAACAATGTTATCTCCATGATATTCTAGTTCATCTACCATGATTTTATTATAATTAGCGCGAGAGATAATGTTCATAGGCAAAGATGAGTTAAGATAGGCATGAAAACTATGATAACCAATCTTACACGGAAATTGCATGTTAAAGAGGCTATCCTTTTCGATCTTAGTCCTAGGGTCAACATACTTAAAGGGATCAATTTCCTCTTTTCCCCGTTCCTCGTTAACTACTTCTCCATTACCAGCATCCTCATCGGAGTCCGAGTCGTAAAATGGACTAACTGCATAGTCATTCTCATGGTCAGACTCCTCCATCTCAGAATTGTTACCAAAGTGGTGGTCGGGTGAAAGGTTGTTGTTTTCTACGATGGGGGCGGGAACGGGTAGTTGGAAGTTTGCACGGCGGAAAATACGAATAACAGGGATCAAATGATCAATATTACTCATGAGGTAAGTGGAAGGTATCACAAACAAAAGTACAAAGAAATAAGATAGACTAAAGAAAACCTAGAAAAATAAAATAAAAATCTCACTAGAAAGGAATCTAGTGAGTAGACCTAATAAAATAAAAATTCAACCTAAACAATAACTATTCCCCGGCAGCGGCGCCAAAAACTTGATGCGTGGTTTTGCGACCTTACAATAGGTTTTACCTCTCGAGGGATCTCAAGAGGCTTACAACCCCACCAGGCAGTGTACCTGACCGATGTAGTATAGTGTAGTGGTAAGTACGGGGGATTGATCGTTCTCCACAGGGAATAGTGTCGTTAGGATTGAAAAACTACTCTAATAGGTCTAAGGGTGAGGGAAGATTCTTTTTGTATTTTTATATTTTAATGAAAGCAAGTAAAATCTCGGGTTTGAAGGAGTGGGCGGAATTAGTTGCTAGTCAACTAACCCAAATAACTACAAATGCAAATAAAATAAAATAATGAAAATGAAAAGGTGGTGAAACTTATATGGAGAGAAATGTGTTTACTTAGATTTCCTTACTCCCTAACTATCTTTTACCGGTTGATTAGTGTGTATTAATTGCGTGGATGACGGGTGTATTCCTTAATACCAATCGTGGGGTGGCGTACGTACTTCCCCAACTCTATAAGCTCCTACTTCACTCCTATGTCGAGCCGGCTAGGAAGCTCCTAACATGGGATCACTAGAATTCGCTCATGCATTAAATACAACCATAATAACCTAGTACGCATTGGTTCATGTTTCTTAAGACGTTCAAGCAAGTTACCGTATAGGAGGTTAGCCAGTTTTCTTAAGCCTAACATCGATAAACAATCATCCAATACAATTAATAACACACTAATAACCAATAATCAATAGTTAGGTTTCATTAGATCTAAGCAAACACAAGATAAATCTAGCCTAGCATGTTAATTAAAAGACAAGAACAAGATATAATCAAACAACACATAGACATATTGATTGATTAAATGATAACTTATTTTCAATTAAACATGGGAGATCCAAGGGTATGAAAACCCTTAAAAATGGCAGAAATTCGTCTTAGGGTTTCTCCTCCAAAGTTACACACAATAAGTTCCACACAATGAATAAAAATTGCAAAACTATATATAGAGTTTAGTATCTGACGGCGTCACGTTGTAGATGTTGACGCCGTCACCTCGCCGCTTTTAGGGTTCCCGGATGGCCTTCCTGACGCCGTCCCTCTTTAGTCCTCCAAAATCCTCCCTGGCTTATCAAGGCTTGACGCCGTCAGAAATGTGCTTGACGCCGTCTCGCTTTAACTTAAACCATGATGGCCTTGATCACCTTAAAGGGTGACGCCGTCAGACTTTCCATTGTAAAATTCCCTGGCTTATCATGTGTATTTTTCATATCCACTTCTTTTGCCAAGCCATGACGCCGTCAGGAGCAATCCTTGACGCCGTCAGGAGCACTTTTCTAGCAACATTGGAGACTTTGTCGTTTTCTTCACTTTTATGCTCCAAAAACGTCTAAAATGCTTCCTTTTCCAGATTTCGCCTCCAAAGTACCTAAAATGACACAAGGAACGATTTAGGGCAATATTTGATTAAATAAATACGATTTAGGGCTTAAATGACCCCCTAAAAGTGGTTCACTTTTCGCTTCATCAGAATGATTGCAAGAATAAAACTGAAGAAGTAGAAGAACACCCTAGGAATTTACCGCTTTCGAATAAGAAACATATGTCATCTGAATGTTTTGTTAAAAGTACTGATTCTAGTGCATGTAATGACTCTGTTTGTTTAATGTGCAAGAAATCTTTGTCTGAAAATTCTTGTGATGATATTGTTTCTGAATCTATGAATGTGAATACCATGCCTAAACAGAAAGATGTTCCTCCAGGAACTAGTGCTAAATATAGATATATTAGAACAATCATTAAAGCAGCTAGGTCCTCCACTAGTAGCATTCTACCTAGGAACTATCTTAAGTTGTGCGTATGGATTCCAACGGGTAGAGAATTCATTCTAGAAAATGGTAGAATAAAAATGGATAAGAATGAACCAGTAAAAACCGTCTATGAATGTGATTCGTCTATTATCCCTAACCCCATGGAACCAAATGATAAACGGTTTCCAAACGCACAATCATCTGTTATTGGCAGGTTATCAAAATTTGTCTTTGGATCATCGACTCGGGTTGCTCCAAGCACATGACCGGGAATCTGAAGCTGCTGATCAACTTTGTATTCAAGTTCATGGGAACAATTCGGTTTGGAAATGATCATGTAGCAGCTATTCTGGGTTATGGAGATCTTCAGTTCGGGAATTTCTTAATCACTCGAGTCTACTATGTCGAAGGGTTGGGACACAATCTATTTTCAGTTGGGCAGTTTTGCGATGCAGATTTAGAGGTTGCATTTAAATGCATGATCAACTGCGTAGTCACAATTAAATGCCCAACAAGTGAGTGAACAACCAATCAAATGTATGTCGATCCACTTGTTCACACTTCTCCCCCTCAAAAATTGCATATGAGAATGCCATTTTTGATTGAACAAGTGCATATGAGGTTGATCCACTGTTCACACTTCTCCCCCTCAAAAATTGCATTTGAAGTTGCCAATGTTTGATTGAGTGAATAAACCTCCAATCAGATGGAAGTAGATCCACTTGATGTCTGAACGAGCATGGAGCAAGTATGAAGCTTTTTTTTTTATGGGAATAGTCAGAAACAAAGAGAGTCGTATGACCATTTCTCAAATCTCAATCACCATATTTCTCAAATCTCAATCACCATGTAGTTTATTCACCCTTCTCCCCCTCAAAAATTGCATATGACGGCCAACTGCCATTTTTGATAGACCAGGTGAATAAGAATATACTCCAATGTACGTTTATCCCCTTGATGACTGAGTGAGCATGAGAAGAACATGAAGCTTGATGAGAATGGTCATAAATAAGAAGATTTCTCTTCTTCCAAAGATAAAGCGCACTCAAGCGTACGCCTTTCTTTTCTTTAATGAACGGGGCCTGAAGAGATGTCAGCAGACGCCATTATGTTGTCATTGAGGCCCGAGGCTTAAACTGCAGTGTTCAAACGTCATTGTCGATGAAGAACGAGGCCTGATGTGATGTGAACAGACGTCATTATATTGAAGAACGAGGCCTGAACTGATGTGAACAGACGTCATTATCGATGAGGAACGAGGCCTGAAATGATGTGAATAGGCGTCGTTATCGATGAGGAATGAGGCCTGAACTGATGTGAACAAGCGTCATTATCGATAAGGAATGAGGCCTGAACTGATGTGAACAGGCGTCATTATGATTTCCCCTCATATGTTGTGAGTAGCCTGAGTCCAAATGTCAAGGGACGATCGGTACGATCTGCATTTAAAAACATACAAAAATAGATAGTTTGGAGTGTCGGATCCCCAATTTAAGTTGGGGTCCAGTTGGTTAGTGGGAACAGGAGCATCATTTTCCTGAGTCACAGTAGGAGTTGGAATGCCAGTGGAAGTAGCCTTTTTCTGTTTGTTTCTACGTTGGTACATAGTTAACGATGTATGAGGATTGTTACAAAATCTCTCAGTGATGACGCTTTCACTAGTACTAACGTGTTTAGGTGGTATAAAAAGCATTGTTTTGGATTTAGTAGACCTAATTAAAGGGCACTGTTCTCCTACAGGGAATTTCCTTCCAATTGGCATCCATTGGTAACCAACATTAGTAAACATCTTTCCTGTTGCTTTCTAAGTTTGCTTTACATGTTTTGCTCTCAAACTTGCTTGACAGGGGTTTTGTTGGACGACTTCAAAAATTTCTCAACACATTTATCATGATTACCCAAAATTAAACATTCATTACATGTTTTGCAAAGTGAATTAGGATTTGAATTATGATTCTTTTTGTTCAAATCTGACTTATTGTTCCTCATGTGGTCTTCTACTTTCTTCTTGGGGACACTTTTAGCTGGTGAAGTCCTATAGTTCTTTATATTTCTCCTAGGATTTAAATTGCTAGCTTTAGTGTCTCTGTTAACCCTTGTAGAAGGACTGATGGGAATCTTCGTCCTTTTCACTTCCAGTCGCTTAACATGTTTTGATGTGTTGAGATCTGAAGTTTCCAAGGGTGCCTTAAAGGTTACATGCTTGTTCTTAGGCATCGTGGAAGATGCAACAAATCTATCTCGCTTATTATCAATCTTAGGACATGTGCAAAAGACGCATTCTAATAATTCCTGAGAACGCTTAGTGAGGTAGCAGGCATATTTAACTGTATTATCAAGAGGTTTGTCTATCCTACCCTCTTCTACAGTCTCACGAAGAATATCAAGACTGTCCTTAAGATGATTGAGATACACATGATGAGTTGTCCTATTGTTTCTAAGAGGATTCGGAATAGCCACAGCATCAGTATCATATTTTCTACAAGCACCAACCTTTTGAGCAACATTACTACAAATGTGAATCGGCATTTTCCCTTTCACCTGAGTCTTAAGATTCTCAATTTCATTTAACAAAGAAGTTATTTTTTCATTTTGACTGTTACGTGTGACCTTGATCGAGTCATATAACTCTTTGTAATGCTGTTTGATTTTAGAATTTTCAGCTCGAAAGCACTCATTTTCATAGTATACCTTATTGATGGTATCTTGATATTGAAAATTCTGAGAATTTGAAGACGATGGTTTATTGGTGCCATACACATCACTCTTGTTTAATTTTTAATTGGGCAATTTGAGCCCTCAATTGTCGAATCGTGTTAGTGTGAGCTTGAATTTTTTCATCACGTTTGTTCAATTCAAAATATGTATCAAATTCAGGAGCATCCAAAGATGTCTTGGCATTTGATATTTTACATTTTTCTTCTAAGTGTTGATATTTTAATTGTAAATTAAGATGATCAACCTCTAGTTTTGAAAAACGCTTGACCATGTTATCATGGTCATCATTTTGAATTTTCTCTTGCAGTTTCAAATTCTCCCCCTCAAGCTCAACAACACGATTCTGGGTAACATTCAATGCAATAGAATACTCATGAAATTGACAGGCAGTTAAAGCAGAATCAGTGGCAGTATAAAATATATCCTGTGCAATACATCTAGCAATCAAATTCTCATTGGTGATGAGAATGTTCTTTCTCTCGATCTCACGGCACTTTCATCTGATTGACTTCAGTTTTAAGGGTTTGTTGCATCCCTTCAAAGTGTTCTTTGAGTAATTTAAAGAATGGAATGACCTCAGTCAAGTAACACCTTTTTGTTTGTTCAAAACCCCTTTCCCCCTCAGTAATTCCAGTTGGTGTAATTCTCTTCTTACATGTTTTATCAAAATCAGCAAATAGTTGACAAAGTACATATATGCTAATTAAGGTTTTACATTCAGTAGGAAGAGTCAAAGGAACCAAATGCCTAGGTGTATTGGGAGGATACACCGTCGCAGCTGCAATTTTCCTAAGGGATGGAGTTTTGGCTTCAAGCTCATCGGCCTTTCTCTTTTCAATATCTAAAGACCAAAATATTTGTTCAGGTGTTAACTTCTTTTGAGGTGCAAACACAGTCAATCGATTCTCCTCATAATAATCATGGGGTTTGACTATTATTCGATTGGCTATGCATTTGGGATCCTTCATTTTCTCATTCATTCTTTCTCTATTTCTCACTTCTATCTCATTACTCTCTTCTAAAGATGAAACATCAGGAGGGGCATGACCAGGCACAATCATCACATTGGCATCATATAAGGCAGGTTGGGCTACTTTAGCATTCCTAAGGAGAGCTAATTTAGGTTCACCTACATTACTTTCACTATGCTTATCACACAGCTTTTTGTGCTTCTGAATCATTTGGGCAGTCTGTCTGGTTTGGTCTTGTGTGTACAACTTGTTTTCAAGCTTATTCTTTAAGGTTTTAAGTCTGGAGAAATCATTTAAGAGTTTAGATTCTTTTTCTTTGAAATCTTGCTTTAGTGTATTTACACTTTCTTGTAATGCTTGTTTCAGTTGAACAGTTTGCTTATGTTTCACTTGTAAAGAATCTAACTCCATTTTCAATTTTTCTTCCCTAAAATTACGTTTAGAAATAAGTGTACGCATCTGAGCATCCATTTCTTGCTCACGATTAGTTAACACAAACTTAGCACGTTGTTCATACATGGCCACTTCTTCTTTATATATTTTAAGTTGGGTGGTCAACGAGTCATCAGGGACAAATTCAGTGTTCTCATGTAGTACATAACCATCATTTAGAACAGAATATGCACAACTAGGTACAACAGATGCTTCGTTGTGTTTCACATATTGTTCATATGGAATAACATCGCTATTTCCCATATTAGCAATATCTGACTCAACAACGTTTGTCTGTTGTACTTTGTCGGGAATCTTTTGTTCATGCAACACATTATCATCATTAATAACAGAAGATACCCCACTAGGTTCAGCTGACGCTTTATTGTGTTTCCCATGTTTCACGTTGTTCATAGCATTATCTGACTCTACAACGTTTGTTTGTGGCTGATGAAGCTCTTTCTCTTGAGAATTCAAGCTAACAGAGTCTCTATTGGCACTAACATACTCAAATACGTTTATCTGTTGTACACCCTTGGGAATCTTTTGTTTATCAATCATATTGTACAATCTGAGAATCTCAGATATAGCAGAATCTGAGGTAGTAGACATGATGTAAACGTGCACGGGATTTTACAATTCTATGATTTAAACCGAGAAATAGATTCTTTCGCGGGATTTTACAAAAATCAAGAATGAACCGTAAAATGATGCTTGATACGTGTTATGATGATGGTTTGGTAGACTAGGTGATCTGATGTTTAGTTGTGATTTGGTTTGGTCGATGCAAGTTGTTACGGTGAAATTTTGGTCTGAAAACTTAGAACCTCAATAACTTCATTCTGAAGCGTTTTCAGGCTTTGAAAGTTGGGTTGAATGAAAACGGAGTTACGGTCCTTTTGACAGGTCGTGGGCTGAAAACGGAGTTACGGTTCAAAAGTTATGGTCGTTTGAAGTTTTGACGTAACAAGTCAACTTTTAGTCAAACCGCAAGATCAAACCGCTAAAATGCAAGACAAACCGCAAGTATCAAACCGCTAATCCTGAAGACCAAACCGCTATATCCAAACCGCTAAGACCCAAGATTATCAAACCGCTAGACTCAAACCGTTGAATTTCAAACCGCGAAGTCCTAAACCGCTGAAGATTAAACCGCTGAGAGCTAAACCACTGAAACCAGAACCGCTAAGACCTAAACTGCTGAAGATTAAACCGCTGAGAGCTAAACCGCTGAAGACCAGAACCGCTAAGACTCAACCCGCTGAAGATTAAACCGCTGAATCCTGAACCGCTGCGATCTAAACCGCTGTAGGTTAAACCGCTGCTGCTAAACGACAAACCGCTAAAGACAAGGACTGACAAACCGCCACCGCAAGTGGACAAACCGTCCTTTTCAGTACGTTTTGTCCTTTTCCTAATTTGGTTATAATCCAAACCGCTATCAGAGATTTAGACCAAACCGCCAACAATAATTACCAAAATAGCACAAACCGCTGCTAATAATCCTTTACCGGGAGTCAAACCGCTATCAAGAAAACTCATCTGATGGTCAAACCGCTGCCAAAAAAAACTTCAAATCTTCCACGAACAAGCACTAACGAAGTTGTACGTTATCAAGGAAGATGTAAAACAGTTTTATGAGCACAAAAGTACACGTTTTCAACCGATTTAACCGCAAACTAGATCAAACAAGAGTATTTCTTCACTATTTTGTACGACCCAAAGAACAACCAAATACCACACCACAAATTTGAATATACACTTACACGAACCTAACCATGGCTCTTGATACCAATTGTAGCATATTCATAACATATAAACACATATAAGGTGAGATCTTGGATCGTTAGTTTAGAGAGAGAGATAAGAGATGGAAACTTTCTAGTGAGAGAAACTTGTGAATATTAGATTAGGAGAAGTGAAAGTTCCAACCCTCTCCCTAGGTGGAGAGGGGTATTTATACTACATACTATTTGTGCCCCGAGTGGGCTGTGGAGCGAGCTGACAGTGGGTAAAGACCCGACCCACTCCACAAGTTCTATAATAACTAATCTACTATTAATATTACTAATAATCCTACGAGCTATTAAATGCTAATAAGTACTAGGGGTGACCGAGTCTTTAGATGAATATTTATATTCCTAACATAATGATTGCAAGAATAAAACTGAAGAAGTAGAAGAACACCCTAGGAATTTACCGCTTTCGAATAAGAAACATATGTCATCTGAATGTTATGTTAAAAATACTGATTCTAGTGCATGTAATGACTCTGTTTGTTTAATGTGCGAGAAATCTTTGTCTGAAAATTCTTGTGATGATATTGTTTCTGAATCTATGAATGTGAATACCATGCCTAAACAGAAAGATGTTCCTCCAGGAACTAGTGCTAAATCTAGATATATTAGAACAATCATTAAAGCAGCTAGGTCCTCCACTAGTAGCATTCTACCTAGGAACTATCTTAAGTTGTGCGTATGGATTCCAACGGGTAGAGAATTCATTCTAGAAAATGGTAGAATAAAAATGGATAAGAATGAACCAGTAAAAACCGTCTATGAATGTGATTCGTCTGTTATCCCTAACCCCATGGAACCAAATGATAAACGGTTTCCAAACGCACAATCATCTGTTATTGGCAGGTTATCGAAATTTGTCTTTGGATCGTCGACTCGGGTTGCTCCAAGCACATGACCGGGAATCTGAAGCTGTTGATCAACTTTGTATGGAAGTTCATGGGAACAGTTCGGTTTGGAAATGATCATGTAGCAGCTATTCTGTGTTATGGGGATCTTCAGTTCGGGAATTTCTTAATCACTCGAGTCTAGTATGTCGAAGGGTTGGGACACAATCTGTTTTCAGTTGGGCAGTTTTGCGATGTAGATTTAGAGGTTACATTTAGGAGAAACACTTGCTTCGTTAGGAATTTGGTTGGAAATGATCTCTTAACTGGGAATCGTGGTACCAACTTATATGATATCGACATTAACCAAATGGCCTCTTCATCTCCAATTTGTTTCATGACAAGAGCTGACGAAACTAAGTCCTGGTTGTGGCACAGACGCTTATCCCATCTCAACTTCGACACCTTAACCAACCTTGCCAAAGACAACATCGTCACCGGTCTCCAAAAATTCAAATACACCAAAGATCACTTATGTCCATCCTGTGAGCAAGGTAAAAGCAAACGAGCAACATACAAACCTAAAACCGTACCTAATTCGGTCGATAAGTTACATTTGCTTCATATGGACTTATGTGGCCCAATGAGAGTTGAGAGTATCAATGGGAAGAAGTATATTCTTGTAATTGTCGATGATTATTCAAGATATACATGGGTAAAGTTTTTTAGGTCAAAGGACGAAGCACCAGGCATCATCATTACCTTTCTGAAGCGAATACAAGTTTTACTTCAAGCTCTAGTTAGGTTAGTAAGAACTGACAATGGCACGGAATTCACTAACCAGGAGTTAAGAACATTCTTTGAAGAGACTGGAATCACTCACCAGACATCAGCGGTTAGAAATCCACAGCAGAACGGAGTAGTTGAAAGAAGAAATCGAACCCTTGTGGAAGCTGCTCGCACAATGCTGATTTATTCTAGTGCACCGTTATTCTTATGGGCTGATGTTGTTGCCACTGCTTGTTTCACTCAGAACCGATCCCTTATCCATCCAAGATTCAATAAAACCCCATATGAGCTAGTGAACAACAGAAAACCCGATATCTCTTACCTTCATGTATTTGGCGCTTTGTGCTATCCTACGAATGATAGAGAAGATCTGGGAAAACTGAAAGCTAAGGGTTATATTGGAATCTTCATTGGTTATTCAGAAAACTCGAGGGCATTCAGGGTGTATAACAGAAGGACTAAAAGAGTAATGGAGACGATGAATGTGAAGTTTGATGAAATTTCACAAATGGCTTCTGAGAGACTCGCTCTAGAACCCACGCTTAACCCAATGGCTCCTAATCATACCAGATTAGGACCCGCATCAAATGCTGAAAATTCTGGACATATCAGTTCAAGACTCATACCCCAACGAGCTCAATCAACTATCACCGATAAACCCACAAACCAAGAACTGGATAATTTCTTTGAGTTCATGTATGATGAGTACTATGGTGGAGCTTCGACAAATGCATCACAACAACGTTCCGCTGCACCCGTTCAAAATCAACAACATCCACCACCACCACCACCACCGCCAGATGCATCAACAACAGTCGAAGCTAACGCACCAACTCCCTCAACATCATCAACATCTACTCCAGCTACTCCAGTGATTGAAATTGTGTTACCAAGAGTTGATGAGCAAACCCAAAACACACCAATTCAAGAAGAACAACAAAACGATGTTGTGTTAGAAGAAGAAGAACCATTTGAAAATCCTTTTGCAACAGAATCTGCTGAATCTTCTTCCAGGTTACAAGAACCATCCAACACACATTCGTTAAAACCAAGGTACCCTTCTACGTTAAAGTGGACCAAAGACCATCCAATAGAACATGTCATTGGTGAACCTTCAAGGCCAATACAGACGAGAAGACAACTTGCCACCGATTGTGATTTGTGCATCTATGTTTGCTCAGTTAGTTTAAAAGAGCCAAAGAACATTCGGGAAGCGATGTCAGACAATGCTTGGATAAAAGCGATGCAGGAAGAACTTCTCCAATATCAATTACATGACACTTGGGATTTAGTGCCGAGACCAATCGACAAACTCGTCATTGATCTTAAGTGGTTATGGAAGAACAAAAAGGATGAAGAGATGACTGTCATTCGCAACAAAGCTCGTCTCGTGGCCAAGGGATTCAAACAAGAAGAAGGGACAGATTTTGAAGAGTCATTCGCGCTAGTAGCTAGACTTGAGGCAGTCAGGATTTTCTTAGCATACGCGGCTCACAAGAACATCACGGTTTATCAGATGGACATCAAGACATCTTTCTTGAATGGAACTCTGAAAGAAGAAGTGTACGTGAGTCAGCCAGATGGTTTCGTCGACAAAGATCATCCAGACTACGTCTACAAGATAAAGAAAGCTATATATGGTTTGAAACAAGCCCCAAGGGCGTGGTACGACGAATTATCATCTTTCCTACTTCTTAATAATTTCACCAAAGGAACAACTGACCCGACCTTGTTTACTAAAAAATTCGAAGATGACATTTTGATTGTTCAGATTTACGTGGACGACATAATCTTTGGGTGCACTAATCCGAAACATTCAAAACTTTTTGAAATTATCATGAAAAGTAAGTTTGAAATGTCTATAATGGGCGAATTAAAATTCTTCCTTGGACTTCAAATCCATCAATCCCATCGTGGCATTTTCATTAATCAAGCTAAATATACAATTGAGATTTTAAAGAAACATGGAATGGAAAATTGTGACTCTATTGGTACACCAATGGTCACTTCACCCAAAATAGGTGCTGATCTATATGGGAAACCCATGGATCCGAAGAAATATCGGAGCATGATTGGGTCTCTCATGTACTTAACTGCTAGTCGACCCGATATACATTTTGCTGTCTGTTTATTAGCACGGTTTCAGGCAAGGCCTACCGAACTTCACCTCCAAGAGGTTAAACGGATCTTTCGGTACCTACGAAGAACCATCAACATGGGTCTTTAGTATCCGAAGGATTCGGAGTTTAAACTAACAGCCTTTTCAGATGCCGATCATGCTGGTTATCAAGTCACCGCAAAAAGTACATCCGGTGGAGCACAATTTTTGGGAGAAAAGCTAGTCGGCTGGTCATCACGGAAACAAGACTGTACGACGTTATCAATCGCAGAAGCCGAGTATGTGTCTCTATCTGCGTGTTGTGCCCAAGTTCTTTGGATGAGGATACAACTCACAGATTATGGTTTCATTTTCGACCGCATACCTATGTATTGTGACTCGAAAAGTGCCATAGCCATCTCGTGCAATCCAGTTCAACATTCCAAGACCAAGCATATTAGAGTCCGCTATCACTTCATAAAGGAACATGTAGAAGAGGGCACCGTGGAACTATTTTTCGTGAAGACTGAATACCAACTCGCCGATCTATTCACTAAAGCTCTTCCAAAAGAGAGATTCGACAATTTAGTTCGACGAATTGGCATGCGGAGCCTAACTCCAGAAGAGTTACAAAGTCTTCTCGAAACTTCTTGAAACTATTCCGCTGTAGATATATATATATAATATATATATATATATATATATATATATATATATATATATATATATATATATATATATATATATATATATATATATATATATATTAGATAGACAATCAAGAATATACTTCATTCACTATATTCTATTTTCGATATGTCTCTCGTATAAATCAATATTCTGTACGTGTCTAGAAATTTCATTCAACAATGATACGGACATGTACATATGCTTGAGCGAGAACATATCGCCTCTCAAACGATGGCTTCGGAACAACTCAGTTTCGGACCCGAGCTTAATGTAATGGCTTCTTGAAACTATTCCGCTGTAGATATATATATATATATATATATATATATATGTAACACCCCAACCCGACGAGGGCAAAGATGTCACACTAATGGTTTCATATCAGATCAAAACAAAGCATACATTACAGTAATACAGGGAATCTCAAAGGTTACAAATGAAATACTGAAATTACAAGGTTACAAATGCGAATACAAATTCTAACAATATGATAACTTCTAATCATCTCTAGGCCAAAATAACTATCAAGTCTTCTAAGTCCAAAAGTCTCTTCACTCATACCCATCTTCCAACTAAAACCTGCCGCAGGAAAAGAAATGCGGCTGAGCTTAAAAAGCCCGGTGAACAGATATATATAAACGAAAACGAAAGCAAAAGTAAACGAACATATATAGTATAGTGCAAAGGATCAATATAAGGCATAGACAAAGGTACAAAGTAGGAAAGGGAAAATGGAAGGTCAGTAATCCACCACGAGCCCAAACAAATCAAATATAGTAACCATATCCTCAAAATCATATAGAGGGGAGACCTCTCAGATAATCAGATAATATGAGGGGTGTCCTCATTCTTCAAATGGAGTAGCTAGCTCCCGAACTTGTGAAAGACGTGGATTGCACCCATCATCAGTCACCAAATCAAATCAAATCAAATCATGATATATCCCTCGAAACAAAACAAATCTAGGATGCGTCCATACGCCCCCCAAACAAATACTGGCCAAAATAAATATAGTGTGCACATATCATCTTCAAATGGGGACGGTGTGTAACATCACTCAAACACACTAGAGTCATGCCATCGGTGCATCAATGACATGGCCATGTTACCTTCATGGCTAGAAAACAAATTTTGGCTCGGGTATCAAACTGAAGGGTCAAAGGTCAAAGGTCCAAATCAAAACAAAGGTTCAAATCATAGCAAAGGTTCAAATAGTCTAAGTCATTGACTCATAATCAGAGTCCAAATATCAAAGGTTCAAATGCCAAAGGTTCATGTCAAAGGTGCATATCAAGGGTTCATGTCAAATCGAATCAAAGAACAAATCAAAGTGTAGGGAACATAGCAATGGCTTAGGAAATCCTAATACAGATCAATGATCAATAGTCCAAAAGAGGGAAAACACCCTTACTGAGAAAGGGTAGAATATCTGTACCTTATTAGCACGCAAAACAAAAGTAGCAACACCGACGGAAAACCAAGTCACTCCCTCCTCGAACCTAAAGGAGTAGAAGACAGAATCACAAATGGTTCCTAATTAAGTTTCCATTTTAAGTATCTTACTATTTTTAGCAGGTTTCCAAAATTAGTAAGTTTCCATTTTTAGAAAGTTTCCTTATTTACTAAGTTTCCATAATTAGCAGGTTTCTCATAATTAGGAAGATAAAATTAGGTTAAATCATTAATTTAATAATATTATGGAATTAGGGCTTATTTTATCAAGTTACAATATTTTAGGGTTAAATATAACAACTTTCCATATTTTAGGGTTTAAATGTAATTATAGCAAAGTTAAAGGTCTAAAATGAAAATATCACAAGTTACTCATTTTAATCCATAAGTTATCCACAATTACACTTCTAACACTTCAACTTTAACAATTTACAATTTACACCATTTAGTTTACTAAATTACAATTTAAACCCTATAACTTATTAAATCATCATTTAACCCTTACAATATTTATAATTACACATCAAGCCCTTCATTTTACAAAATTACAGAATATGCCTCTTAATTTAATATATGGTACGATTTACCCTTCAAGTTTCATAATTTACAAAACTAGTCCCTTAACTATTTAAAACTATAATTCGAATCTTAAATAAATCATAATTATACGTTTAGCCCTTAAGTATTCAAAATTATACTTTACCCCCTTTATATCATTATTTATACAAATCACCTTCAAGTTTCTAGAATTTACACTTTTAGTCCCTCTATTTTAATAATTATAAATCGAATTACACATTTATCAAATTTACCTATTAAACCCTTTAATTACACATTTTACACATAGGACCCCCCATTTTATATTTTATTCGAGATGTCCCTGGTCTAAACTTCATTACAAAAATAGTCCACAAGTTTCAAAAATTACAAAACATACCCTTTAATTTTATTTTTAAAATCGGTAAAACACAAAAACATGTTAAACCCTAACCCTAATTCCCAATCATTGTTCCAATCATTAAAGAACCTCAAAACACCTTTAATAACCAGATCTAATTAAACCTAGCTCCATTCGATTTGGGCTTTTAATTTTTTTCCTTTATTTTCTTTTCAGCCGATTATAACAAAATCAACAAGACATGATCCAGGCTTCAAAAATTACTATGATAATTTTTATAATGTTATGTGGCACTTTTAGAACCCAGGAAAAATATGTTTTAGATCCAGAAAAATCGCATGAATTATTATAGGTTTATTTTCATTTTTAGGGTTTACTTCTCATTAATTTTCGTATGATCAAAAGAACATGCATGATTCGAATCCACCATTTTATATGAGTCATATATGATGTAAGGAACACCAGAAAAATGCCATATGAATTTTAGAACGAAAGAACAAGGCGTGGGAAATTATTACCTCTCGGCTGAATTTTGCGACACAAAATAATTACCACTGATCAAACGCAAGACCCAGAAGCCTTGCAGCTATTTTTCCTACCTTCCTAGGACTTATATGATTTCCAAAAAAATGCCCAAAAGTCTCATAAAAATCGGATCAAGTGTGGGTGATTTTATGTGTATGTCGATCCCTTTTTAGGGTTTTAAAAGTGTTTCTATAAAAAAATAAGGAAGCCGTGTATTTTATGGAGGAGGGGGGAGGATATGTCGGTTTTTAGGTGATAAGAAGAGATCACTTTCAGATTATAAAAGATCTCCATTTAATTTGTGTTTATCTCCTTTTTATTTATTTTATTTTAATTATTTAACATTTAATTTTAAATATATATGTATATGAATTAATTACATTTGGCCCTTGCAACATTTTATATGTGTGATACATATTTTTGTACATTGTAAAATGTTAAAATATTGCCACAAAATTTACCTTACTTCATATGTGGTTAATTTCCAAAGGTTTTGGGATTTATTTGGGGTTTTATATATGCTTTAATTAAATTTTAAAGTTTCAGGGGCATTTTGGTCATTTTGCAAGCTTTCAAATTTTGGGTTTTACAATATATATTAGATAGACAATCAAGAATATACTTCATTCACTATATTCTATTTTCGATATGTGATGTGCGTGTCGTTGTGTTCAAGTTTTAAAATTTATAAACACGATTTGTCCAATTCTCTAATCACACATACGAGCAAGTATACTCATCCGTGGTAGTAAAGGTGGGTAAGTCGAGATCGTCCCAAGGGAATTGGGGTTTAGGTTTAGTAAATAAGTTTTAGCAAAAAGGAGTGTCAATCCAATTTGAAGTAAATTCTAAAAACAAGCAAGGTTCAATCAATCAAAAACTAATATACTTGTGTGTAGTTTCCATGACAATTGTTTAGAGTAACCAATCAAGTTGGGTGTGACTTGTAATGATGCACAACTTAAAATGAATGATTCACAATCAATGGTTTTTATCATGAGAAATCATATCTAAGAATTCAATCTCCTAGTTAACTCCTTTCGGCCATGATTAACTATTACGATAATTCTATTAAGTCCTTTTGTTGTTTGAAAGCATTTCTTATCTTAAGAATTCCTACGAATCCTTTCGGCCTTTTTCGTGATGAAATCGTTTCCAAATCCGTTTTAATGAGTAAAGGTGGTGCTTGTCACACACCACAATCCATACTAATTCGTGCACTAACTTTTTGGAATAAAAACATAAAGAAAACTCCTTTCGGCCTTTGTAAATCTTTGAAATTGTTTTTACCAACCAATTAAGCAAGATTAGATTTTATCTCAACAAACTCATAAAACAAGATATGTTTTCATGCATCAATATGATAAGATTACTCCAACAATTGTCACATCATCCACACACAAGTATAACTAAAATTACTCCATAACAATCATAATCAAACACAAGTAATTAACCAAACTTTCATTCATCATATAGTAAAAGTAAAAGTAGTTCATGATAACTCAACAAGAAATACCTAATCAAGGAATTACAAGAACTAGAATTGTGGAACTATAGCAATCCACACTCCTCCAATCGCCTATTATCACACGTAAACAACTCCACACACGGACGCAACTCTTGAGACTCGAACTCAAGATCTCCTGGATGTTTTCACAGCAACTACAAGCTTTCGGGCAATAATAATAAGGTGGTGTAGCCTTTTTAGGTTATGTCACTTCCCCCAAAAGAACTCTCTTTGTAAACTAACTAAGGGTTCCTTAAATAAGTGAGGAAACCCTTATTCTTCAAGTAAAAAACGTCCCAAATGAGTTAACAGCCGAGAAATGATAAGCCTCCATGATTATGGGGCTTAAATTCATCATTAAATGCAACTTTGTAACTTCAGTGTCGGCCAACCGATCGGTATTTGGCTCCTACCGATCGGTTGGAGCTCTCGGTGTCTCAAACTTCAACCATCCGATTTGGATGCGGGCGGCATCCGATCGGATGGATGACTCTGCCATGCAACTTTTATTTTCTCTTTTTCTTTTCTCGTTACGTGCTTGATCCTTTGCTGTACCACTAATTTCTTTCATAGAACTAGATCTTTTCTTGATATATAAGGCATAGAAGTCTTGGTCTAATCAATTCTTTGAAGTATCATGTGGTTTCTTTCTCGTAATTCTCCTTATGTGCATAATCTCTTCATTTCTTTGTATTTTCCTCAACTTTTCCTGTACTTGGCTATATTTACTTGCATACACACTTTTTCATCATTTAGCAACAAATACACACAAATATAACCAAATATGATGCACAAAACTAGCAATAACGCACCTAAAAACGTGTTAGATTTAAGCGTTATCAATATGTCTCTCGTATAAATCAATATTCTGTACGTGTCTAGAAATTTCATTCAACAATGATACGGACATGTACCTATGCTTGAGCGAGAACATTTCGTCTCTCAAATGATGGCTTCGGAACAACTCAGTTTCCGACCCGAGCTTAATGTAATGGCTTCGGAACAATTCAGTTTCGGACCCGAGCTTCAATGATGGCTTTCGTATACTCCAGTACGAAACCCGCACCAAAAAGGATGACTTCTGATTATTACTGATCAGAACTCGCAATCAAAGACAACATATACTAACTTCATGCAAATCCGTCTATCCCTTCACAAGGAATCTCATTTAATCAGCTGAAATCAAAAATATCACTACGTGCTATTTTTGAGGGGGAGATTAGGTATAAGGGGGAGTAGACGTGATTAAATGTGATCAAAGATCGTGGAATTGAATCTCATAGGAGCTCACCAGATAGACTCAGTCTTAACCCTCGAATTGACGAAACTAAATGTCCATTATCGAAAAGACTTGTCCGGGACGGGTAATAATTTCAAGTTGGTTATCCAGTGATGTAAACGTGTCTCGCAAAGGACTTGTCTGAGTAGAATGTACCAATTCAAGAGATGATCATTGAATATGATCGGGACGGGTAATAATTTCAAGCTAGTCCAACTAGTGATGTAAGCGTGTCTCGCGAAGGTCATGTTCATTGAAAATCGATCATTTCAAATGTGCAAACTCTACCCAACATGTGAAAGTTTACCTTAAAAATGCATGAGCACATGTGAAGGGGGAGTATTTCAAAAATGCAAAAACACTCGAAGTGTTATAAACACTTTGAGAGATTTTCACAAAAGGTTTTATGGCATGTGATCGATAATCTAGGATAATCATGAAGTTATAAGGTGATTATGGTTAGGTTATGTCCTATGATCTGCCAGAGCCAGAGGGATCTACCCAAGGACAATTCCAATAGATTAGAATTAGAAGTCCTTAGGAAAGATTGAAAAAAAAAGGAGTAAATGAGAATGGGAAAGAAGGGGTTGAAGAATTAAAAAGAAAAGTTTAATGAAAGGGTGAAAAGAAATAGCCCTCCATGAAAACTTAGGGCAGAAACCGGGTCAATACATCTGCTATCGGTATTCACTAAGGTGATACTGAGATTGAAGACAAGACGTCATGGACCCAGTGACGCGCTGCACCACCCCTCCTAGCCTCTCAGATATCTCTCAAAAGATATTTGTTTCATTTCTCACGGAGAACACTGCATAATTTATCAGCCTCTCATTCCGAGATGTGTTGATATTGAAAAGGTGGCACTCTGCTCCATGCCTCCGTCTACTAAATCTAAAACGCACATTATAAAGTCTAGAGCCATGAGATTCATTAAAAATCTCTTAGGAACACTTCCATAAGAATACCCTTGTGTTCACCAAAAAGGACACAAGGTGTACAAGAGTCTTAATGAGATCAAAAGATCTTGCCATTTATATCATGATGGTTACGTGCTTCAAATGGTCTACAGTCGTGGGGTGATCTCCAGCGACTCACTGAATCGTGGGTGCACTTTGGTGTGTCCGTGTAAGACCTCTCGGGGGTATCCGGTTCAGAACGACCTGGGTTAGGATTAGAGAAAGTCTTCACACTATGCTGTTGACAATCTCGAAGTCCAAATCTGTAAGCGCTGGACGTATTATTGCTAACTGTTTTATGTAGGTACTAATAAAACCATCATCAGAATCATCAAACATCTTCACCTCAGCATACTCATACTTATGAAGTATATCCCCAACAAAGCTTAAGTGTAAAAGTTCAAGACAAAAGGATCAAGCTAAAGACAAAGTGTAACGACTAAGTCTAGAAGCTAATCAAGAGGTCAAGTACAAGTTCATATGTTGAATGGATAAGGGGAGATTGTTAGCAAGGGGAGATTGTTAGCATAAGTATACTGTCCAAGATGTATGAGTATGTTAGAGGTTACGACGTCATCACCACACGAAGATGTTGATCAAGGCAAGAACGACTGAAAGACGATTACTTTGAAGATCACAGTGCATGAAGGAACATTGAATGAAGACTATTCTACATCGACACACAAAGAGCAAGACATTGAAGACAAAAGACCAATCACCGGAGCATCATTGAAATGACCATCCCTTAGGGGGAGATTGTTAGGATTTAAATTATTTGTAAAAGTGATGGTCATTTATTTCATTAGTAATATGTGTGTCGTGTAGGTAGTAATGTATTGTAAGGCTTTGTGTTGGACTTTAAGTAGAAAAGTTCAAGTAAAATGTATAAGCCCAAGTCCAACACAAAGCCCACCAAGCCCGTAGATAAGCCATCTAGGGCATCCCACTCCTTGTATAAATACTGTTGTTTATGTGTCGTATTGGGTATGATAAGTATCCTGATAGCAATTAGAAGTCACGAGTATGAACGCTTTCAGATCGATTAAATTGGAGTGGATACCAATTAACGACCGGATAAAATCTAATTGATTCAAGTTTGTGTATGTGGTTATGTTTGCAGTTACAAAATGTCTGTGTGTTTTCGTATATCTCAAATGAGATGTTATCTCATTATTTTTATGTTCCAAAACAGTTATTGAAACAATTTTATAAATATTTAATAAGAAGTTAAATAACTGTAAAACAGTTATATAAAAACTGCTCATAACTAGCAGCAGGATATGAACGCTAGCAGCAGGTTAATAACCCTAGCAGCAGGTTAACATCAGCAGCATATTAACAAGCTCAGCAGCAGGTTAACATACTTAGCAGCAGAATTACCAAGGCTAGCAGCAGTTTAACTTAACTAGCAGCATGTTAACATGACTAGCAGCATGTTAACATTAGCAGCAGTACCATAAGATTAGTTGCAGTACCATATGACAATCAGCAGTGCTATAGCAAAGCCAACCGTACCTTTATCATATAACTAACCGTACCTTCCATCTTATAACCAACCGTACCTTCTGATAACTAACCGTACCTTCTTATAACTAACCGTCCCTTTGAACCCAGTTAGACCTGTTAATATACAACTAAGTGTCGACCCTTATTTGTATATTAAACATAACTTATAATACACTAAAATACCAACAAACCTCCCCCATTTTAGTGTAATCATAAATTAACTAACTATACACAGCAAACAATCAAACTAATGCATAAATGAAATGTCGAGACGATTGAATTTCATATTAGTATATTACACATTCCAAATATTCGAATATCAAGGTTTCCCGAAAGATTGAACCTTGTAATATTACTATTGAATACCTGAAGATAATATACACATTAGTTTTGCATACACAATTTCTTACTTGACACATTATTTTACTAGCCTATGTCCCTATCCTTTCTTGAGTACATCGAAGCCAAGTCCCAACTTCTTGAAGCAGCTAAACTTCATACTCATATAGGTAGTTCTTTTAATCTCGCACCTGCAAATGTAATTTTTCAAAAGAACTATTAAGAAGAACACTTCAACCTTCCTTATCTTGCAGTACCGAACACATACCTTTGGGATAATTTAATTTTGTGTTCCAAACTCTAGATGTTAAGCTTTCCACATTCAAAATTCATCACCTAACGTCATATTAGGTAGTGAATTGGGTATCTCAACATGAGAGCTTTCATATGGACTTTAAACCCAATCCCACAGCTGATCCTTTCACGAGATCTCTACATAACCCTTTGGTTAAATGATCAGCTAAATTCCGATGAGTTGCAATCCACTCAACGGATATGACACCATGCATAATGAGCTCACGAACCATGCTGTGTCTCACACCTAAGTGCCTTGACTTGCCATTATACACTTGACTATATGCCTTAGCCAATGTAGCTTGACTATCACACCTGATAGAAATAGAAGAAATCGGCTTTGGCCACAATGGAATTTCATAAATCAAATTCCTTAACCATTCAGCCTCATTACCAGCTGCCGCCAAAGCAACAAACTCAGACTCCATAGTTGAGTTTGTTATGCAAGTCTGTTTCTTTGATGCCCAACTAATGGCACCTCCCCCAAGAAGGAACACCCATCCAGATGTAGAAGAATGATCTTCTTTATTGGATATCCAACTTGCATCACTAAAACCTTCAATTACAGAAGGAAATCCGATGTAAGTTAACTTATAATCCATTGTTCCTTTCAAGTATTGAAATACTCGATCCAAAGCTCGCCAATGAAATGTACTAGGATTGCTAGTAAACCTACTAAGCTTTCCAACTGCATAAGCAATATCCGGCCTAGTACTTATCATAGCATACATTAATGATCCAATCCTTTTCGAGTATTCAAGTTGAGACACCGCTTTACCTTTATTAGGTAATAGCTTAACTTGTGGATCCATGGGAGTACTTGTGGGAGAACTATCCTGGAAATCGAACTTATCCAAGATCTTCTCAATATAATGTGATTGAGAAATTGAAATACCCTTGTTCTCACGTATGATCTTAATACCTAAGATCACTTCTGCCTCCCCCATGTGTTTCATAGCAAATTTAGATGACAAGAATTCCTTTGTCTCATCCACTTGATCTTGGTTTGTACCAAAGATCAACATGTCATCTACATAAAAGCATATAATGACTCCATTTCTAGAATCATCAAATTTACTATAAACACACTTGTCAGCTTGATTTAAAACAAAACCACTTGACAACACAATTTCATCAAATTTTTGATGCCATTGTTTAGGTGCTTGTTTTAACCCATAAAGAGATTTAACCAATTTACACACCTTGTTCTCATGTCCAGGCATAACAAACCCTTCGGGTTGTTTCATGTAAATCTCTTCATCTAATTCACCATTCAAGAATGCAGTTTTTACATCCATTTGGTGAATTACTAGATTGTGTATAGAAGCAAGTGCCAATAACAATCTAATCGTGGATATCCTCGCAACCGGAGCATATGTATCGAAATAATCAATACCCTCTTTTTGTCTAAAGCCTTGGATTACCAATCTGGCTTTATATTTATCAATAGTACCATCTACTTTCATCTTCCTCTTGAAGATCCATTTACATCCTAGTGGTTTACAACCAAGAGGTAAATCAGCCAATTTCCAAACTTTGTTTTGCAAGATAGAATCCATCTCATCTTGGACTGCTTCTTTCCAAAAAGCAACGTCCCTTGAAGCCATTGCTTCACCATATGTCATTGGATCCTTATCAATATTATAACAATATTGATATTGAAAGTTTATTTCATTCCTTGATCCTTCAACTAAGTAAAGTTGATAATCATCACCAAAAGTTTTGGCCTTTCTTACTCGTGTACCCTTTCTTGGTTCAGTGCTAGTTGATGGAACATCCTCGGTATTAACCGGTTCCTTCGAACTATGATGCATGTCCCTTGGCCTAGGTATAGATGTGAATCTTTCTTCATCAAAGATTGCATCTCGTGATTCTATCACAGAATTAACAGAAACATACTCATTAGGTTTTAATACATAGAATCTATAAGCATGTGAGTTTTCAGCATACCCAATAAATATGCAATCTATACCTCTTTCACCTAAAGTTTTCCTTTTAGGTTCAGTGAGCCTTACAACAGCCCTACATCCCCAAACCTTGAGAAAATTCAAGTTTGGTGATTTCTTGTGCCAAAGTTCATATGGGGTTTTCTTGTTGCTTTTACCGGGAATACGGTTTAGCAAGTAACAAGCCGTTAACATGGCTTCTCCCCAAAATCCTTCACTTAACCCAGAATAAGATAACATTGAATTTACCATTTCCTTCAATGTCCTATTCTTACGTTCAGCCACACCATTTTGTTGTGGTGTATATGGAGCAGTCGTTTGATGTATTATTCCAGTAGATTGGAAATAAACTGGATCATAATACTCCCCTCCACGATCAGTACGTAAGATTTTAACCAAATCCTTTTGATGAAGTTCTACCTCTTGCTTATAAATTCGAAATTTATCAAGAGCTTCATCCTTTGAATGCAATAAATAAATATAGCAATAACGTGATGAATCATCAATAAAAGTTATGACATATTTTTTATTTCCTAGAGATGGTGTAGCATGCAAATCACATAGATCACTATGAATAAGGTCTAACAGTTTGGATTCATTATTTTCTGTTTTAAATGGTTTTCTAGTGATCTTAGTCAACATACAAGTTTTACACTTATTATGGTCCAATTCAATAGATGGAATCATACTCATTTTAGACATTTCTTTCATTCGTTTATAATGAACATGTCCTAATCTAGCATGCCATAATTCCATGTTACTAATTCGAACACAAGATAAATCATTAACCACACAAATCGAATTAAAAATAGAAGGCATATCTAAATTCAACATAATCATACCATTACATAAATATCTAAATCCAACAAAAGAACCATGTTTTGACAAGATATACTTATCGGATTCTAACACTTGTTTGTACCCACAATTATTTAATAATACACCGGATAACAAGTTTTTCCGAATACCGGGCACATATAAAACATTAAATAATGAAATTGTTTTTCCAGAAGTAAAAGTTATTTCTACTAGTCCAATTCCAAGTATTGGTTCTGTTGCGACATTTCCCATAGTAAGAACACGTCCATCATCAATTGTTGCAAATTTCTTGAACCATCTTCGGTCCTTGCAAACATGACATGTCGCACCAGAATCATACCACCAAGCAATATCATCATCCTATACATAGAATGATTCACAAATTAATGATACATAATTCAAATCCGAATTATTATTAATCGTTAATATTGTACCTGCTTGTTTCGGATCTCCTATGGATCCACCACTAGTACCAGCCTCGTTTTTTCATTTTCCACTACGGAAATCACGCTTGAAATGTCCAGGTTTTCCACATTTCCAACAGCCCCCATCGTTGGACTGTTTTGCTTTCTTTACACTTCCCTTTTTGTAATCGTTACCTTGAAACTTTCGTTTCTTGTTCTTAGAATTCGAACCCTTTTTGAAACTATTATTAGTTTCTTCAACCATATTGACATTTGATCCGCCAATATCCTTGTCCTTTTCATTCACCCAAGTTTTCTCCATACGTCTACATCCTTCCTCAATACTAATGGTACTTCCCAACTCAACCAAATTGTATTCTTCCTTCTTATGTTTCAAATTAGTTTATTTATTGTATTTAATGTCAATAATGATTTATTTATTGTATTTAATGTTAGTATTTCTATTTTAATTAGTTGTACTTTAAGCTTAAGAACTTGTAAATGTTAGAAAATGTTTTTTAATTACTTGTACTTTTAGCTTTATAACTTGGATTACTTAATTTTAAGAGTTTCCATTATTAGTAGGCCTTAATGCTTTATAATATAGTAAGATAAGATATCAATTCGAAGGAGTAGTTCAACATCTGAATTTTAAGAGTACGCATGATGTATTATCTCAGGTTTATCGACCCAAAATGTTTCACGTAAATTACTAACAGAGCAAAACCGACATATCAAAAGCTACACACGAACAGACATAGTAATAAACTAATACATAAATCGATGACCAAGAGTGATTTATAATAATAATGTTTCTTTTACAGGTTAACTAGACGATATACGCACAAACGACCCCCAAAACTCACATGACAAAATATCATCTACTAGAAACTCAGTAAGTCTTGAAGGAGGTTATAAAATGACAATACATCGAAAGCGCCTGTTTGGGATAATCAAAAAATTTAAGCAGTCAAAGTATGTTGAATATTTGTGCAGAATGGGACATATTATTTTTCACTTTTAAATGAAACTAGCCAAAAAATAAATAGTCCCGCCAACAAATTCAGTCCCGCCAAGCAAAATGGGACGACATTGTCGACCCATTCTGTGTGTATTTTTTTTCTTAATTTAAAAACTTTTTAAATCAGTTTTTATTTTAAAATCAAAATAAAAACTTTTTTAAAAGCAGAATGGGACGACAATGTCGACCCATTCTGCGTGTATTTGTTTTTTTTAATTTAAAAACTTTTTAAATCAGTTTTTAATTAAAAATTAATATTAAAACTTTTTTAAAAGCAGAATGGGACGACAATGTCGACCCATTCTGCGTGTATTTGTTTTTTTTTAATTGAAAAGCTTTTTAAATTAGTTTTTAATTTAAAATCAATATTAAAATTATATGTTAGTGTAAAAATTAATTTTAAAAATTACATAAATTAAAAATTTTACAAAATCAATACTTTACTATTTATCAAAAATATTTTTGATGTTAAAACGTAATCAATATGATACGTATTTACAGCTTCGATATAGAAAAAATAATACGACAAAGGTGGCTTGGATGTATACTAAATAATGGGCCAATACGTCATTCCACATGCATTGTACTGTGGACTTCTAAAAGTGCTCAACAATATCATGCATTGTTTTCCTATAAATACTTGCATTGTATAGAGCTCTATAGTCATATCATCTCAGCTCATTTGTTAAACATCTCGGCTCATTTCATACAGACTCAAACGAAACAACTTGACAAGCAAACGAAACAGATCAAACGAAACAACTCGACAAGCAAACGAAACAACTCGGCTCATTCGTTAAACGAAACAGGCGAGTTAATAAACTGCTTTACGCCTGGTGAGACATTGTGGCTAACAATTGGCCCATAGTTAGGAATTGCATCTTTCAAACTAGAACAAGATAAGCTGGAACTTTGTTGTTGAGCACGAGTTCCATAATTGCTCGGCTCATTCGTTTAACATCTTGTGTACAACCATATCATCTCGGCTCATTCGTTAAACATCTCGTGTATAACCATATCATCTCGGCTCATTCGTTAAACATCTCAGCTCATTTCATACAGACTCAAACGAAACAACTTGACAAGCAAACGAAACAGATCAAACGAAACAACTCGACAAGCAAACGAAACAACTCGGCTCATTCGTTAAACGAAACAGGCGAGTTAATAAACTGCTTTACGCCTGGTGAGACATTGTGGTTAACACTTGGCCCATAGTTAGGAATTGCATCTTTCAAACTAGAACAAGATAAGCTGGAACTTTGTTGTTGAGCACGAGTTCCATAATTGCTCGGCTCATTCGTTTAACATCTCGTGTACAACCATATCATCTCGGCTCATTCGTTAAACATCTCGTGTATAACCATATCATCTCGGCTCATTCGTTAAACATCTCGGCTCATTTCATACAGACTCAAACGAAACAACTTGACAAGCAAACGAAACAGATCAAACGAAACAACTCGACAAGCAAACGAAACAACTCGGCTCATTCGTTAAACGAAACAGGCGAGTTAATAAACTGCTTTACGCCTGGTGAGACATTGTGGTTAACACTTGACCCATAGTTAGGAATTGCATCTTTCAAACTTGAACAAGATAATCTCATGTAAAGGTGGTTGCACACGAGATGTTAAACGAATGAATCAGAAAGATGGAATAGATGTGTACAACCGCTCCTACTTAACATGCGTGATATTGAGTTTCAGTTTTTATCTCTCGTTCACAATGATGGCGATCCTTTGTCCACCGATGATCAAACTCATTCGTTTAACATCTAATTTAAATCATTTTTAATGTGTTCATTTATGTTAGCACTTAATTTATATGAGAAGTGATGGTCATTTTTATTTCATTTATATTTTAAGAGTGTGGTTCGATCATGTGTAAAAGAATAGTATTAGAAGGCTTTGTGGTAGACCAAGTTAGTGTGTAATAGAAAAGTCCATGTAATATGTAAAAACCCAAGTCCAGCACAAAGCCCACCAAAGCCCATCCACAAGGACGTAGGGCTTCACACTCTCTACTATAAGTACCACACTCTTACCCCATTTTAGGTGTGCCGCATAGTGTAGTAAAGGTGAGAGTGTGTAGTGTGTTTTTTATGTTTATGTTCTCTCATGGTTCATTAATAACATTCGGCTAATCATAAGTTCCACACGATCCATCTCTTTTCATCTTTATTTCTATTGTTGAGTGTCACGTTATTATTTAGTATTTAGTTTGTGTGATAAGGTAAGTTCCTAGTCTTTAACAATTTATAACTAATTTAAATCATTTTTAATTTATTTAAATAATTTATAATTTAAATTTATTTAAATAATTTATAACTAATTTAAGTCATTTTTAATTTATTTAAGTAATTTATAACTAGTTTAAATAATTTATTTAAGTAATTTATAACTAATTTAAGTCATTTTTAATTTATTTAAGTAATTTATAACTAATTTAAATTATTTTTAATTTCTTTAAATAATTTATAACTAATTTAAATCATTTTTAATTTATTTAAATATTTTATAAATAATTTAAATCATTTTTAATTTGTTTAATATTAATAGAATAATTTAAATCATTTGTATACACATAAGATAAAGGGAAAAGAATTAAAAAAAAATAGAAGAAGCAATATGGGACGACAATGTCGTACCATATTTTACCACCAAAATTTTTTCAGCAAAATTAAATCACCCCGCCAAAAGAAAAGAAAGGAAAAAAATATATAAGGAAGCAATATGGGACGACAATGTCGTCCCATTTTGACTCAATAATTGATAGATCCGGATCTTATCTTTCTTCTCCTACACTTTACAACAACAACAAAAAAAAAAAAAAAAAAAAAAAAAAAACTGCTTCTCCCACACCCACTGCTTCTTCTTCTTCGATCGATCTACCCACCTTCAACACCACATTCAACACCACATTCGACACCACCACAACCACCTTCAATACCACATTCTTCTTCTTCTTCGATTAAATATATATACCGCCATGTATATATATATATATATATATATATATATATATATATATATATATATATTTTAATTTTTGTTTGTTTTAAAAGGTCTTTCTTTTTTTCTTTTTTTTGTCTAAATTTGCTTTAGTTTATTTTGGTTTGTTAATATAATATTGGTTTCTTTTTTGTTGTGTTTGTGTTGGTAATTAGATGGCACCACCGCCGTGAACCATCATCGGCAGCAGCTCCACCACCACAGCCGCCCCACGTATAGGTAGTTTTGAGGTGTTTTTTTTATTGTGTTAATGTGTTTTGGGACGACAATGTCGTCGTCAAAAGTTTTTATAAATTAATTTGGTTAATTTAAGTTTGGTTGTTTAATTTAGGTTATTTTTTTACGTGTTTGTCGCGGGACAGCCAGGAGAGTCGGGACAGCAGTAGCACCACAGCCGGTTCGGGACAGCCGGGTCAGGACAGCAGCCACCTCTTTTCCTCTTTTTCTCTTTTCTTCTCTTCTTTTATTTCAGCCGTGAACTAGGTATATAATTTAATTACTTTGATGGTTGCATTTTTTTAGTAAAATGCGTTTGGTTAGTATGATATTGTGAATATGTCGTTTAGTTAGTAATATGCGTTTGGTTAGTATGATATTGTGAATATGCCGTTTGGTTTGTAATATGCGTTTGGTTAGCATGATATTGTGAATATGCCGTTTGGTTAGTATGATATTGTGATTGTTAGACTTATGTGACTTTTTTTAGGATTTTAGTGATTAATTTCGGACAACCCCCATCTGGAATTAATCATCCTATAAAAAACACATCCGAAATTAATTTATTAGAAATTAATTTCAGAAAGTCCCCTGTTTGGGACTGCTTTTTGAATGTTTTGTCTCATTTAGGATATGGATGCGTATAACTGTTTTACTATTTGAGAGAAATTCGACAGTATTTCCCTTTCACTCCTACGAATGTCTTTAATGCACATATTTGGGAGTTGAGGGGAAATGCTGCCGAATTTTTTTCAAATAGTAAATCGGTTATACGCATTCATATATGAGACGAGACATTCAAAGAGTGGGTTAGGATTGCCTTCCATAGTTGCACTAGGTAATCAAAACAGTTCATAATTACGCATTTTCATGTTTGAATGTGTTTATTTGCATATATGTGTGTGTGTGTATATATATATATATATATATATATATAGGGGGGGCGTTATTTTGGTGTACAATCTTAAAATAGATAAAATAGGTACACATGTGGACCGTTGGATCAAACTTAATAGATGAGATTAGATATTAAATAGATGAGTGACACAATTGTAATTAAGTGAAAGACAAATGGCTTTTGTGTACCCATCGTATATCTTGTGGCCACAATAACTCACCCCAACAATTCAACCGGATAACTCACCCCCAATAATCGATCGGATAACTCACCCCCAATAATCGATCAATCAATAAAAAATCCCCAATAATCGATCAATCAATCAAAAACCCCCAATAATCGATCAATCGATCGGATAACTCACCCTTAATAATCGATCGGATAACTCACCCCCAATAATTCAACCGTTGGATCAAACTTATGTGTATCAGCGACTGATAGATGCTGTGAAATAGGCTATTCGGTGAGTATGCATATTTGTATCGTATGGTTGTTTTGGAATAAGTTTCTAGGTGATTATGTGTACAAGTTGATTATGTGGACTAGATTATGTGCACAAGTTGAGTATGTGGACTAGTTGATTAGGTGTATTAGTTGAAATAAATGTAGGTGCGTCAGTTGATACTGATTAACGTGCATCAGTTTCATATATGTTTTGTACTCAGATAGTATGATATTCCGTGTATTAGTTGGTTCTGATTCATGTGAATCAGTTTAGTTCATGTGTAGTAGTTGATAGAGGATTGATGTGAATCAGGTGCATATACGTTGTTGTACTAGTTGGTTATGTGTATTACGTGAAATAAATTATTATGTATTAGTTGATTGATTACGTGCATATCAATGAGATAGTAACATTAGAGTAAAACCATTTTTAGTGTTGCTGTTTTGCCATCCTATCTGTGTCAATAATGCATAACTATTGGTATCATCGTATTCCATATGTTAACTCAGACTATAATTATGTTTTGGATAAACAGATCGTATTTTAAGGTTGGGCATCATTAGTAGACAGTCTTGATCAGTTTGGTTATCCTTGTACGAGATACTTGATCATGGCAGATCAACATTCTGATGATGGTGTGGGCAAAGCTAATGCTGCTATTGAAAGTTTTGACTCAAAAGGTGTAACAGATCGAGCTTCGGATGAACACGTGAGCACGACTGATGTTTCTGTTGGAAGTTCAGAATCACAGGCTGTGGAAAATCAAGATGCTAATGTAGCTGTGAGTATAGTTGATGGTGCGCATGAAAATTTGAAAACAAAGGATGCTGTAGATAAACATTTAGATGAAGGTTTGAGTACAGATCATGTGGTTGACATCAGTTCGGAACCGAGTGGTGTGGCAGATCAGCATCTGGATGAAAGTGTGAGTGTAGCTGATGTTGCACTTGAAAGTTTGAAATCGAAAGATCATGCGGATAAAAAAATAGATGAAGGTGCCATTACGGATCACGTTGCTGGTACAAGTGCTAAATCAACTAGTGTGACGGATCAACATCTGGACGAAAGTGTGTGTGTAGCTGATGTTGCACTTGAAAGTTTGAAATCGAAAGATGTTGTGGATAAAAAAATAGATGTAGGTGCAATTACGGATCACGTTGCTGGTACAAGTGCTATGACTTGATATGAATGTACTTGCCTATGAATCCTATTTTCTCGGTTAACTTGCATCTACATGTATGATAGCGAAACATGTTTGTATAGCAACTTATATCAGTCATTCTGTACTTGTTGACATGTTATGACTTGATATGAATGTTATTCTTTGACAGAATTGATACGTTTGCTAAGTTGTTTGTATTATGTGTAGGCATTAAGGAATCTGTTATAACAGACAAGGCTCCAGCAGCTCTTGGTCCCTATTCCCAAGCGATTAAGGCTAATATTACTTTGTTTGTGTCTGGTGTGCTTGTTCTTATTCCTGAGGTTTCATGACAATCATATTTCACAATTTTTCATTAATCGTCTTTACCTGATGCTTTTTCCTGGGTTGTTTAGGATTGGTTTTGAAAGTGAAAATAGGATTATTGCATTTTCAAGTCAGAGATAGTCAGTTTCTAGTGTTCAGTGTTTGGGTATTCTGGGGAAATAATAGGTTATAGAGTTGCTTCAACAAAACCGAATTCGATTAATTATCAACTAGTGGTCATTTTATATACAAGTCCTTAAATGATCAGGATTCACAAAACACAGCTTCAAAACAGCATAAGCACGTCCAAACACCATCTCCAAAACAGCATAAGCACGTCCAAACACAGCTTCAACACAGCTTCAAATGATCAGGATTCAGAAATTCGACTTGGTAATTAAGTTCCATGGTTTTATTGAGAATGAAAAAAAATAATAATAACTTATGAAATAATAATTTGTAAGGATCATGGGGCATTTAAGAAGGGATTACATTGGACATGACAAAGATTACTATAATACCCTTAAAATAAATATCTAATTAATTAATATTATTATCTAGTTAATTAATATTATTTATTTTGATCTCATCTATAATGATTGATCCAACGGTCCACATGTGTACCTATTTTATCTATTTTAAGCTTGTACACCACATGAACGCACTTCTATATATATATATATATATATATATATATATATATATATATATATATATATATATATATATATATATATATATATATATATATATATATATATATATATTTCACAATACTCTTGAGTCACACATTTCACAATACGGGTTTGACAAAAGTTATACCACTTGGAAATATCACGGTGAACCGCTTCCTCCACCCGTAGTAAACAACACACCACAACCACCTTCACCTGAACACATTGACATGGATGCATTCTTCCAAGATATTTCTACAAATAATGACCCAACTCCACCATCTCAAACAACAGGTTCTCAACCAGCACAAACAACAGGTTCTCAACCAGCTCAAACAACGGGTCCTAGCATTAATAACAAGTACAAGGAGTTACTTGCTAGGTCCACCCAAATGTTGGGTCCAAATTGTGATATGACTGCACTGAACTTTACGTCAGAGCTTTCGCACATCAAGGTCTTATGTAAAATACCTGATAAAGGGTTTAACATGATTCTAGCTCTTTTGCAAAAGGCATGTCCCCCTAAGAATGGATTCAACTTCCCACCGTCATACTATGAAATCAAGAAGACATACAAAGATATCGGGTTAGGATACGAATCGATCCATGCTTGTATAAATGATTGTTTTTTATTTTGGGGATCAGATGAGAACAAAAGTCTGGATAATTGTCCAATCTGCAACGCGAGTAGATGGAAAAACCTAAAGAAAAAGGGGAAGAAAGTTGCCAACAAGGTGTTGCGTTACTTTCCGTTAACACCTAGACTACAACGTATGTTCAACACAAAACACATCGCAAAGTGGATGACTTGGCATGCTACTGGACAGTCTAAGGAAAACGGTAAGATGAATCACCCGTGTGATGGTAAAGCATGGAAAAATTTTGACATAATGAAACCCGAGTTTTCTTGTGACCCTAGAAACGTCCGATTAGGGTTGGCTGCTGACGGTTTCAATCTGTTTGGCAATATGTTAGGAACTAAGGAAATAAGATATTTCTCATTCTTGCCGATAGTGTAAAGCTGGTTCCTGCCGATAGTTGTGGTTCCTGCTGAAGCTTATTGCTGCTGATAGTTATATCTTATTTCTGCTGATAGTGTTTGTTACTGCGGATATTATTGTTAGTTATCCGTATGTTTAGTAAGTTTTTTAGATTTATTTTTAGAAGAGATTGATAGTTATCTCTTCACACGTTTTCTTGTATGACGGGTTAGGGTTTAGGGTTCCTTGTACTATAAAAGGAACACCCCGTCTATGAGTTTTGTATCACTTTACGACCTTTACAATTATCAATAACAATTTCATTAGTTTCTATTTGATCCATAGAGGATCATTTTAGTTTAGTTTCTTTTCTTCTTTATATTCTTGTTGTTTAGGTTCCGCATAAACACAAGTCTTACACCCTAGAGATCCTTCATAAACTGTTTGTGTTTACATAAACGGTTCTACCAAGCTCACAGGTGAAGCTAGGAGCACACGATCCTACAAGTGGTATCAGAGCCTGGTGGGGATCTCTGATAAAGAAGGAAAACCTTTTGATCAACCTCTTTAAACCCTTTTAACAATGGAAGACGGAGTCAACCATGATAATGCTGACAATCCCACACCCAAACCTGAAACCTCACAAGTCCAAACACAGATTGTAACCACTGTGTCCAATAAAATTGCTAAATTCCCATACCTAAAGAAGGATGAATATGAAATCTGGGCCATGAAAATGGAATGCTGGATCTCAAACAGTGATTACAATCTGTGGAATGTAATCCTTAAGGGAAACAGCAAGAAGAATACTGGTAGAGATGATAATGGAAATATCTATATACTTCCTCCTGTTACAGCAGAAGAACATGTTGCTGTACAAAGGGAAACCAGGGCAAGAACCCTTCTGCTTCAGGCTATTCCAGAGGATCATATGGGTGATTTCCATCACCTGGATGATGCTAGAGAGATATGGCGTGCGGTGAAAATCAGATTTGGAGGGAATGATGAGTCCAGGAAAATGAGGAAGTCAATGCTGAAGCAAGAGTTCTAGGAGTTTAAGATTTCTGAGGCTGAGGGTATTCATAAAGGATATGATAGGTTTCACAAGATCCTCAGTCAACTCAACCAGTTGCAGGCCAGGCCGGACAATGAAGATTGCAACACCAAGTTTCTGAGAGCCTTACCTTCTTCTTGGTCTCAAGTGTCTATAACACTCAAGGCCAAAGGTGGATTGGACTATATGAGCTTTGATGATCTGTACAACAAACTGAAAACCCTTGAAATTGATATCAAAGGGTATTCCACCTATTCCTCTCAAACTCCAACCCATACTGCATTTGTCAGTGCATCTAGTATTAACAAAGGGTCATATGGAGACAGTCCAACACCATCATCATCTTCACTTTCCTACTCACTTGCCACACCAAAAGTTAATGTATGCAAATCACAAAGAACGTGTAATTTTTACATACAGTTTAACTTAGTTTTGCTCGAACCCTTGATTTAACTCTGTCGTTTTTTTCTCTATCTTTTATACCTAATTAATTTTCTTCCAAGTTACATACAGGCCTGTGATATTAAATTTTAGTGGCCCATCCTTTAAAAAGGACCAGTGAAGTAGCATTCATAAAGGCTTCAAAACGGTACTCACAAGTCAAAAGTTTAAGATGACTAAGTTTAAGGATGTATAGTGCAAATTTAATCGGGTTACAAAAAAAATTGAGATGTTGTCGGGTTAGTTTTACTAAGAGTAAATTGCAAAAATCGTCCTTGTGGTTTCGCTAAATTGCAGATTTCGTCCGTACGGTTTCGAAATGGCAAGCAACGTCCATGAGAGAAGTTTGGGTTCATTTTCGTCTTTGCTTAAAGTGAAATGACTAAAACGCCATTGTCTTCTTTTTAATTTATTTCAATTTGGGCAGTGGAATTTTAGTAATTTCACTTAGGGCAAAGAAAGAAAACGAACCTAAACTTTCTCAGAGGAGCACCGCCTGCAATTACAAAACCATGAGGACTAAATCTATAATTTGGCCAAACTATAAGGACGATTTTTGCAATTTAATCGTTTTACTAATGATAAATGTTTCATGGTATGTCTAACTTCACAACTTTTGCATATACAAAGCGCTTTGCAAATAATGATCATTTAAACAAATTTGTATGATAATGTTTTCGATAAAACGTGCAACTCAATTTTAAAGTACACAAAACTCACTGATGGATGATATCTGAGTAGCTTTCACTTTTAATCCACAAGAGTCTTACAATATGAACACAAGAATTTTTGTATCATATTCTAAATGTGACGCTCTATTCATTTCTTTACTTTCATTTGGGCAACACCGGACACAAATATTCATCTCCATTTACTTCACATAGTCAAACACCTAGTAGAGCTCTTTATACATTAAAGAGTAAATTGCAGAAATGGTCCCTGGGGTTTGCTCAGATTGCATGTTTAGTCCCTTGTCTTTCGAAATTTCAGGCAGCCTGCCTGTGAGGAGTTTTTGGTTCCGTTTTGGTCCCTGGCCAGGGACTAAACGTGCAATTCTGAACAAACCACAGTGACCATTTCTACAATGGCCAGGGACCAAAACAGAACTAAAAACTCCCCATAGGGAGGCCGCCTGCAATTTCGAAAGACCAGGTACTAAACATGCAATATGAGCAAACCACATGGACCATTTCTGCAATTTACTTTTATTTAGAAGTACAAAGCCTAACTCACCAGCCTAATGAATACCATTCAGTCCAGAGTGTCACTCACTGACGGGTGCACTCACAGAACTTCATCAGAGACTTGAATCATACTTTCACCACTATTAGAGTGAGGGTAGTCAGGGATCTGATGGGTGTACACTACGTACCTCCTGACCCATTACCATGTGTGAACTGATCCCTCAAGTGGACTAAATTTTCCAACAATATTTTGCTTCAAAACTATCATAGCATGTTCGAAACACATCACATTTGATTTCAAAATTATGCGAGAGACCAATTAGGTCCTGTTTCTGATTAAACATCGATTAAACATTTGGTTTCATTTGGATTGCAAGCATAAGAACTTTACATATTGTTGAAATATTTGTTCTCTTGTGACTATATGTTTCGATGAAATTAACATAGTAGAGATACATTTTTGATTTTATGAGAACACATAAGAGCCTCATATCACTGAGAATTGACAAATGTCTCAGTGACCCTGAAGACGCTATCTTTACAAGCAGACTAAAAAATATGGGCGCGAACTTCCAAAAGAAAAAAAAGGAAGTCAGACAAAGTACAAAAGAGGAAGATGAAGAGGGACCACTTAGTGGATGACAACTCACACCAAGTGGATGACAACTCACACCAACCCCACATGTCTTTGTTTAGTTACCTGTATATATTGTATGCTTTGTAATTGAGATAGTATAGATTCCTAAACAAACAAAATAATACAAAATGTATTAGTTGATAGGATCATCCTTTCATTGAAACACAAGCATAGCTTGGATCAATGAGAGTTTATTTTTCACCCAAAGAGGATAGTTTACCGGAATAATCCCCTTGAAGAAGCTGAAGATGTTATCATGTAGTCAATTGTATTTTGAGTAATCTTGTAACATTTGTTCATCATTATTAATGAAATCTGTTCTTTATTTACTCAAATTTCATGGACCAACAAGTGGTATCAGAGCGGGTGGATTATTCTTATGATCCAGATCCATTCATGAGTGCTGATAACATCTTCAATGTCAAAAAAATTAAATGTGATATTCAAAAACTGCTACTGCTATAGCAATTTTTGAGGGGGAGAGACACATTTATTGGTGACTGAAAAACAAATATCCCCTCCCTGAACCCCACAAAACACACACTCACCACACAAATCTTATCCCCTCACAAAACCCAACATACCCCACACAAAACAAAAAAACCAGATACAACTTTATCAAAAAAAAAAAAAAAAAAAAAAAAAAGCATTCGATATGTTATAAAATAATACAATCGATCAATCATCACCTACAAACACAACCAAGATCCAGATACCCGGATCTACAAAATCCTAAACATAACCAAAACCAAAATCCCACCACAACAAAAAAAAAATTCATAATAAACCTTCATCCCAAACTCACAGATCCACCACAAACAGAAACAAATCCATACATATTAAAATCTCACACCGAGTTATCACTGCTCCAAAACCTACAACATTTCGTCAAATCCCACACTTTGTCGACTACAGCGAGAAAGAAGATGGGTTGCAATAGCTAGGATGAAAAATGGTTCTGGAGTTAAGGTTGGGATTAAAAGGTGTTAGGCTGTGGTATGAGTTTGTGTCAGTTGTTTGGATTAATTATAGGTTTGTTGACTTCGAGTTAACAGTTTTTTTTTGTGAAATCAGCGAATGGGAATGTATCAGGGTGAAATGGTTAGAGGGCGGAATTGGATTTGTGGTTAATAGGGTTGAATCTGGATGTGAGGTATGTTGATAAAGGGTGACTGATAAAATGTTATCAGGAAGTGTGGTTTTTCATGGAAATTATCCTGAAAAAAAAATATCAGGCAAAGGGTGTGTTAAGGGACGCGTTTGCAATTATTAGTGAAAGGGGTGGATTCTGGTCTGGTCCTTGTGGTGTGATAACTGTGGGTGAAAATCAACCCTGAAACCAGTCTCCAAAAATGGAGTAAGCTGATGAGCTTATCAGGGAGTGATGGTGTGGGTATATCAGAAGGTAGTTCTGATAAATAGAGTGGGCATCAGGACTCAAAACCTAAACCCAAGTCTCTGAAAAAACCAGAGAAGTACCTGAGTGAAGGACTCAAAAAGTATGTTGTATCTTGTGTGGTTTGAGAGAACTGAATATAAATTTCAGTGTACTTAAACAAAAACCTCAAGGTACGATAAGAATCAGGCCTGAAGATTGCAATATCAGTGGTACGGGAGTGTATCAGGAAGGGTGAGAATTCATTTGTATGGTAATGAGTTATGGGTTAGACAAATCATGACTCAGGGAGTATGGTTTAACTTTATTTTTCAAGCTAAGCCTGAATGTGCTTGAAAAGTCTCAACCTAGGATAAACTGATGAGGACCCTGATAAGTATAAGGGAATGGGAGGTTTAAAGACATAAACCTGAACCCACACTCTTACTCACTGAAACATAAACCTGAACCCCCAGATCATACCTGGTCACCCAGATCATACCTGGTCACTGAACCCCATCATTATATCCCTGAACCCCGTGACTAAAACCCAGGTCACAGAACCTCAGACCAGGTCCCTGAACCCCCCCCCCCCTTGGTGACTGAACCCCCAGTCACTGAACCCTCAGTCCCTGGATCCCTGAACCCTCAGTCCCTGAACCCTCTCAGTGAAACAAGTCACTGAACCCCTGAACCATCAGGTGACTGAACCCTACTCCCTGAACCATCAGGTCCCTGAACCCTTGAACCTCAGGTACTAAACCCAAGTTCCTAAACAAGCATGTTTGAACCTGAATAACCAAAAACCACAACCTCACCTGGGCTATTTGTATATTCAAATAGGGGGAGATTGTTGGGTCAAAAATTGACCCAATTACCCTGACAAGGATTTAAACATAAAATAGCCTAACTCACTAATAAAATAGTGGGTTACTCACTGATAAAGAAATCAGTGAGTGTTGTATAAAGCTCGTTGTTGAAGAAACACTTTACTTACTGATACTGTGTCAGTGAGTAAAGCATACGAGCTACAAACAACTTTATTATCACTGAGAATTGACAAATGTCTCAGTGACCCTGAAGACGCTATCTCTACAAGCAGACTGAAAAATATGGGCGCGAACTTCTAAAAGAAAAAAAGGAAGTCAGACAAAGTACAAAAGAGGAAGATGAAGAGGGACCACTTAGTGGATGACAACTCATACCAAGTGGATGACAACTCACACCAATCCCACATGTTTTTGTTTAGTTACCTGTATATATTGTATGCTTTGTAATTGAGATAGCATGGATTCCTAAACAAACAAAATAATACAAAATGTATTAGTTGATAGGATCATTCTCTCATTGAAACACAAGCATAGCTTGGATCAATGAGAGTTTATTTGTCACCCAAATGGGATAGTTTACCGGAATTATCCCCTTGAAGAAGCTGAAGATGTTATCATGTAGTCAATTGTATTTTGAGTAATCTTATAACATTTATTCATCATTATTACTGAAATCTGTTCTTTATTTACTCAAATTTCATGGACCAACAGAAACATAAGTATACCATCCAGTTTTGTGAGTACCTACGACTTGTGTTATTTTGACTATACACTCACATTCATGTTTATAATTGACCAAGAAGCAAAATTCACGATCATGTTCCCAAAAGAAAGGACATAGTGAGAGGTTTTTCACATATAATATAAAACCAATTCAACCACTTCCGTTTTGATCAGGTCAATTCAACCAAGTAGCAGCACTTTAAACTACTTATTGTTTATGCTTCAAAAGTGGCCAACTTGCCAGCATCAACTAAAGTCCCAACAATAACACCAAAGTTTATTCGCGTCCTTTGTAGTTAGGATATTAGCTGAAAAAGCATCCGTGTGATAACAAAGCACAGTTTTTTTGTACAGAGAAATTTATATGTTCTTCCACTGAAATTTCCCTTTAAGTAATTCAATGTTCATGGACTTGCTGGCCGGAGTAGACTTTGAGTATTGAGTCAAAGTAATAGATTGGTTTTTACTCGTATTTGACTACTATAAAGAAATATTGAAAACTGTAAGTAAAAAAGCGTTCTAAAAACAGAACAGCCATGATAAGCAATGACATGTATTTGCGGAAATAAAATATATAAAAACTTAACAAAATGAGAAGTTTAAAACAATGAGACAAATTTCAGATTTTAGTAATTGCGACTGATTTTCTCTGGCCTGTGGATATTTCCTCTGCAGAGACTAGAAGGATCCCATTAATATCCAAATTGAAGCTAACCTCGATATCCGACTTCCCATTGGTACCTGGTGTAAGGCCTTCGAATTCGAAGCTGCCAAGTAATAAGTTGTCCTTAACTTTGACCCCCTCACCTTCATACACTATGATACATACTGATGTTCGATAGGCAAATGAACTAGCTATTGTTTTCATGCTTGTAGGTATGCATGTATTCTTGGGGATAATAACTTCCATGAGACCATCTTCACCATCAATATGAACATCAATTCCTAACGAGCGAGGAATGACATCCAGAAGCACCACATCCTGCTTCATATCACGATCATCATCATTTCCACTTAACCTTGCAGCCAAGATGGCCGCACCGGAAGCAACAGCCTCGTCACCATTTAAACTCCTGCTAAGTGTCTTCCCACCAAAAAACTCCTCTACCATTTGTTGAACTTTTGGAATCCTACTAGAACCACCAGCAATAACTACCTCATCCACGTCCTTCTTCTTCATTTCCCCATCATGTAAACATTCTTCTAATAGTTGAATGCATTTGTCAAAGTAAGTCGCATTTAGTTCCTCAAATTTGGCTCAGCTGATTTTGGTAGAAAAGTCAATGCCCTCATGCAAACAATCGATTTCGATTGGAGCAAAAATGGTTGATGACAAATCCCTCTTTGCTTTCTCACAAGCAACTTTCAACCTACCCAATGCTCTTGGATTACGTCGTATGTCGACACCAGGGTTTTTTCTCTTAAATTCATATATGCAGTAATTAACGAGAGTCGTATCAAAATCCTCACCGCCTAAGTGAGTGTCGCCCCCTACAGCTTTGACATCAATAACACCCTTTTTACTAATTGTCAAAAGAGATACATCAAAGGTTCCGCCGCCTAAATCAAATACCAAAACAGTCTTCTTATCTGTGTTCCGATTATTTTCTGACAAATTGTCAACACCATATGCAATTGCAGCAGCTGTCGGCTCATTTAGCAAACGCAATACATTGAGGCCCGCACGGGTTCCTGCTTCCTTTGTTGCCTCTCGTTGTTGGTTATTGAAATAAGCAGGAACCGTTATCACAGCATTTTTTACTTCTTCTCCAAGATACAGTTCAGCAGTTTCTTTCATCTTCTTGAGAACCATGGCTGATAATTCTTCAGGTGCAAATTTCTTCTCTTCAGCTTTGTACTCGACTACAACACTTGGTTTCTCTGAACTCCCTTCGATGACCTTAAAAGGCCACAATTCCATTTCCTTCTGCACTTGAGGATCACTGAATCTTTTTCCAATCAAACGCTTAACATCTGAAAATCTTAGAACGATTACGATTAGCAACCAAAATTTTCCGAAAAACAAAAGCATAAATAAGTAACTGAAATATTTTAAATAGAAAGATTTTACCAAACACTGTTAGCAGGGTTCCTAGCTATCTGATTTTTTGCACTCTCGCCTACTAATAACTCTGAATCATTGAAAGCTACACAAGATGGGGTGATCCTGTTTCCCTGTTCGTTAGGAATGATTTCCACCCGCTTCTTTCTGCTTAACCAGATAGCGGCACATGAGTATGTTGTTCCAAGATCAATACCAATAGCTGTTCCTTTAACCTTTTTAGACATTTTTAACCTGAAATAAAATAAAAATGAAGCAGAAAATTGAGTTAGGTTGAGAAAAAACCTCAACAAGAAATTATGTGTAGTCTTTAATATTCGGAAAGTGTTTCTGCTCAATATTTTTCTACATTAAGTTTTTGAATCAGCTTAACTACTTTTCGAATAAACCAAAACAAAAATCAGGTCTTTGAGTTCCTACCGATTGGTCTCACAAACAATAGTTCTTGTTACTAAATACACATTAGCCAATTAATATATTTACAAGTTTGATCTAACGAGAATAACTTGCAAGTGTTTAGAGGGTGTTTAGATTGCTTATCTATGTGCCTAGCTGCTTTTTTTAAGAAGTCAAGTGTTTGGTAAAAGCCGCTCATTTACTTACTTTACACCGAAACAACTTAAATTATTGAATGTACTAACCAATCCCGAAACCCAGGGGTTGTTTGATTTATAAACACGCGCTTAACTTTTCCAAGATAAAGACATAATAACATATCATCTTTGAATCCAGAATCTGAATGCATCTCCTATGAGTCTTCATATAACATATTCTATATCAATGAACCAAGAAACAAACTCTAGAACAATTAATATAGGGGTAGATTATGCAAAACTCTGAAAGTGGTCTTATTGAAAACAAGTACCATGCAAACCAAGTCAAAGCTTTTAAGGTTAAACTCTGATCAAGATAATAAGAAAATTATACAGTAACTAATCATGTAATTTATGAAGCGAGTTGATTGCATACATTTAAATTTAACTTATACAGTACAGCAGCACGCCATATAACACGCATACAACTGTTTACAACATGATAAATTGTATTGAATTCAAAAGTTAATGTATGCAAATCACAAAGAACGTTTAATTTTTACCTACAGTTTAACTTAGTTTTGCTCGAACCCTTGATTTAACTCTGTCGTTTTTTTCTCTATCTTTTAAACCGAATTAATTTTGCCTGTGATATTAAATTTTAGTGGCCCATCCTTTAAAAAAGCCCAGTGAAGTAGCATTCATAAAGGCTTCAAAACGGTACTCACAAGTTTAAATGACTAAGTTTAAGGATGTATAGTGCATATTTAATCGGGTTACTAAAAAATTTGAGATGTTGTCGGGTTAGTTTTACTAAGAGTAAATTGCAAAAATCATCCTTGTGGTTTTGCTAAATTGCATATTTCGTCCTTACGTTTTGAAATGGCAGGGAACGTCCATGAGAGAAGTTTGGGTTCATTTTCGTCCTTGCTTAAAGTGAAATGACTAAAACGCCATTGTCTTCTTTTTTTCTTTATTTCAATTTGGGCAGTGGCATTTTAATCATTTCACTTTGGGCAAAGAGAGAAAACGAACCTAAACTTTTCTAAGAGGAGCGCAGCCTGCAATTACAAAACCATGAGGATTAAATCTGCAATTTGGCCAAACTATAAGGACGATTTTTGCAATTTACAAAGCGCTTTGCAAATAATGATCATTTAAACAAATTTGTATGATAATGTTTTCGATAAAACGTGCAACTCAATTTTAAAGTACACAAAACTCACTGATGGATGATATCTGAGTAGCTTTCACTTTTAATCCACAAGAGTCTTACAATATGAACAGAAGAATTTTTGTATCATATTCTAAAGGAGTAATTACGAAAATAGTACTTTAATTTTAACTTTTTCAAAAAGTGGTATGAAAATAATGAACTTTCCCAAAAGAGTCATGTACGATTGTGCGATCGTGCGAACCCACAAAAATGTGACACGTGTCCAGACAAAGTGGTACAAACCAATGATTAACTCCACCAAATACCCCACGTGCCCAGTTGACTTTTAAAAAAGATTGTGCGAACGACATTGTGCGAATGGCTACTAATGTGCGAAAAGTAACCTTGGAAACATGCAAAATCTTCCACTCTGAATCAAATCCCTTGATTTGATTTATCTTTGAAATTATTTTAATTTTAATTTTATTATCATTAACAAGTAACAATGTATTTTCATAATTTCAACAACCTGATTTCACACACACAAATCCACACACATTATCAACAACCTGATTATATCGATTTTGTTAATACGAAATGGTTAGTTTTTTCTTTAATTGTTACTCGTTATATGTTTATATGATTACATCAATTTTTTTCATACGAAATTGGTTACGAATGGTTAATTTTGTTCATACGAATTCTTAATTTTGTAGGGTTTGTTCATACGAATGGTTAATTTTTCAGGGTTTGTTCATACGAATGGTTAATTTTAGGGTTTGTTCATAGTATTTGATTATTTGCCTTGTTTGGATTACCTTTTTTTGAAAATACATAGCGGCTTATTTTAAATTTGAAAAGTTGTTAAGTTTGGTCTTTTTGGGCTTATTAGATTATGGACTTAAATGGTCAGCTGTGGTGTTTGGATTAGCTTATGAGACTTAAAGCGTCTTTTTGGGCTTATGAATACTTAAAGCGTCTTTGTTGAATACCATAAATAATCACTATCATCAGCTATGGTATGAAGTTTAGGTTATGGACTTAAGTGTGTCTGGATTAGTTTATGAGATTATGAGATTATCACCCCTTTGGATTAGCTTATGCCACTTAAAGCGTCTTTTTGGGTTTATTAGATTATCAAGTATGTAGAGTGGTATAATGTCATCCATACCCCTTTGTTAAATACCATAAATAATCACTATCATCAGCTGTGGTATGAAGTTTAGGTTATGGACTTAAGTGTGTTTGGATTGGTTTATGAGATTATGAGATTATCACCCCTTTGGATTAGCTTATGAGACTTAAAGTGTCTTTTTGGGTTTATGAGATTATCAAGTATGTAGAGTGGTATAATGTCATCCAAACCCCTTGTTGAATACTTAAAGCGTCTTTTTTCGTCTGTTGAATGCATCATTACTTGATATTCCAATCAGACAAAAAAAGTAGCGCATGTTGATGATGTCTTATAAAGCCTAAACCAACAAACATCTATGTTAATCGAAAAATGAAAAATCTATGTTAGTTCAATAATGGTCACAATGCTTAGCAGTAAACCTCACCATGTTTCATGGTTCGCTGTTTCATTGTATTCAGAATATATATTTAGTATTGTAGTATGTGTGCTAATTTTAGGGTGTATCGATTAGTACACTTCAGTGTTCTCAGGAAGCCCACAAGTAGCCATGTAGTTTCATAGTTCATTGTTCCATGTAGTTTGTATTTGTAGTATTTCTTGTTATAACATTTTGTTTATTAATATAGGAATATGATGCCAAGGTTCACATTCGAAGCAAATTGCATTACTTTCAATTGATTAAAGGTAGATTATCTGAAAACCGTCGTACGCTATTTCGGTCAACATGCTTTGGTCCATGGTTGGATTTAAATTACTTTGCGAACGAGGAGAGTCTTATACATTATATGCTTCAAAAACAATTTCCATCTGATGATGACCACTATGATTTGGCACTACTTTATTTTGTTAATGGACATCAACTTCATTTTGGACGCTGGGAATTTCACCTCATAACAGGTTTTAAATTTGGATTGCCTAGTTTTCGGAAGTTTAGAAGTGGTGATATCATATTTCGGGACCGTGTATTTCCTAAGAAGGTAGGGGAGAATTTAAAAGCCATTGATCTTCTAGGTTTGATTGAGGATGAAGAGCTTTTTGGAAAACTATCTGATGAAGACGCCGTCCGAGTTTGCCTTATCTTATCACTTATTGTCTTATTTATGGGGCGTGGCCTGTTAGCCGTGGTTGGTGATGTATATCTCAGATTGGTTGAGAACTTGGAAGTCTGGAATGACTTTCCTTGGGGGGAACACATTTGGAGACAGTTGTACGAAGCCCTTCGAAATAGGTGCACAAGAAAGAATGTGGAGTATACTTTGGATGGATTTGTTTTCTGTTTCATGGTTAGAATTATTACACGAATTCTTTCAATGAATTGTTTTGTTACCTGATATTCTTTTAATAAAAGTTGTTTTTTCAGATATGGATTTTAGAGTCTTCTACTCAGAGCCGTCTTTGGTGGAGCAAGGACGTTGATGTTATCCCTAGAGCACTTTCATGGTCCAGGAAGGTTCCTTTTCAAGAATGGGAGTATTTTGGAATGCTTTTTCCTCAGGTTAGTGTTTAATTTGTAATATCAGTCAATTTCTATTTACGATACAAATGTATATTAGTTTACTTTGACTATGGTTAACGGTTATCCCACTTTCTGTTTGTATTTTTGCTAGGCGAAAGAAACAAACCATGATCTATATCCTACGAGATCTGAGGCTGATTCAGAATGGTACACAAAAGGCATTCGGTTTTTCAACTGGTATTCACCGAGACCAGCGCCTGTTGTCCATGGAGGGCTTTTTGAGGATTACATGCGTAAACGAGCAGAACTTCGTGCCAAAGCCCATGATATGGACAATGAAGCTCAAGCGCCAAAATCTCGTGATACTCTTGAGGATCGTGTTAGGACCCTGCAGGGTATATGTAATGGTTTGTTGATGTTACCCACAGAGGTCAACAGTTTGAAAGCAAGGGTCCACAAGCTTGAAACAATTATTCAGGTTTGTTTCTACTTCAAATGTTTACCGTAAAATTTTAAGAGTTTAGCGACTTATTCATGTAATCGATCTTTTGTATTACCCAGTATATGAAGAGAAAAATGATGGGTGGACATAGGCAGGACAGAGTTGATCATAAAGGGAACAAAGAACTGGAAAAAGTAATTCCTGTTTATTATATTTTATTTTTCTTTACATGAGTTTGAGATATTTACCTGAATTTCTTACATTGTACTTAATATATTTACAGGATGAAGTCGCTGGTGATGAAAAGGATAGTGATCTTGGTGATGAGTTTTGCCCAAATTTAAATCATAATTTCCTAGAACTGTTTGAGTTTGAAGTCCAGAATGAGGATGTCGAAGCTGAAGATGTTGGAGAGGTTTGTACAACATTAACAATATTACATGTAAATTGTCTTTTAAAGTTAATTATATGTTGGTTTGATTTGTATTTTGTGTTATGCACACAGAATGAATGTGTTTACCAAGCTACCCAAGATCGCGTAAAAGCTGAAAAGCAACAAGCTGAGGTTCGACGTGTAGCTGCACAAAGGGAAAAGAGGGCCAGAGACTTAAAGGATCGCCAAATAGGCGCGGAGCTTAAAAAGCAGTTTTTGAAAACCACTTACGTGAAGCTTCCTGTGCAAAATAAGAGGCAGTATGAACTGGTACCCAGGGAGGAGTTTACGGACGTAGATACGGATGTTAAAGTTCCCCCACTGGATGAACTTAAAAGAAGAAACTCTTCATTATCTCCTTATAAGCTCAAGAAGTGTAAAGATCTCACACCTTGGGAAGAGGTATGACCTAAATCCTTCATTTATGTTTAACATTTTAATCATTTATATAACCGTGTAAAATCCCTTGATAACCTTAGAAACGTAGACTTTAAGTTCAGATAATCCTTCATTTATGTATGTACATGTTACCTGTTGATTGTGGAAGGCAAATTGTACTCGATTGAAATTAGTGGAATGTGATGTTACTTATAAGTTCATGTATCCTGCTAGGACTGCAAATTAACCACAGGTCATGAATTACACTTAGACATATCTTTATATTGTCTAATCTAGGACTGCAATAGTTGGAACCCTTCACATGCCTATATGTTTTCACTCAGGATTATAATTATACATTTTCCATTGTGCTCACCATACTTTTCGGACCTATAACGTGTAGGATCTAAAACGGCCGAACTTCAGGATTGATAAAGTTCATGTTAATCGTGAGTTGGAGGGTTATCTACAAAGTTCTTGTAAGTCTCGTTGCCAGTTTCCTTGGTGCAATGATATTACTGTTGATTATCTTTTCTGGGATTCTTTTGTTGGGATGGACGATACCCGTGAAGGCTGGTTCCGTGATGAGGTAATTAAATAATGGAAATATTAGCCAGTTTTGTGTTTTTTAATGGAATTATTGATCTACGTTTTTGTTAAATGTCTACAGCACATTGAGCTTTGGGTGATGTATTTGTGGCACTTTAGACCATCTTCTGCAGATTGGTCCATTGTTAGCAGTTACTTCTTGACACTTCTACTCCAAGGTTCATTGCCACTGTTTTATGCTACTGATGAAGTTTACAAATTGGCATGGTCTGATGTTGACCGGGTATTTATCTTTTTAGCAATTACTTCTTGACAATTCTACTTTAATTTTGTCATGTGGATTTTTATTTATTTATTTATTTATTTTTATTTTTTTATATTCCTTGCAGGTGTTCATTCCGATAAATGAACCTAAATAACATTGGTCTGTTGCCCAGTTTCACATACAATCTGGGAATGTTATATTTTATGACAGTCTTTATTGTGGTGAAGAGGAAGGCCGTGACTGGTATCTACAAATGAGGAGTTGTTTGGAAGTGAATCTTCCCTTGATTCTACGGGAGACAGGTGTGTTTTCCAAGAAACGTATCGACCCGAATTCATACAAGATCAAGTTTCGTCTTGCCCAGAACGTTCCAAAGCAGGGTGGGGTATTTGGTGATTGCGGAGTCTTTGTGTGTATGTTTCTTTACAGGTTAGTAATTCTTGTCGCTATTTGCATTGGTAATTAGATTATGATAAACATAAACATAAACCTTAATTAGAAACTAAGAAATGACACACTCTGAGCAACAACCACTAAGATAGACATGAGACATTCCTTACACATGGACACGAACAACAGACATGCCACAAGAGTTTTATTAGGATCACACTAGCCAACATTTATTCTTACCAAGGCAACATACCCTTAATCTTCTCGATGAATAGGTCAATCTCTCGACCCCTTAGTTCCAACTCCGCAGCCACCATCCTCAGCTCCATCAGTTAATTTCATTTGTTTTTTATCCGATAATAATTCCGTCAGAAATTTGGTTACACAGGTTTGTTTATGGAATTCCTTTGGATGTCGATAATCCAACCCAGGCAGCACTTGCATATCGAGAGGGATTGATCCGTTATTATTTCAAGAACAGGATAAACTGTGGTTGAATCTAATGGTTGTGACTCATTGTTAACACCGGGCAGAAAAGGAATTATTTGTTTTGGACTTAAATTCTGACTTTGTTACTTATGTGAGTAGGAGTATGTTAGCTTATTCATGAGTACCTATTCGCACTAGCGTGATGTTATCAGTTATGTTGGAATGTCATGAAGACTTAGTTGCATTACGAATGTTGATATCAAAGTCTGCAAACACTAGCTTGATGTTATCAATTATGTTGTAATGTTATGAGTCATAGATTTTATGAAAACTTAGTTGGATTACAAGGTGTGTGCCATAACATTTTAGTTGGATTACAATTAAGGATCAGCCAAGTTAACATGCTCGTAGTCTTCTGGCATTGATGGGTTTCCTGATTGTCATTGATTGCTTTGTGTGCTTTCGGTTGGGTTTCCTGATTGTCTTTGATTGCTTTGTGATCCTCCTCGTGCAGAGTTCCTAGGCTACAATTTATCAAACATAGTTATCAAGTTAATACATTTGTCAATAATCGAATACAAAACAAAATAATAATGTCACACATACTTACCTTTTTCTTTGGCAATGGTGCATTGCAAACTCCTCGGTTTTGACCACGTTCACCGCACCTTCCACATTTATTTTCAGTTGGTTCCTCACCTTGCGATCTAATCCGATCTTTGTTCCTTGGTCTTCCGGCTGGGCGCTTACCCATTTTTGGTGGCTTTACTTCAGGCAAGTTTGTTGGAAGCTCCCAACTTGGGATTTCTCCAACGGGAAATACCAACTCTTGGTATGTAGCTTTTAGAGTGGTTGTTCTAAACCAATCTTGCGCCAAATGATTACAACTTGTTAATCCTTGAAATCTACAAACAGCTATAGCATGATGATGAAGCGAATAGTGAACCACTTTTAGGGGGTCATTTAAGCCCTAAATCGTATTTATTTGATCAAATATTGCCCTAAATCGTTCCTTTTGTCATTTTAGGTACTTTGGAGGCGAAATCTGGAAAAGGAAGCATTTTGGACGTTTTTGGAGCATAAAAGTGAAGAAAACGACAAAGTCTCCAATGTTGCTGGAAAAGTGCTCCTGACGGCGTCAAGGATTGCTCCTGACGGTGTCATGGCTTGGCAAAAGAAGTGGATATGAAAAATACACATGATAAGCCAGGGAGTTTTACAAAGGAAGTCTGACGGCGTCACCCTTTAAGGTGATCAAGGCCATCACGGCTTATGTTAAAGAGAGACGGCGTCAAGCACTATTCTGACGGCGTCAACCCTTGATAAGCCAGGGAGGATTTTGGAGGATTAAAGAGGGACGGCGTCAGGAAGGCCATCCGGGAACCCTAGCCACGACAAGATGACGGCGTCAAGATCTACAACGTGACGCCGTCAGATACTAAGTTCTATATATAGTTTTGCAATTTTTATTCATTAGTGTGCAACTTTGTGAGGAGAAACCCTAAGACAAATTTCTGCCATTTTTAAGGGTTTTCATACCCTTGGATCTCCCATGTTTAATTGAAGATAAGTAATCATTTAATCAATCAATATGTCTATGTGTTGTTTGATTATATCTTGTCCTTGTCTTTTAATTAACATGCTAGGCTAGATTTATCTTGTGTTCGCTTTGATCTAATGAAACCTAACTATTGATTATTGGTTATTAGTGTGTTATTAATTGTATTGGATGATTGTTTATCGATGTTAGGCTTAAGAAAACTGGCTAACCTCCTATACGGTAACTTGCTTGAACGTCTTAAGAAACATGAACCAATGCGTACTAGGTTATTATGGTTGTATTTAATGCATGAGCGAATTCTAGTGATCCCATGTTAGGAGCTTCCTAGCCGGCTCGACATAGGAGTGAAGTAGGAGCTTGTAGAGTTGGGGAAGTACATACGCCACCCCACGATTGGTATTAAGGAATACACCCGTCATCCACGCAATTAATACACACTAATCAACCGGTAAAAGATAGTTAGGGAGTAAGGAAATCTAAGTAAACACATTTCTCTCCATATAAGTTACACAACCTTTTCATTTTCAGTATTTTATTTTATTTGCATTTGTAGTTATTTGGGTTAGTTGACTAGCAACTAATTCCGCCCACTCCTTCAAACCCGAGATTTTACTTGCTTTCATAAAACATAAAAATACAAAAAGAATCTTCCCTCACCCTTAGACCTATTAGAGTAGTTTTTCAATCCTAACGACACTATTCCCCTAGAGAACGATCAATCCCCCGGTACTTGCCACTTCACTATACTACATCGGTCAGGTACACTGCCTGGTGGGGATTGCAAGCCTCTCGAGATCCCTCGAGAGGTAAAACCTGTTGTAAGGTCGCAAAACCACGCATCAAGTTTTTGGCGCCGTTGCCGGGGAATAGTTATTGTTTAGGTTGAATTTTTATTTTATTAGGTCTACTCACTAGATTCCTTTCTAGTGAGATTTTTATTTTATTTTTCTAGATTTTCTTTAGTCTATCTTATTTCTTTGTACTTTTGTTTGTGATAACTTCCACTTACCTCATGAGTAATAGTGATCGTTTGATCCTTGTTATTCGTATTTTCCGCCGTGCAAACTTCCAACTACCCGTTCCCGCCCCCATCTTAGAAAACAACCACCTTTCACCCGACCACCACTTTGGTAACAATTCTGAGATGGAGGAGTCTGACCATGAGAATGACTATGCAGTTAGTCCATTTTACGACTCAGACTCCGATGAGGATGCTGGTAATGGAGAAGTAGTTAACGAGGAGTGGAGAAAAGAGGAAATTGATCCCTTTAAGTATGTTGACCCTAGGACTAAGATCGAAAAGGATAGCCTCTTTAACATGCAATTTCCATGTAAGATTGGTTATCATAGTTTTCATGCTTATCTTAACTCATCTTTGCCTATGAACATTATCTCTCGCGCTAATTATAATAAAATCATGGTAGATGAGCTAGAATATCAAGGAGATAACATTGTTGCTAGGATTGAGCCACTACACGTATTCGTAGGAAGTTTTGTGTATTTGGTGGATTTTATGGTTATGGAGAACTTAGGAGAATTTATTGATGACAAATTAACCCAAGTCATTTTTGGAGAACCCTTCAAAAGGTTGACCAACCTTGACGAAAAACTTGTGGACGGGTTAATTACATTCTCGGATGGGGATGAAGATTTTGTTTACCAAATGCCCCGATCACATCCTAGGTTTAAGAACTTCTCCATTGAATCGTGCAATAGACTTGTGCCTATTGACTTGTTAAGTGAGAATGATAAGAAAAAGGGGCTCAAATATCCACATGAGAAAAATAAGAGATATTATCATGGATGTCTGGAGCTGAATGATAAGTACAAGAAAGATGAGGCAACAATTAGATGGCTCACACTCGGATACGTGAGCATAAGCGACACTAGATAAGGTGACTTTGAGTCTAGCTACAAGACTCGTTAATAAAGAAAAGTGCTTCTTGGGAGGCAACCCAAGCTTTATTTGCTTTGTGTGTTTATTTATTTGTTTGTTTGATTTTATTTGCTTCCGTATGTATGTTTAATTTTTATTATTATTGATTCATGTTCAAAACTAAATTGTGAAAATGCTTTATCTTGTTTTTAACTTCGTCTTAACTACATATAAAGGTATTTTGAAAAAGTTAAGTGTAAGGGAAATCCAAATCGGTTTATTAGAACAAATGAACATGAATCGTAATAATAATTAAATTAACATACATATTAGTAATTGTTTGAGTCAAATGCTTGTATCGAGTCATAATGATATTTTGCAGGAATTCCAGGAAGTAAGGTATAGGTTTTTCCAGAAATTTTCTGGAAACTTAACATGAGAATTCTGTCAGATTATTTCTGACGGCGTCAGGCTTTACAACCTGACAGCGTCAGGTTTTAATTTTCTGACAATTTTTGAAAGTTTTGTTTTCATAAAAAGTTTTTAGTAAATCTATAACTTATAAACTCCAGAAATCTGCAAAATAATCATTCCACAAGCATTATATCCTTATATAGAATTTATCCCGCCGATGTTATGCAGGTTTTTCGTGTTTGTTTTCTCAGGTTTAACAGGTTATTTTGGACAAGGAGATGTTTGTGGAATCAAGCTTTTGGCGATGCATTAGTCGTGAAGCTTCAACATTACCTTGGAAGAAGATCTAACCATGTTACCCCTTTATCCACCGAGCGAATCAGGGGAGTATTTGATTTCATTCTTTTACCTTATTACTTTTACATCTTGTTATTTGAACATTGGGGACAATGTTCATCTTAAGTGTAAGGGGGGGGGGGGTAAAAGTACAATACTTTAGAGAATGCTATTACGCTTGATTTTTGTTTGTTTGATGGTAGATGTGTAATAAAACTGAGATAAATACCTGTTAGGGCAATTTTAGTGCCAAATTTAAATTTTTTTACAACATATAGGAGTGAAACTTTGATCTTAATGAGCGTCTCACGGATAGGAGTTATATGACTAGCACAAAACCGTACCACTAAAAAATTTTCCACCCCCAAATATGTGAGGTTCGCCCCTACAATTGGTAGGAAAAGCATTTATGCTATGATGTGTGTACCGGTAGCACTTAGATTCTAGAACTTGCGTTAGGACCATTCCAAGGCCACAAGTGAGACTACATTCGTGTAGTTAGATTTACTATATGATAAGAGGCATTAGGATTAACCCATTGTTTTACACCTGTGTTTTTGTTATAATTACTTTGGCAACATTAGTCAAGTAATTCTCCCACACCCTTTGCGTTGTACTCATTTTTAGTACACGATACCCATAGTACACTCCTCAGAGCCTATCTTTTCGTTTCTAACTTTAAGCATTTTACTTAAAGGAAGAATTTGTTTACACCCCACTTAAATGTACACCCAAATCACCTTAGCCTACCTTGTATGCACTCATTTTTTGTGCATTATTGTGACAACATTTGTTTAAACCCCAAGTTAATTATCTAATTGATTGCATGGTTGCTAAGTCGAGTCATATCCTTGTACATAATGTTTTGGGACGATTGGGACTCATGGGTAAAGTACTAGTGTAATGGAGTAATGGGGAAGAACAACATTATTACCCCCATATGTGCTAAATATTTTAAAAAGTACTCCAAGTTTTTCAATTATCTTAATTCGAGTCAATAGAATAGTTATTTGTAAAGTTATGAAAAAGTTCAAGTGTAAGGGGAATGCAACGCCCCTATGATGTATTATTTTGGATGGTAGGGCAAGAGTGTATGAAAAAAAAAAAAAAAAATCGAAAAAAAATCGAAAAAAAAATCAAGAAAAATACAAAAAAATGAGAAAAAGAAAAGTAGAAAAAACATACGGACTACCATCCCGTTTCATTTTATGTTTATTTTATGTTTTGGTTATTTTGTTTTTAGCTTAAGATTGAGTCGAGTCTTAGCTTAGCAACATTGTATAGTACATGTAATTAATCAAGATCTTTAACTCGCCACCAGTAAAATATCCCTTATCCAACAAATCCGTGTTTATCATATCCCTACACCTAACGTTAAAACCCGTTTTAAAAGCCCTCTTTGATAGTTTATCTTAGGTGCTTACGCCTAGTGGAGGAGGTTTTTGATCCTTTCCCAAGCCTATGGTAATCTATTTGCTATGACAGGTAGTGAGAGATATTATCCATTTTCATTTATGAGATTTATTTTGATGACACCTGAGAGATGTGAGTATCTAAACACTACTTGTGAGGTGCTAGTCTATAATCTCCGTGCTTATTATGATTAAAGTGGAACGACTATTTGTTGTAATTACTTTTATATTAGTGTTAAATGACCCCTAACTTGTATTTTGATTAGAATAAAAGCGCATTTGCTTGAGGACAAGCAAATCTCAAGTGTAAGGGTATTTGATGAAGCGAAAAGTGAACCACTTTTAGGGGGTCATTTAAGCCCTAAATCGTATTTATTTGATCAAATATTGCCCTAAATCGTTCCTTTTGTCATTTTAGGTACTTTGGAGGCAAAATATGGAAAAGGAAGCATTTTGGACGTTTTTGGAGCATAAAAGTGAAGAAAACGACAAAGTCTCCAATGTTGCTGGAAAAGTGCTCCTGACGGCGTCAAGGATTGCTCCTGACGGCGTCATGGCTTGGCAAAAGAAGTGGATATGAAAAATACACATGATAAGCCAGGGAGTTTTACAAAGGAAGTCTGACGGCGTCACCCTTTAAGGTGATCAAGGCCATCACGGTTTATGTTAAAGAGAGACGGCGTCAAGCACTATTCTGACGGCGTCAACCCTTGATAAGCCAGGGAGGATTTTGGAGGATTAAAGAGGGACGGCGTCAGGAAGGCCATCCGGGAACCCTAGCCACGGCGAGATGACGGCGTCAAGATCTACAACGTGACGCCGTCAGATACTAAGTTCTATATATAGTTTTGCAATTTTTATTCATTAGTGTGCAACTTTGTGAGGAGAAACCCTAAGACGAATTTCTGCCATTTTTAAGGGTTTTCATACCCTTGGATCTCCCATGTTTAATTGAAGATAAGTAATCATTTAATCAATCAATATGTCTATGTGTTGTTTGATTATATCTTGTCCTTGTCTTTTAATTAACATGCTAGGCTAGATTTATCTTGTGTTTGCTTAGATCTAATGAAACCTAACTATTGATTATTGGTTATTAGTGTGTTATTAATTGTATTGGATGATTGTTTATCGATGTTAGGCTTAAGAAAACTGGCTAACCTCCTATACGGTAACTTGCTTGAACGTCTTAAGAAACATGAACCAATGCGTACTAGGTTATTATGGTTGTATTTAATGCATGAGCGAATTCTAGTGATCCCATGTTAGGAGCTTCCTAGCCGGCTCGACATAGGAGTGAAGTAGGAGCTTGTAGAGTTGGGGAAGTACGTACGCCACCCCACGATTGGTATTAAGGAATACACCCGTCATCCACGCAATTAATACACACTAATCAACCGGTAAAAGATAGTTACGGAGTAAGGAAATCTAAGTAAACACATTTCTCTCCATATAAGTTACACAACCTTTTCATTTTCAGTATTTTATTTTATTTGCATTTGTAGTTATTTGGGTTAGTTGACTAGCAACTAATTCCGCCCACTCCTTCAAACCCGAGATTTTACTTGCTTTCATAAATTATAAAAATACAAAAAGAATCTTCCCTCACCCTTAGACCTATTAGAGTAGTTTTTCAATCCTAATGACACTATTCCCCTAGAGAACGATCAATCCCCCGGTACTTGCCACTTCACTATACTACATCGGTCAGGTACACTGCCTGGTGGGGATTGCAAGCCTCTCGAGATCCCTCGAGAGGTAAAACCTGTTGTAAGGTCGCAAAACCACGCATCACATGACCACATGGAAAACCAGAAAGTTCCCATTTTCTACATGTGCATGTATTTTCCCTGACCCTTACAATATGTCTCTTTCTACGATCATTTACCTCGTAAATCCTTCTATGTTCAATGGCATTCACTGTCCAATTAGCACTCTTAAACATTCTGCCCTGAATCTTTGCATTAGCCCAGTCACTAAGCTCACCCGCAGTTGCATCTAAACATTGGCGTAATAATTATAATTATAAACATGATATGTGTGATAATAATAAGAGCTAATAATAGTAATAATAATACTAATAATAATAATAAACACACACATATATATATATATATATATATATATATATATATATATATATATATATATATATATATATATATATATATATATATATATATAGGATAAAGATCAAATAAAAAGACAAATATCCGTACATTACGTAAAAAGATTTTTTTTTTCAAACATTTTCTCGAAAAATTCGAAAAAAATTCCACAAGATCAGGTATGTTGGTGCATGAAAAAGTTGTGAAGCAAGTTTTTCTAAAAGTTGATATTTTTTCCGAAAAAAAATTATGAAAAAATACGTTTGTGCATTAAATCGCTTTTTTGTGCATCAAAAATTCGTTTTTGCACCCAAGTTCTTTTGACTTTTTTAATCAAAATAACATTGCGCATCTAACTAAAACAAGTTAAAAATTTTGTGCATCAAAAATTTTTTGCGCATCAAAATTCGTTTTTTGTGCATTAAAAAAAACGTATAAAAACTCAAAATTAGAAAAACTTCTTTCACAAAAGTTTCATACACCAACATTCCCGATCTTGTGGAATTTTTATGGATTTTTTCGTGAACTTTTTTGAAAAAAAAATCTTTTTACGTAGTGTACGGATATTTGTCTTTTTATATATATATATATATATATATAATCATTTAGTTATATATACCTTCGTACTTTTCTCGTTTATCACAAAACCATTCCTGTAGAAGCCCTCTATAGTATTCCATTAGCATTGAAATAGGATGTCTTCAAACGTTTTTTGTTAAACTGTTTATTGACTCTGCACTGTTCGAAGTCATATAATTGTAACGTTTACCTGTGCAATGCGCCCTAGACCAATAACTAATCCCAGCTTCTATTAGTTTGTTGTAAGCTTCCGGTCTTTTTCGTCCAAGTCGTGTGAATGCTTCGTGAAACTCGTCGGTTGTGTAACATTTGCAAGTCTTCCAATATAAAGCCTTAAGCCTTTCACTTTGTCCAAAGTTGCAATTCAACATCAAATGCCTACAACAATAACCATGAAATGAATACGGAAAAACCGTCTCACAAGCTTGTTGTATTCCTAGATGTCTATCAGATATTATAGCCAAATCTGGAACATCGCCGATGCATTCTTTCAAGTGGGTCAAAAACCATGTCCACGATCTCCCCGTCTCACCCTGAGATACACTGGTTGCAAGAGGAACAATCTGATTATTTCCATCCATTCCAACGGCGAGCAAATTTGTACCGAGGTATGTAACTTTAAGAAGAGCCGCATCAATTATTATTAGTGGTCGCAAATGGTCCAAGAAAGCCCGAATCTAGAACATTAACAAAGTGTTAGTTTTACAATAATAACATAAACTATATATTCAATAGAAAAGTTAATTCATAAATTATTACCGCAACACCAAAGGCTATAAAAACCATCTCAAAACGGTCTTTAGAATCCGTCTCAATATGTGTTACCCATCCGGGGTTTTTCAACTTTAAATTATAACAATAATACGGTAATTGTGAAAAAGAATTTTTCGGGCAACCGGACAACGTCTCCAATGCTATATTTCTTCCTCTGCATTCCTTTTTGTACGAAATGTCGATGTTGTACTTAAGGTTGATGTCGTTTACTATGTCATTTGGCTTATATATCCGACTAGGATCTCCCATCTTCGGTATCAACAAATGACCCAACAATTTAGAGGTTGCATTTCGGTGATTGGGATAGAGTTGTGTTCTGTCACAAGTGTGAATGTCATTTACTTTTCCTATTACCCATTTCATACTATCTTCCGCCTTAGCTGAAATTATCTTCCAGTCGCAATCGGGAAACAAACAAACTACATCATACCTATACCTATCTGATTTTCTTGGTCTAAATTGAAAACCTTCTAAAAGAGCTTTTTCACCAATTTCGAACATGCATAATTCTTTGCTATCAAATTCATCACCTGTTTTTATAAGTTTTTTGCAAATTTTCCCGGCCCCTGCTATTTGCGTTTTAATAGGTTGTGTTGGCTGTTCTGGTGGAGGAGGCAAATAGTTAAATGGGTTACTTTTCCATGCATGATCAAAATGGTCGTTTGAAAAAACAGGTTCGTTATTTTTGAAAGTTTCGTTTTGGGCTTCTTCTTCGAAAGGTTTTGTATTAAGATCGAATGCAAAAGTATTTGATGAAGAAGTATTTACCTCTGAGGCATTTTCAATCTTCTTAATATACACATTATGCAACACTCTAGATTTTCCTTTCAGAACTTGATGTACAAAAAACGCAATATCATCATCGTCAGCTATTTCGACAAAATTATTTCCAACATTGTAAGAGAGCTCAATATCATCGTGTTGGCCGATGTTGAACTTTTTCTTGACCACATCAACAAGTTGTGCGTATGTAATATTTTTTAAAAGTGATACACCAAATATTTTTTCTCCACAAACCAAAAATACACTAACTTTACCACTCATGTTTTTTAGGCTTAAAGGAATTTTAGATACAGTAATTTTTAAACTTGTAAGACCACACAGTTGTGTATGTGAAACAATATAATAGAATTGTAATTCGCACATTTGTCCAATTCGCACATTCGCACATCTGAAACTTAAATTTTAACCTACCATTGGTACCTTTATTTAAATATCATACCTACCATTGGTACCTTTAATTAAATATCCTACTTACCACATATTTATTAGGGTCCTTTTAATAAATTTACCTTTGACTTTTTTAGGGGTAAAAAATTACAGCTGGATTCATAATTATATAGTTCGCACATTTGTCCAATTCGCACATTCGCACATACAAAAAATTATATACGTTATAAAACTTTACAACCACCGATTATTAGAACACATCTTTTATAACCACTATATTTGTATATGAGACGTTTTTCATGGTACTATATGCCTTGTATAAACAATAATTATATACTTCGCACATTTGTCCAATTCGCACATTCGCACATCCCAAAAATTATTATAAAACTTTACCACCACCGATTATTAAAACACATATTTTATATATTTTATAACCATGAACGTGTCTGATGTTTTTACTTTTTGAGTGTCTTTGAAACAGAAAAACCCATTAATGAAACAATAAAACACATACCAATCATGATAATAGAAATATGCAAAAACACATACCAAACGCATTTTATATATTTTATAACCATGAACGCCTATCTAACAGACCATAATCATTCAATTTTTGTTGTTGTTCTTAATTAAGTTTCTTGCCTTCTTTTTCTTCTTCTTTTTTGCTTGAGTTGCTTGAGTTGCATCTGCACTTTCTTCTTCTTCAATACTCTCCTTAGTTGGTGTTGTTGTCCCACTTCCATCTATACCACCAACTGCACCACCCCCTGCAGGTTTGTTTCCACTTCTGATACCCAGACCTATGACACCACCACTTACTTTCGGTGCCTCTGCACCACCAGCTACAACAACACTTCCACCTGTGTAAGCATGTCTCCAATACTTAACATCCATACAACAGACAACGCATCTTTCGTCCAACACCTCTACCTGTGTATCATTAGCAATTATCTTCTTTCTCTTTAATTTTTGAGTTGAAGGTTGTGCTATGTCTATGTTGGAAGGCAAGTTTGATGAAGAAGTATTTACCTTTGAGGCATTTTCAATCTTCTTAACATACACATTATGCAACACACTAGATTTTCCTTTCAAAACTTGATGTACAAAAAACGCCATATCATCATCGTCAACTATTTGGACACAATTATTTCCAACATTGTAAGAGAGCTCAATATCATAGTCTTGGCCGATTTTGACCTTCTTCTTGACCACAGTAACAAGTTGTGCGTATGTAATATTTTTTAGAAGTGATACACCAAATATTTTTTCTCCACAAACCAAAAATACACTAACTTTACCACTCATGTTTTTTAGGCTTAAACGGAATTTTAGATACAGTAATTTTAAACTTGTAAGACCACACAGTTGTGTTGTGAAACAATATAATAGAAATTGTAATTCGTACATTTGTCCAATTCGCACATTCGCACGTCTGAAAACTTAAATTTTAACCTACCATTGGTACCTTTAATTTAAATATCAACCTACCAATGTACTTTAATTAAATATCCTACTTACCACATATTTATTAGGTCCTTTTAATAAAATTACCTTTGACTTTTTTGGGTAAAAAATTACAGCTGGATTCATAATTATAAGTTCGCACATTGTTCAATTCGCACATTCGCACATCACAAAAATTTATAGTTATAAAACTTTACAACCACCATTATTAAAACACATCTTTTATAACCACTATATTTGTATATGAGACGTTTTCATGGTACTATATGCCTTGTATAAACAATAATTATATACTTCGCACATTGTCCAATTCGCACATTCGCACAAACCAAAAATTATTATAAAAACTTTACCAACCACCGATTATTAAAACACAATTTTTTTTTATAACCATACTTTGAGTTTTACTTTTGAGTGTCGTTGTATAACTGAAAACGCATTTATGAAACAATAAAATACATTTCCAATCATGGCAATTAGAATATGCAAAACACATACCAAACATTTATATATTTATAAATGAAAGCTATCTAACTGACCCTAATCATCCATTTTTTTTTCTAATAATTCTGCCTTCTTTTTACCCTATTTTGTTGATTTGCTGAGTTGCATCTGCACTTGTCTTCTTCAATACTGCCAGTTGTGTTAGTACACTTCATTACCACACATCGCCACCCTGCAGTTTGTTTCCACTCTGATACCCGTCCTATGACACCACCATTCTTTCGTGCTTGCACCACCACTACAAAACACTTCACTTGTAAGCATGTCTATAATTAACTTTACAACAGACAACGCATTTTCGTCAACACCTCTACTTGTATCATTAGCAATTACTTCTTTCTTAATTTTTGAGTGAAGTTGTGCTATGGTCTATGTGGAAGGCCATTTGATGAAGAAGTATTTACCTTTGAGGCATTTTCAATCTTCTTAACATACACATTATGCAACACACAGATTTTCCTTTCAAAACTTGATGTACAAAAAACGCCATTCATCATCGTCAACTATTTGGACACAATTATTTCCAACATTGTAAAGAGCTCAATATCATAGTCTTGGCCGATTTTGACCTTTTCTTGACCATAACAAGTTGTCGTATGTAATATTTTTTAGAAGTGATACACCAAATATTTTTTCTCCACAAACCAAAATACACTAACTTTACCACTCATTTTTTTAGGCTAAACGAATTTTAGATACAGTAATTTAGAATTCTAAGACCACACAGTTGTGTATGTGAAACAATATAATAGAAATGTAATTCGCACATTTGGCCAGTTCGCACATTCGCACATCAGAAACTTAATTTTCACACCTACCATTGGTACCTTTAATTAAATATCACACCTACCATTAATTAAATATCACACTTACCACATATTTATTAGAGTACTTTTAATAAAATTACCTTTGACTTTTTATGGGGTAAAAAATTACAGCTGGATTTATAATTATACAGTTCGCACAATTGTCCAATTCGCACATTCGCACATCCCAAAAATTATATGTTATAAAACTTTACAACCAACCATTATTAAAACACATCTTTTATAACCACTATATTTGTATATGAGGACGTTTTCATGGTACTATATGCCTTGTAGAAACAATAACTATACAGTTCGCACACTTGGCCAATTCGCACATTCGCACATCTAAAACTTATATACGTTATAAAACTTTACAACCAACCATTATTAAAACACATCTTTTATAACCACTATATTTGTATATGAGGCGTTGTCATAGTACTATATGCCTTGTAGAAACAATAACTATACAGTTCGCACACTTGGCCAATTCGCACATTCGCACATCTAAAACTTATATACGTTATAAAACTTTACAACTAACCATTATTAAAACACATCTTTTATAACCACTATATTTGTATATGAGACGTTGTCATGGTACTATATGCCTTGTAGAAACAATAATTATACAGTTCGCACATTTGTCCAATTCGCACATTCGCACATCCAATAAATTATATACGTTATAAAACTTTACAACCAACCATTATTAAAACACATCTTTTATAACCACTATATTTGTATATGAGACGTTGTCATGGTACTATAAGCCTTGTAGAAACAATAACTATACAGTTCGCACACTTGGCCAATTCGCACATTCGCACATTTAAAACTTATATACGTTATAAAACTTTACAACCAACCATTATTAAAACACATCTTTTATAACCACTATATTTGTATATGAGACGTTGTCATGGTACTATATGCCTTGTAGAAACAATAACTATACAGTTCGCACATTTGGCCAATTCGCACATTCGCACATCCAATAAATTATATACGTTATAAAACTTTACAACCAACCATTATTAAAACACATCTTTTATAACCACTATATTTTTATATGAGACGTTTTCATGATACTATAAGCCTTGTAGAAACAATAACTATACAGTTCGCACACTTGGCCAATTCGCACATTCGCACATCCAAAACTTATATACATTATAAAACTTTACAACCAACCATTATTAAAACACATCTTTTATAACCACTATATTTGTATATGAGACATTGTCATGGTACTATATGCCTTGTAGAAACAATAATTATACAGTTCGCACATTTGTCTAATTCGCACATTCGCACATCCAATAAATTATATACGTTATAAATTTTACAACCAACCATTATTAAAACACATCTTTTATAACCACTATATTTGTATATGAGACGTTGTCATGGTACTATATGCCTTGTAGAAACAATAACTATACAGTTCGCACACTTGGCCAATTCGCACATTCGCACATCTAAAACTTATATACGTTATAAAACTTTACAACCAACCATTATTAAAACACATCTTTTATAACCACTATATTTGTATATGAGACGTTGTCATGGTACTATATGCCTTGTAGAAACAATAATTATACTGTTCGCACATTTGTCCAATTCGCACATTCGCACATCCAATAAATTATATACGTTATGAAAGTTTACAACCAACCATTATTAAAACACATCTTTTATAACCACTATATTTGTATATGAGACGTTGTCATGGTACTATATGCCTTGTAGAAACAATAACTTTACAGTTCGCACACTTGGCCAATTCGCACATTCGCACATCTAAAACTTATATACGTTATAAAACTTTACAACCAACCATTATTAAAACACATCTTTTATAACCTCTATATTTGTATATGAGACGTTGTCATGGTTCTATATGCCTTGTAGAAACAATAATTATACAGTTCGTACATTCGCACATCCAAAAATTATATACGTTATAAAACTTTACAACCAACCATTATTAGAACACATCTTTTATAACCACTATATTTGTATCTGAGACGTTGTCATGGTACTATATGCCTTGTAGAAACAATAATTATACAGTTCGCATATTTGTCCAATTCGCACATTCGCACATCCAATCAATTATATACGTTATAAAACTTTACAACAACCCATTGTTAAAACACATCTTTTATAACCACTATATTTGTATATGAGACGTTGTCATGGTACTATATGCCTTGTAGAAACAATAATTATACAGTTCGCACATTTGTCCAATTTGCACATTCGCACATCCAATAAATTATATACGTTATAAAACTTTACAACAACCCATTATTAAAACACATCTTTTATAACCACTATATTTGTATATGAGACGTTGTCATGGTACTATATGCCTTGTAGAAACAATAATTATACAGTTCGCACATTTGGCCAATTCGCACATTCACACATCCAATAAATTATATACGTTTGGAATAAAGTTCGTCTAATTTAGTTGTTTTATATTGTTTAATTGTTCAATATCATATCACATCTAACATCATAAATTCCATTGAAAAACTAGATAAAAAAATTACATGACTTAAAATTAAACGATGATTACACTTGCCTAAAACCAACACCAGCTCCGTTGTTAGGAACCGTATCCTTGGGGAAAACCTTAACCACATTTCTTATTGTAATGTTAAGATAGTGTTTGCCAGATTGTTTGGGAGAAAAAACAGAAACATTATGAAGTACCAAAACAGCTCCGACGGTAATCTCCTTTTCAAACCTCTCATCCTTAATAACTTTGTGATGTATTGTTCCTGAAATTAAACCTGAAACATCTTTCAATGTTACCGTTATATCACCCAACACATTTGGAGTACAAGACTTGATTATCGCAACAACCTTTTCAAGTTTCCCTTTCTTAAGAAATTGTTTGATATTGGCAAAACAACCGATCATGATACCGCCATCAGGTTTCACATACTCAACGGCCCTAACCCATGGCCCAGTATTAAAATCGGAATCCTCACCCACATCATTAGCTACTTTCCTAATGTACTCCTGTGTCATTACCTCATCAGATACACCTTCCGGAATATTATCCGTTTGAACTAGACCTGCAGGACCTCGTATTATACTTGAACTTTCAAATTTAGAGAATCCAGATGAAAATATGCTTTGTGCGGTGGCGGATAGTCGGAGATCAGAGTCGTCCACATCAAGTAATTCTTCCCAGTTTGGTGGTGAATTCATTTTCAAGTTTAGTTTGTGGCAACTAAAAAACTATAAAATATTTTTTTAGGAATTCAGTGTGTTAGTACCTAGTATTTATAGGTATAGTTATTAACTTGTATAATTCGCACATTTGGCCAATTCGCACATTCGCACATTTGATGAAATCGCACATTCGCACATCTGAACATTAATTTTCATATCTACCTTTACATTATTGTGGTACCTTTAATTAAATTTCATACCTACCATGGGTACCTTTAATTAAATATCATACTTACCACATATTTATTGTTGTTAAATTACCTTTGACTTTTTTAGTGGTAAAAAATTACAGCTGGAGTTTTAATTATATACTTCGCACATTTGGCCAATTCGCACATTCGCACATCCCAAAAATTATATACATTATAAAACTTTACCAACACCCATTATCAAAATTAAAACACATCTTTTATAACCACTATATTTGTATAAGAGACGTCATGGTACTATATGCCTTGTAGAAACAATAATTATACATTTCGCACATTTGTCCAATTCGCACGTTTGGCCAATTCACATATTCGCACATTTGACCAAATCGCAGATTCGCACATCTGAACATTAATTTTCATATCTACCTTTACATTATTGTGGTACCTTTAATTAAATTTCATACCTACCATTGGTACCTTTAATTAAATATCATACTTACCACATATTTATTGTTGTTAAATTACCTTTGACTTTTTAATTATATACTTCGCACATTTGGCCAATTCGCACATTCGCACATCCCAAAAATTATATACGTTATAAAACTTTACCAACGCCCATTATTAAAATTAAAACACATCTTTTATAACCACTATATTTGTATAAGAGACGTCCAATTCACACATTCGCACATCTAAAAAATTATATACGTTATAAAACTTTACAACCACCGATTATTAGAACACATCTTTTATAACCACTATATTTGTATAATAGACGTTTTTCATGGTACTATATGCCTTGTAGAAACTAATATTATACAGTTCGCACATTTGTCCAATTCGCACATTCGCACATCCAATAAATTATATACGTTATAAAACTTTACAACCACCGATTATTAGAACACATCTTTTATAACCACTATATTTGTATAATAGACGTTTTTCATGGTACTATATGCCTTGTAGAAACTAATATTATATAGTTCGCACATGAAACCAATTCGCACATCTTAAATTTATATACGTACCCGGGTTTACAACAGCCAATTCGCACATATGGTGACACACGACATATACCATAAGGCAATCAATCAATCGTTGTAACATAAATAAAAAATAATAAAATAAATAAATTAATTAAAAAAAAAATCATTTTTAACACAAACTTAAATTTTATTAATAAGTAAAACAGTAAATAGAGAAAACATTACATAAACATAGCTTAATACATAAACATAAACTTAAATTTTAGAAATTCGGATTATCCCAAGTTTCTGAGTTGTCTGACCGGTAACCATCGTCGTACGGAGAGTAGTTCGCAAACTTGCTCTCTTCGTACTCTGCCAACAATCTGCTAAACTCCCGCTCCTTACTCTCGTCCCAGCCTGTATTGTCCTAGTTGATGCACCTTGCCCAAATTGTCGGTTCTGTTGTGTTACAGAACCCACATTTTCCTCAAAACTCCAGCGGATCTTGTTGCTGATTTGGTCCTGAATCTGTGAAACGCAACCCCACAACGTATCACTAATTGCTCCGTCTTTGCTAGCTTCATCGTTAAAAAACTTGTCGAACACAGATTTTCTTTCTTCAGATATGTCTCTGCATTCTGCGTATTGTTGTCTCAATCTTTGTTTCTCTGCCTTCGCAACATCAAATTGCTTGATAACTTCTATCACAGCTTTTTGGCGTGCCGCATCATCTTTTTCAGCTTGTTGTTTTATATACTCTTGCATTTCTTCGGCGGTATGTGGTAGACGGCATGCCATTTTGAAAAGAGAAAAAGTGAGATAAGTATGAGATAAGTGTGAGAGAAGTATGCGATGTATGCTTTTTTGACTGTGTTGTTTGAGGGTGTTGTGTATTGATGAACTCAAATAAGTACATTTTATTACCATCATGTATCCTATTTATTTGACTTGTTTTATTATATTATCTGCGAGAATTGATACGTTAATGTTTTATTATAATTGGAATGACTTGTCTAAATTGATAAATTTCTAGGATTACACCCAAATAGCCTTTATATGTTATGTGATATTAGCTAACTACACTGGTTAGTTAACCCCCGTATAAACCCTTTTGTTACTCTCACTTTTAGAGTAAGATACCCCTGGAAAAACACTCAGAGCCATTCCTTTCGTTTCTTACACCTTTGTTATAATGTTTCGTTACACCCTTACACCTTAGCCTACCCTGTAGATTAAAATCCGTGGTTGGTTAATTGCTTTAGGCAAAGTGTGTTTCCTTACATTACATGTGTTCGCGTGCGTAATTCATTATCTTTGGTAGAGTCAGGAAATTGAACAATGCAATTGGAGTGAAAGTAAATATTGTATATCTTTGAGTTTATTTTTTGTGTGTTTACTACTTTCACTATTACCGTTATTTCTGAAGTCATGAAAAGTATGGAAAAATTATCCAGAGTTATCGTTATAGTGATGTGGTGAAATTTTACACATCTATGTTTATGTTTCAAGTTTTAAAAAAAAATAAAATAAATAAATAAATAAATAAATAAATAAATAAATAAAATTGAAAAAATAAGAAAAGAAAAAGAAAAAAAAAAGAAAAGTTGGATGTTTGTTTTAACCAACTTATGTAAAGTTTTGTATTAAGTGGTCGATATCACCACTAGTTGTTGTATATTATATTTATGGATTGAATGGGAGTTGGACGTTATGGGAACGCCAACTAAAGGTTATTCTTTGATTGAGATCTTGTTGAGTATAATTCGTGTCTACCTAAAAGCGTGTGTTTCAAGTGTTAAAGCGTGAGTTATTCTATGATATGAGTCTTATTCATGGGATGGTTGGGATAGTGATTAACCACACTTAGGATTTTAATTTATCTGTTTTGTTTATTTTTCATTTTACACCAATTTGTATCCCAAATATTATCCATACCCTATATTGTTCTTTATCCAAACCTTTGATTTATTGAGATTAGGGATTTGAGCAATCTTAAGTATCGTAGTCGTGGATTCGACTATGTATTTATGATTTTGTCGCCCTTTTTGATATAATATTATTGGTAAAGATTACTTGGTCCTATCTTTAGCCTATTCGAGTTAAGGATTTGAGCAATTGCAAGTATCGTGTTCGTGGATTCGATCATGTATTTGTGATTTTGTCGCCTTTTCTGGAATTTGAGATCGATAGAGATTAAGAAGAATGATTAACCGTTAACCTACAAACCCTTTTTACCGTTTTAGACTTGTTATTCCTTGGCTTTAGTGGAGGAGATGCGTATACTTGCCAAGCTTATGATAGAATATTCGTCACGACTGGACAGTTAAACGATTAGATTTGCTTTTATCAGAATATTTTATTTTACTTCTAATTCGTTAAGTGTTTGGTTGTGTGATTATGACAAATATGAATACATGCTTAAATATAAAAATAAATCCAAACATCTTTCAGGATACATTTTCATAAGATTAATTCTAAGGTTTACTTGGGGACAAGTAAAGTTCAAGTGGGGGGATATTTGATGAACTCAAATAAGTACATTTTATTACCATCATTTATCCTATTTATTTGACTTGTTTTATTATATTATCTGTGAGAATTGATACGTTAATGTTTACTTTTGTAATTCTCAGGTAAAAACAAGTATTATGTGAAACTTTGCGATTTTGGACTAATTATGGAGCAAAACAAGCAAGAAGTTAAGAGTCTACTGAAATTTACAAGATCAAGATCATTCTGCTCCAGATACGCCGCATCTTACTTATTATATACGGCGCATCACTATCAAGATTTCACAAGATATTATCCAAGACAGCAAGGACATGCGCCGCATCTAAGAATGGAGTTACGCCGCATCTTCTGGCGGTGTACGAATATTCCTGAATATATTAATCTTGGACCCCACGCGAAGTTAAGTCAATGCGCCGCATCTACTTATCCTATGCGCCGCATCTAGCCCTCAGACAGAAACTATAAATACCCCAAAGTCAGACGAATTTCGGAGTCGACAATTTAGAAGACCGAAGACCACAGAAACCCTAAGGCCGAATTCAGTCGAAGTAGCAGCACAAGACACACCTTGAACGAAGATACAAGAGCTGTAAGAAGGTCCTGCATGTATTTAATTCATTAAGTAGTTTTGTTCTATTGTATTAGTACACTTTAATTGGTCAGGATTGATGGGCTTGTGATCATTGATTTAATCATGCACTTCAACTCCCCTTAAAATTGCTTTCCCATTAATTAAAGTTTATATGTTGATGTCTTTGGTGACTTTTATTAGTGTATTGATAACCTCTGTGTCTAGCTGAGCATTGCTTGGGTCGCCATGCCCCTTCCTCGCCTATTTATTAGATCGCCTATGCATTCTATCGTCTGTAGAAAAGTAGGAAGAAAGATAAATAGGATAGTCATAAGTAATCATTAAGGGTTTACTCGCCGATAAGATTAGAACCAACGAGAAAGGACTTAATCTCGGTGCGTTGCATCGAACTATACACTTCATATAAAACTAGCAACAAAACAAGTGACAAACTATTTAACTATCAGGACAGGTCTTCTTATTGTCTCAAGTATTTATCTGTGTACGTGTGTGCTATTCGCTGATTCGTGCTTATTAGTTTAGTTTATATTTAATCATAACCAAACCGTGCCAGTCTCTCAGGCTGAAACCCCCTTGCGTTAGATTAGGTTGTATAGCTAACTTAAGATATTAAAATACTGATTAGGATAACTAGATAATACGTTCCACTCTTAGTGATCGACACTCTACTTACCATTATATTCATACTGACCGGGTACACTGCTCGTTATAGTGTGTGTTATTGATAAGTCGGCTAAATATAAATTTAAAACTTGAATACTGCTAAAACCACAACGACATATCGTGGATATAAAATTAGAGCAATACCACACGCACATCATGTATTTATAAACAATAAGTATATAATTCACACATTCGCACATTTGGCCAATTCGCACATTCGCACATCTGTAATTAAATACCTTTTAACTTTACAACAATCACACATTTATGGAGGTTGTCTACGCAACCTAAACTCCTACCAAACCTAATCTGTTATCCAACCAAGATGCGCAACCATCCACCCAAACATTTGCAACCAAAGTGCACAACAAAATGACATAGTGCCTGCATATGCACCCAATGTGCACAACCGAATGACAGTTATCCTAGTGACATATTGTTTACAAACTGACTAATTGTTACCCAACCTACACATAAACAAGCTGACTAATTGTTTACAAAAATTACTTGTTTGCCTACCTGCACATTCACCAAATGACTAATCTTTCTCCAACTTTTTAGCTTCAATGGAATGTACCTTTTTGTATTTCCAAAAGAAAGAAGTCAACTGTTCGCGATAGGCAAGAGCTAAGTACAGTATATTATCCACCATCAATGGAAGATTGTGTGTTAAACGGTACAGAAATATGCATACCCATACACCACAATCCCCGTAATAACCTGATTGTATAGGCACACCTTCCGCATATTCAAATGTTACTGAATAATTGTTTAGATCAATGTTTTTTCGGGCCATTACCTCACTGTCGGCCAAATAAGCTGGTATTACGCGGCCAAAAGTGGCCATCAAATTATTCCACCATGGACTGCCGTCGTTATCTGGACCCCCTAGGCTGTCGTAAATTTTAACTAACCCTGATCGCAGGTGCAGCACTCCAAGGGCCCAGTGAATGTCAGGCTCATTAATAGGTATATAAACCTGCAATATAAAAAGTTTGTTAAAAAAAGTAACTAATGGTTAAATAAATAAACCAACTATCATATTATACTCAAGAAACAAAATAACTAATATTCACTGTCCATCTAGATAAATATGCTCCAATTCGCGAGAATGTAAGTGTCTTAAGCTGATCTAAACTACTTCATGATTCAACTAAAGTACCTACTATCGGCGAGTAAAGGTAAAAAAAAGGGTGTGATTTATCATACAATAACCACACTCCTTTATCAAATAAAACAAGGTATCAAGGAGTTACGGACACTCGTGTTGAATGAGATAATGAAGGAGTGTGGACTGTCATGAACAATACACACAGTGTCAATATCGCATTCAACGCGTCTCAATTATTAAGGCAGATATACCTAACGTTGTAGATGGGTTACATTGCGAAATATGAACACCGTCCTTAGTACCATTTGAGATGGTTGATCCTGATTGCCAGGTTTGCCTCGACAATCAGCTTCAATTCTTGAAAGAGCCAAAGCTCGTTATCAAGATCAAACAGATATACTTAATGTGTGGTTGATCTTGATCACAAGCTTTGGCTCTTTCGAGAATGGAAGCTGATTGCCGAGCCAAACCTAGCGATCAGGATCAAGCATCTCAAATGGCACTAAGGAGGATCCTCATATACGCAATGAAACCCATATTCAACTTTAGTATATCAGCCCAAATAATTGAGCTTGTTTTACTTAATGTATACCAAATATCATGTAAACTAGGCTTCATAAGTACACATAATATAAGTGGTGCGTGAACTAAAACAGCTAGACAACATAATGATAGAACTTAACATCTTACCTTTTCAACATCCTCGGCACACCAAGGCACACCAAAAAGACTACCATTTGCATAATAAGGCGGCAGACTGTTATCTCGAAGAAGCTGTTGGATAAAAAATGGGCCGACCATTACCCAGTCCGCATCAGCAGGTCTAAAGTTCCACAGATACCAGACCCATGCATCGATGTGCTGCGATGTCAAAGTATAAAAAAAAAGTATTACATTAGCAACATGACATGTAAAAAAAGTATTACATTAGCAAAATGACAAGTAAAAAAAGTATTACATTAGCAAAATGACATATGAATTAGCAAAATATTCCATGTGAACGAAAGTACATTTTCTAAAAAGACAACATTCCAACGAACAAGAAAGCAAGCCATTAAAGTAAAAAATAATGTCACTAAAATATAGGAGTTAAGGGCGTGTCAAGCACGATTTATAAGTGTGAAATAAGTGTCATACTATAAGTGTGAAATAAGGGCAGCTTATCACTTAGTCTTTATGGCATATCACAAATCTAACAGCATTCAAATTTGCAAAATGTAGGGAAGATCAATACATATTTTACAACTTCTCTAAATATTAAGCATGATAATTAAAACAACAGCATTTAACCATAAACTTTTTCTCTACATGACATGTAGGGAAGATCACTACATATTTTACAACTTCTCTAAATATTAAATTAGCAAAATGACATGTAGCAATTAAACTTTTCTAAATATTAAATAAGTATTTAATTACGTACCGAATCAGACAGCCATCCTTTTCTGTGCCCGTCCTTGCCCACTAAAGCAGACCAAAATTTGCTATATAGGTTTCCTTCAAACCATAGAAGACTAAATATCATCTCCTTCTTTGTCCGCAAGAACGCGTTTATCTCTATATGATTATTCACTTGGTTGGTCGGGGAGTCTTCAGGACGGTTCAATTGCTGTGAAAAATTTCGATGCGAAATAAATTGGTTACTAAGCTGAACTACTACAATTCAGTCGAATATATGTAAGCTAACCATAGAAACGTATACGTACCTCTTTCCACTCTTCAAGAACAAGCTTAGATCCATCTTCTCCAACCCAAGACTTTATCTGGGATTTATAGATCCTAGAGCTAGGACGACCCTTTCTGGACCTTCTTGGTGTAGTAGCTGGAGGAGGTGTGTAAGGAGAAGACAAATGTTTGCTCTTCTTCCTCTCCCGTTCGAATGGCACCCTTACGGTTTTAACAGTAACATCTTTGATCACTGAATCACATTCCGCACCAGCATTTGTCACACCAACATCCATCTGCTCACTATCCTGAAACTGAAAAGTAACAAATAATTTTTTCATGCAAAGTCTGTTGCCCCTATTTAAACGTATGGAACTGAGACACAAAAAAATACTTTATATGATGTATCAAAGTACCCCTATTCAGAATCTTAAGAGGGAAATAACTGTAACTCATAAAATCTCGTTTAAAATGAGACGTTTCCTTTCATATTCACCCATTTTAAACTCAAAGAAGTTGTAATGCAGTCAAAAATACTTACAACCTGAGTTAAAACCTAATATGTGCAAGCAAGTTACCTAGAGTTCTAAATTTTGCATAACTAAGCCGTAACATAAGCTCGCTTAATAATATTGCATAACTAATCCCTCTCATTGCAAATTAATACTCAGCGCCTAATATGTGCATCACATGACCAAAAAACTTTAAATGATGCAATATGAAACTTGTGTGATGTGCATACCAGATTATCAGGAAGAGAGGAAAAGTCAATCAATTCCATCAACTCATTTGTTGAATCCTGAAACAATAAATACAATCATTTCATCAAAAAACATGAATAATTCCACTCAATATCATTTACAGTAAACCAACTATAATATTTACCTTTGCTTCAGCTTCAACAAGAGGATCTTCTTCCGTCGGTTCCTTAACGGATGACTTTAAAAAAGGAAAAAATTAGTAAATACATAAATAAACAAATCATATATGTTAAGGACTATTTATTAAAACACAAACCTTTGATTCTTCAATAGGATCCTTTGCTTCAGCTTCAACAGGAGGATCTTCTTCTGTCGCTTCCTTAACGGATGACTTTAAAAAAGGAAAAAATTAGTAAATACATAAATAAACAAATCATATATGTTAAGGACTGTTTATTAAAACACAAACCTTTGATTCTTCAATAGGCTCCTTTGCTTCAGCTTGAACAGGAGGATCTTCTTCCGTCGGTTCCTTAACGGATGACTTTAAAAAAAGGAAAAAATTAGTAAATACATAAATAAACAAATCATATATGTTAAACGACTGTTTATTAAAACACAAACCTTTGATTCTTCAATAGGCTTCTTAACATCAACATCAGCAAACTCTAAATCAGACTCTACAATGGGCTCCTTAGCAGCAACATTTGGCTGCTCAACATCAACATCAGTAACCTCTAAAACAGACTCTACAGTGGGTTCCTTAGCAGCAACATTTGGCTGCTCAACATCAACATCAGACTTAGCAGCAACATTGGCCTCCTTATCAACAACAACTGGCTGCTCTGCCATAGGCTCCTTAACACCAAACTTTGAATTCAAGGTAAATTAAAATTAACAAATAGATTATCATGTCCATACACTAACCGTTACTGGAAAATTAAAGCTCACAAAATTTTGCAAAATAATTTACGAGATTGTGTGTATCGCCATGCACTAAGTCTTCGCAAGATCACAAGCTGTCAAAACAGTTGCTCGTGTAGTTTGAGCCTGATCGGGAGTACAGACTAACTCCACAGTGGCTTAATCACAAGCAGGATGAATAATCTGAGGCCCGATATCTGAGCCCAACTCTACAGGGTTAAGTAAACCGACTATCTATGGTTCAAGGTCGCCCGGAATCACCCTTTGATCCGTTTACCCTAGTTGTTTCCCATAGAATAGCCGATTACCACCGGAACGATACAACACTTGGACCGATTGCAAAGACAAAGGCAAAAGGTTTCCAACACTCACACTTGAAAATTGTTTTGTAAAATTATGTGAACTTTTATTCCCCAAAACAGCCATCTAACTATGTAACAATCTATTCAAAGCAATAGAAATCAAATAACAGATAACGATACAATAACCCTAACCCTAACCCTAAAAAAACCTAACCCTAAAAAACCATAGTTTTAACAGATAATATGTAAGACATTGTGGGGCTTAAGACCGGAAAAAGGTAAACACACAACTTTGAATTCAAGGTAAATTAAAATTAACAAATAGATTATCATGTCCATACACGTTTAATTGGTTTGTGAATTCACAACGATTATAAATTTTTTTAAATTTAAGACAGCATGCATGAGCCTTCCATAGGCTCCTTAAAAGTAAAAACATACCTGTGAATCCTGAACATGCGTACCCTCACTGGACCCCTCAGCAGGAGCAGTGGGAATCTTACCTGATTGGAATAACCGCTCTAGAAAAACTACACGACCTTCCAAACCAACCATCTTCTTTATCAGCTGTTTCTTGCTCATCCTCTTGGTCTCTTCATCCAAATCTAAATCACTTGACTCACCTTCATCAGAAATCCCTTCAACAACACTCGTATGCACCTCAGTACGTATACGTACCTCCATGCGAACTTCTTTTCTTCGAGTCTTTCGAGAAACCCTAGCCTTGATCTTATCTCTTTTAGACGGTTTGAATGTACTCGAAGGGGATCCACCAGCTACGTCGAAATATTTTACACTTGAGGTGAACCAAGGAGATGCCTTCTCAAAATCTGTTGGAATCAAGTATTGCACGGGTGTTGTTACATAAAAAAGATTCTCGTAATCAGATTTGTTACACCCGGTAACATTAGCCCAAGCATCCCCCCTTGGAATAGCCCTGGCATCTTTGTCCCACCATAGTCTGGCTTGAGGAAATGTTTCAAGAACAAAAATCTGTAATGTAAAAAACATTTCGGTTAGTTGGAACAAAGTACTTATCAAGTACAAAAATCTGTAATGAATGAACAAAAGCGTTTAGATGCATTTCTGAATGAATTTTTATTTAATGGCTAACATATTTCAAGTTTCCAACCAATTCAAGTTTCCACTCATGCTCCATTGATAGAAATATATATTCATGTGTCGCCAACGAAAGCCAGCCACAATAGAACATCTTCTGCCCAATCATATTTCTTATGCTCTTTTCTCTATTTCTAGTTCACGGCGTTTTGCCTCTAGTGCTTTTTATTCCATCTGCTTTCGTACAATGGCAACAATAGATTTTTCTCTTTCGTTACCATTGTACAAAAGCAGATGGAAGAAAAAGCACTAGAGGCTAAACGCCATGAACTAGAAATAGAGAAAAACGCGAAAGAAATAGGAAAATCTTTAGTTGCCACTGCAAAAAAGCAGATGGAAGATCAAGCACTTATACATTTATTCAACTCATACCAAAGGTATGTTGAGCAGCCAAGGACTTATACATTATAAGTTTATTCAAATTTAAACATATAAAGGCTAGAACCCTATATTAAGTGTACTTGAATTTCACAACAAGCAGATAAAAAATCGAACAATGAAATAACAACCACACATGTAAAACCATTATTAAACTGTCAAATTGACACATTCATATAAGAAAGTATACTAACCTTCAAGGCGAAAGCAAAACCATATATGTTGTACACTGCCTGGTATGAAGCCCCCTTTCTGGCATACCCATCCATATACTTGTTCCTCTTCTTAGTCACCAACATGTAAACCCGTTCGTGGAATTCTTGCCACATGTGCTCCCCCCAAGGAAAAGAATTCCAAGCCTCCAAATCATCGGCTAGCACGACAATCTCATTGACAATCACATGTCGCAACTCTTGCCCCATGAAAACAAAATCACCAGACAGAAGAAGGCACACACGCACAACATCCTCGTCTGATAGGTGCTGAAACTGTTCTCTATCAAGCATGGATTTAAGGTAATCCCCTTTCAAAGACCTAAACCCGGGGAACACCCTCTTCATAAAGCTAGACTCCATACCAGCCAAACTGTCTAACTCGATAGCTCCAAATCGAAAACCCGTAATCAGACAAAACTCTTGCCTGCCCAACTGTACAGTGTGTGGCCCAACATCAAAAATAAATGGGGTAGGAAAAGTAGGGTGCTCAACATGCCTTTGGTGAAACAGAAGAAAGTTCAAAACATGGTTATCATGATCAAAAGTTCTAATGTCTAACCACGGACCAAAAACACTACGCCTGAACAGATTGTAACACCATTGCCCCTTTGTTGATAGACGATCACTTATCGTTGTCAGTAGCTTTAAATTACTTCTAATATTTACCCTCGCATTAACAGCCTACAAAAAAATAATAAACAAGTTAACATTAAAGAAGTAAAACATAAGTAATTCCAATACACTTTCTTTCTATGACAAAATATTCATCTAGTTTTGATGCTAGCATTCAGCTAATCAACACTAATGACAACAAGTAAACATACAATAATAAAAATCTACAAATTCATCTAAGCAGATAAGCATTTGATATTAGCATCTCCATACTTGCTTATCAGAATCTGCTTGATTCAGATAAAGCACAATCAATGACATATGTGTTTGGTGTGTAAAATAAAAAATTTGATCCTTATATAACTAAACTGCCTTCTTAACACATATCCCAGCCTCTATTCATAAAATAGATACACAAAAACATTCAACAAAATATCTCAAGTCTTAACAAGTAGTTTTCATGTTTCAAAATCAAGCTTATAAAGAGTGCATGAAGAAAACTAAATGTACCAACTCATTTGCATGATTAGACATTTAGACTAATCTGAAGTGAAATCCAAATTATAAGTCGACAAATATTGTTCAGGTATGAATAATATCCATAATCTAGTTACACAATATTTATGGAAATAACAAACAAAGATAACCTCGCAATATTTACAGATAAGTGTTTGTGTCTAACCTCACTAACCACTAACAAGTAATAACATTCACACATCCGTCCTGTATGAATTTTTAGAGAAAATTTGCTTGAAGAGAATAACCATTTAAGCTCTCATTGTAAACAAGTGAATCACCATGATTCAATCTTCCAAAAATTCTTCCAGTTCAATTCTATTCCAAGTCTAACCGCTAAAAATTAAAGCTAAACAGTCAAACTCTAACAATCAAGATCGAAAAAACCCTAACAATCAAGATCGAAAAAACCCTCAGAATCAAGATAGAAAAAACCCTCACAATCAAGATCGAAAAAACCCTAACCATCAAGAATCAAACTCTAACAATCCATATCCAATTCCTAAACAGTCAAACCACTAAAATTTAAATCTAAACAACAGAATGCACTAACAATCAAGATCGAATAACTCGAAAAACACTAACAATCAAGAATCAAACTCTAACAATCCATTTCCATACAAACCCTATCATTATTCTAAACCCTAAGTGGGCATTGAACCAAAACCGTCTAAAATCAAGAATAAAAAGAACAATCAAACCCTAACATCCTCTTCAACGCACATCTAAAAAAATCAATGAAATAAAACTTACATGAGGTCTGGCCATTTTTTTGTTCGGTGTTTCAAAGTGTCTTTTTGATCGGTGTTTCAAAGTGTGTGTGTGTTTGATAGTATTGGTGTTAATGATCGAAACAGTATTTGTTAAACTTAAGTTAAAATTATTAAAAGTTAACAAGTACAATTTTTATTATTTTTAAAATGGCATTGGTCTTTCCCAAGAAAGATCTAAGTACAAAAATAAGATTTTGGAAAGATTTTGTAAGATTTTGTAGCCGTCTTTCGCACATTCGCACAATGTCGTTCGCACGATCTTTTTTAAAAAGTCAACTGGGCACGTGGGGTATTTGGTGGAGCTAATCATTGGCTTGTACCACTTTGTCTGGACACGTGTCACGTTTTTTGTGGGTTCGCACGATCGCACAATCGCACATGACTCTTTTGGGAAACTTGATTATTTTCATACCACTTTTTGAAAAAGTTGAAATTAAAGTACTATTTTCGTAATTACCCCTATTCTAAATGTGACGCTCTATTCATTTCTTTACTTTCATTTGGGCAATGCCCGACACAAATATTCATCTCCATTTACTTCACATAGTTAAACCCCTGGTAGATACTCTTCAACCAACACTCTGTTCCCGAGTTTGATGAGGAAAGAAAAGAAAAGGTGTGGAAAGAAGAGGAGAGGAAAGAAGAGAAAAGGTTAGAATACAATTATAGTTTGTTGTGTTCCCGAGTTGAGAAGAAAAGAAGAGAAAAGGCCCAAGACTTCTTTCTTTCCAAATCATCCCAATATTGGGAAGAAAGTTAGGAGAGAAGAATTGATGGAATTTTCTTCTCTCTTCTTTTCTCTTCTTTCGAACAAAAAACTCGGGAACGTGATTTTTTTTAGTTTTTAAAAATTCTCTTTCCTCTTCTCTTCTCTTCTCTCAAAAAAATAACTCGGGAACACTTGGCTCAAGTTGTGTCTATTAGATACTCTTCAATCAAGAGATTTTTTATTTTTATTTTTATTTTTTATTTATTTATTTTTTTTTAAAGTTAACCGAGTGTTCATTAAAAATGAGAAATAATGTAATTTGTTAGTTAACTTTAGAGAAAAATATCGAATATAAAACAGTGTAAAAACACTTTAAGTGACTTTAGAAAAAATAACTGAATATAAAAAGGTGTAAACTGGACTATGGATGGCAACGGGGCGGGTTTGGTGCAGAGCGGCCATCCCCATCCCCATCCCCAAACCCGATTACCAAAGTTCTCCCCAAAGCCGCCCCGATCCCCATTGGGGATCTAATAGGGGCGACCCGTCAGTGTGCGATGCTCCCCCAAACCCTACCCGTATTAATCAGAGATCTTATCGGTGTGTCCTATTTGGGTGCAATTCTTGACTAAAGCCGAACCATTTCACACTTATTATTATTTTTAGACTGTTTGCAATAACTTAAAGAATTAAGAACCTATTTATAATCAATTACAAACAAGGCTTATTAAGTTTTCAACGATAGTATTATACATAAATAATGATAAATTACACCACTAAAAATTACTGCCTCCATCCCAAAATAAGTCTCTAATTTGACTTTTCTGAGTCAAACTGATTCAACTTTGACTTTATCTATTTTTGCGGGTATTGTATAATACTTGATGCAACATATATGAATGGATTGAGTTTTAAGTATATTTTTCGTTGACATAATTTTTCATCAAGTATTATATAAAACACAAAAAATATTTAAGGTCAAAGATGAACCACTTTGACTTTGAAAAGTCAAACTGGACATTTATTTTGGGACGGAGGGAGTAAAACTTATATATGACACTAAATGGGTTTCTATAATCACAATTTTACAATCTTACAAAGATAAAAAAAACTAACAATATTAAAGTAATATATTTTTATTACGTAAATACTAACAAAATACTATATATGTATAGATATTTTGTATATGTGTATATATTATTCGGGTGGGGCGAGGATTCCCTGCTCCCCGCTCCAAACCTGATTAAAATCCCCATTTAAGACCCAAACCCGCCCCGTAACCCGATCAACATGACTCGCCCCGCCCCAATTAGTCCGGGTTCGGGTTTCGGATTTCCCCGTTGGGTTCAGGTTTTTTGCCATCCCTAAACTGGACTAATGTAAAAACACTTATAAGTCGTGTTTTGGATCGAGTTTGGCTTAAGAAATTTAGGCTAAACATGAATTTAGCTTGATAATGTGACACATTTTCAATTACGTTAAACCTCTAACAATTCACAATGTGGATATCACATCGCATGGATATCGCTAATTAGATTTATGTTTATCATTACAACTTCATAAAATTGCATCACGTATAAACACTAGTTAAGAAAAATAAAAAATAAAAAATAAAATAAAATAAAAATTATACAAATATATTCAATACTTTTAACTTTTGAGGGATAATACTTTTAAAAAACATTTTACTTGTCCAAAATTACTCTACTGAATATCGAAAAAAAAATCTTGTAAGTATGAGTGTTGACATCTTATTTTTATTGTAAGTATTAATCTTGACACTTTTGTCTTTATGTGTGTAGCGAAAAACCTGTGATAACTATTGTACCCTATGAGTTTGCGAAAATTGCATTCACCGTCCTTAGGTAAATTACATAAATGGTCCCTGTGGGTTAGCGAAAATTGCTTTAACGTTTTTTTTTTTTTTTTTTAATCCACTTCTTTTGGTTTTACCCGCTATTTTTTGTCTACGTTTTTGCCTACATGTTTTTATATATGTATTCGTCTATTTTTATACGTTTTCTTTCATTTTATAAGTTTTGATCCTATTTTATATATTTTCATCCGTTTTCTTAAGTTTTCGTCCACTTTTATTCATCCGTTTTTATACGTTTTCATCCGATTTTGTACGTTTTCACATGTGACGAGAAAAGTTCAGATTCTATTCATATCAGTTCACTCCTTTCTCTCTCCTCCAACTGAATTTCCCGCCAAACTCCGTTGTTGAAAATCACCTAAAATATTCATTTCCCACTCAATTTCTTAACAAATTTCTATTTTGATCACATCATTAGATTCGTCTTTTCATTGCGCACACAATGATTAGAATGAATTAGGTTTTCGTTAAGATTTGAGAAATCCACTGTTTTTGACGATTTTTATGGTTTCATTCAATTTTTTGGATTAACACGATTTTCAAATTCTGTTTAAGTGTAATCGATTCAGCTTCTCATTCCGAATCGATTGATACTATTTTCCCCAATTTCTATTCAGGATTTTTACATTTCCTAGTTTTCAAGTATTTTGGCGCCAAAATTCTGTTTTTGTAATACGTGTTATAAAAGCTCACTGAACCTCATCTTTCACTGATTGTGAGATCAAACTGAACTTTAAACATGTCAAATAGAGTAAGAACATCAAAAATGAATATTAAAATCCCTAATAGGTATAAGGACATTGTTTGTGATCTAACAAAGAATAAGGACATGGAGAACAGAAGAAAGGAGGTTGGAACTGAGGAGATATTGGGAAATAGTGGTGTAAGTGATGTAACTGAAAAGTTTAGGAAGCAAGGAGGTGATTGAGGTCAATGAGGGAGGGGTTGATTTGTCTGCTAAGGAATTCCCCTCACTTAGTGAAGCCAATGGGAGGACTAATGCTGAGAATGGTAGTAATGTGAGTGCTGAGGCTGGAACCACTGTAAGTCAAACTCATATATAATGCCCACTTACCTATGAATGTTAGCCCTGCTAGTAATAAAGGTCAAAATCATAGTGAAACATGTGATAATAATGCTAATAGTAAGACTGCTAATGTAGCAAGTAGTAAGTCATTTGCTGAAACTGTCAAACCTGCTAATACTAACACTACGAATAAGCTGAGCTGGATTCCTCTTGTCATTGATGAGGGTAGGGAAGTTGTGCTATTTGATGATGAATTAGTACAGGAAGGAAGTAGGAAATGGATGTTAACACTTTGTTGGTTGTAAAATGTCTTACTTTAAGCTCAAGTACAATTTGGTTAGAATGTGGGGCAAGTTTGGACTGAAAGACATTGTGGCCCAAAGTGGGGTTTACCTGTTCAAATTTAGAGAACTTGAAGGGATGTCACATGTACTAGAGAGTGGTCCTTGGCTGGTGAATAACAAGCCATTGATGGATCAAAAATGGGACCCAAACATCATCATTGATAGGAGTGATCCTGTTAGCTTGCCATGCTGGATCAAACTACATGATGTACCTGTGGAAGCATGGACTGTCAAGATATTAGTTCCATTACAAGTAGCCTATGCACACCTATCATAATGGACAAAGCAACTGCTAGAATGTGTGAAAAAGGAACTGGAAACACAGACTATGCTAGGGTCCTTGTTGAAATAAAGGCTGCTCAGGAGTTTAAGGACAAAATTGAGCTATGTTATAAGTGTAAAGACCAAGTTGTAGCCTGCTCTAAATTTGTGAAGGTGGAATACAGTTGGAAACCACCAAGATGCAGCGTATGCAAGGTATTTGGGCATACTGAGTGTAACTGTAAGCTGAATGAGATATTGACTGGTAAGACAAAGGATTCAGGAAATGGTGGTAAGAATGCTGATAAAGGGGTAATAAAGGAAACAGCCAAAATGTAGGACTGGTAGCTAAAGGTGGTAATAAAAATCCTATGAAGGAATTCAGACATGTGGCTAAACAAATTAACCCCAATGCAAACCCTAAAGCTAAGGCTAATGACAACGGTGCCATTGACAATGGAAGTATCCCTAAACCTGTAAGCCCAAAAAGCCCTTGGAAAGTTAGTCAAAACACTATAGAAGAAATCAGAAGAAGTGCTAATAAGTATGATGTATTGGAAGAGATGAATGATAGTGAAAGCCCTGAAGAACAACTGAGAAATGAGAAGGATATTACGTTATTGAGTCTAGAGCCATGAGATTCATCAAAGATCTCTTAGAAACACTTCCAATACAATACACTTGTGTTCACCAAAAAGGACACAAGTTGTATGAGTCTTAATGAGATCTAAAAGATCTTGCCTTATATAATGATGGTTACGTGCTTCAAACGGTCTACAGTCTTGAAGTGATACTCCGGTATACTTCAGAGGCTCTCAACGGCCTTGGTAAAGATTAGAGAAAGTTTTCACACTATGCTGTTAACAATCTCGAAATCTGAATCTATAAGCGCTGGACGATTTATTGTTAACTGTTTTATGCAAGTACTGAGGAAAGTCCATCAACCATCATATGTCTCAACATCCATATTGGAAGAATCGACGCTGTGAATACATGAAGATGTTGATCAAGGCAAAGAACAATCAAAAGTCGATACTTTGAAGATCACAATGCATGAAGGAACAAAGAATCAAGTCTATTCTGCATCGACACACAAAGTTCAAGACCCAGAAGTCTAAAGACCTAATCACATGGTGCATCTTTTGAATGACCATCCTTTAGGGGGAGATTATTAGCTTTAAAATTATATATTAAAGTTATGGTCATTCATATTGTTAGAACTTTGTGTAATATATTTATCTAGTCAAGTGAAGTAGGCTTGTGTTAAGGTTAG